>PVHT021183705.1:24865384-25039822 GCA_004024745.2 Catagonus wagneri | reverse complement strand
CCTGGTTGTGCCTGGCAATTGCTTGGGGATCTTTCAGAAATACTGATTTCTGGTCCCTCCCCCAAAGATTGATTTTGTTGGCCTGGGTATGGTGTCAGCATCAGGATGTTTCAAAGCTCCCATGTGGTCTTGATGCACAGCCAGGCTTGAGAAGGGCTGTTTTATACCAGGTACCTCCTCCTTGAGAGAAGGAGGCAAATGCAGCCCAGCTAGTAAGAGAGGAAGCAGCCTCCTGGTCATGGAGCTTGATTTTCAGAGGCAAGACAGGAACTGACGTGCCTCTTCACCTAATCCTGTCATGGCCCTCCTCATGACATTAAGGTTTTCCTCCATCTCTGATGGCCATCCCATTCTCCTGTTATTTCAACTGACCCAACCCCCATCTCTCTTTGACCTTATTGTTTCCTCTGTACTCTGACCTATAATCAGAAAGCTTTCAATATCCTTAACATGATTCTTACTCTAAATAGAACCCTTATTCTAGACAGAATAGGAATCCTTACTCTGAGTAGAAGTCCTCTTCCTCCTCTCCTTGCCCTAAAGGAGACTTCGTTCACTCCCTTGCATCTCTGAGTGCAGACCGTTTTTCTCCTTCTTCTCCTCCTTCTTCTTCCTCTTCTTCTTCCTCCTCTTCCTCTTCCTCCCCCTCCTCCTCCTCTTCCTCCCAGGCTAGAGGTCAAATTGAAGCTGCAGCTGCTGGCCTATGCCATAGCCACAGCAATGCCAGATCTGAGCCGTGTCTGCGACCTACACCACAGCTCACAACAATGCTGGATCCTTAACCCACTGAGTGAGGCCAGGGATCAAAACCACGTCCTCATGGTTACCAGTCAGGAACTACAACAGGAACTCTGAGATGTTTTTCTTCTTAAATCTCACATATTTCTTGTACATCACATTGAGGATATGGAGGAGAAATCATCTTTGTTCTGCATTTCTACTTTAATTTCCATTCTTTTCTCCTTCAGAATGTTAGTGTGTTTGAAGTTGGGCCATCCTGCTGTATCACCCACCAACAATTTGATTTCATTCATCTCCACACCCACCTCCCAGGCACTCTCCTCATGCTTCTGCACATACCTTAGCTTATGGCTCCTTGTGCCTTTTCATTCCTACTTCTCTCATTGCTTCTGGTGACATCAACTGCATAGATAACCCATACAATGTGTGGGTCTCTCAGTTCCTGGAGTTCCTCGCTTCCGACAACTTTCCCTTCCTTCCACCTCAATTCACCATCCAATTATTCCACTTATGATGAATTATTCCAATTATTTATAGTTTTGAAATCTCTATTTTCAATATTCATCTTATTCTTCCAGATAATATGCTCCAGAATAACCATTGCAACAGTTTCCCAACATCACCAAGCCTTTCAAAACTTCGATTCTGCTACTTTGTCACTCTTCGTCCCTTTTCTTCTTTTCCCTCCTTATGTGGCTGAGATTTTATGGCCTACAGTTACACTTCATCTCCCTTGATCATTTCCTTTCTGCTGTAATAGGCTGGCAAGTCTCCATGTGTGAAAATGCTCTCTTTACATTAACTTTCCCCACCTCTTACCTTCTGACTTTTAACTCATGGCTTGCTTCATGCTTAACTGAGAATGTAGAAGCCATAATCTCTCCATAGACAAACCTAGACATCTACTTGGAACTTTGCCTATCTTAATATACCTCCCATTAAATATCCCCACTGCCATAAAATGTGAACATCTCCTTGTGTTCTGGATCTCATCTACTCACTTTCTCAACAACTTGCTGTTTCAACAAGTTTTAATACCTCTCTCTTGCATCATTGGTCTGTCCTATTCTACAGGTTCATCCTCATTAACTCATATATATTTACCAGCATGGCCCATTAAAAACAATAATCTTCCTTGATTTCACATTCTTCTTCTACTCGTATTCCAGTATCTTTTCTTTCTTTTCCAGAAAATCTTCTTGAACCCATTATCTATTCTTGGTCCCACCCACTCTTCAACCCTCTCAAATCTAGATTCAGTTTCCAGCCACCCTTCTGGAAACATTCAAGTCAGTGGAAACTTTCTGGTCCTAATCTTATATAATCTCTCAACAACAGTTAACCCAGGTGACTACTTCTTCCTCCTTGAATCACTATTTTGTAGATATGCCTCCAGTGTGAACTTGTCTAATGTTTTCCTCAGGATTAGAATGAAGTTATGGTTTTGGGGGAGGAATGGCACAGAGATGAAATGCCCTTCTAATCCCTGTGCGTCAAGAGGTACATGACAGTCATGTAACATCACAGATGATGTTCACCTGTATCATCTGGTTAAGGTAGCATTTACCAGTTTTCTCCACTGGAAAGTTACTGTTTTCCTCTTTCCATACTCTGTTCTTTGGAAGTGGTCACTATTTCTAGTGCAGCCTCAACCCATGCAGGGAGGGTGGTACTTAAGTTCCACCAAGGAAGATATTTTTTTTTAATCCCAGTTTCAGATGAGGAAATTGAGGCTCAGAGAGTTTGAGTGAATTTCCTAAGACCACATATGGGTATATGAGTAATGATATTGGCTGTTTATTTAAGTAACCTACAACCATACAAC
Source organism: Catagonus wagneri (assembly GCA_004024745.2). Taxonomy (NCBI): domain Eukaryota; kingdom Metazoa; phylum Chordata; class Mammalia; order Artiodactyla; family Tayassuidae; genus Catagonus; species Catagonus wagneri. The sequence continues at coordinate 25,037,256 of PVHT021183705.1, read as the reverse complement.
TTGTATTCTTTCAGGCAGTCTTGCAGGAGGGATTAGTTTGGTTGAAATGACTTAAAAAAGAAAACCTCCAGGTGAATGCAAATATATGCTCTCAGCAAGACACTCAATCATTTTTATAGGCCAGTGTGTAGGTCAATAACAATAAAAAGAGATTCTAAACTGTGTTTTCCATTGTCATCTCAACTAACACACCTCTGGTCCAGAGATAAGGTTTTAGAGCAGTGAATTCCAGTTTGTATTCTGTGGTTTGGATCTGGCTGGCAGATATGTTTCATTTAGCCTACACGATGTTTAAAATTACTTTCTGACTTGGTTGTCATCTTTAAAAAACTGGGAAATTTTATATACAGATCCCAATTTCATGCTTCAGTTGAGAATTTGGGAGCTCTGGCTGCACTGGATCTTCATTTATCTGTGACAAAGGTCATGTGGTGCCAATTCACTGTCAGTCCCCTTGGATGAGCTGCTCTTTGGTTCCCTGGAATCCCACGTAGGACTTTTGACTGGTGCATCTGTTTGAGCCCAACACTCACGCTAAGAAGGATGAAATCACTGTCCCCAGCTAGTTGAGGTGCTACAAGTTAGAAGGGCCACTGAGGTCCTCTGTGGGGTCTCTGAGAGTGGAACCAGCATCAATGACTCAAGTTGTAGGAGACAATCTCCAGCAAACATAAGGAAAAATGGTCTATAGATATTTGCCTTCTGTCAATGCAACTGGTTGCCTCAACTCTGGTGACCTCTTTTTACCTGAAATGTGGAAGCAGCAGGGGGAAGATTGTGTATGGGGCTACCAGAGAATTTGTGCACTGGAGAAAGCTCAGAGCAGACACACAAGGAGAAGCACTCCCAACTCAAATATTATGAAACCCTGTTTTTCTAAAGAATAAACTTGATGGAATGGTAATGCCACTCAAAGAAGTAATTATACCTTATAAGCAATTATATAGGAAAGACACACAAAAGCTCTAAATTAAAAAAAAAAATGTGGGAAGCAAAGACTACTGTGACCTGACTCGAGTATATAATCTACAGGGGCTGGTGAGAAGTGAAGAGAGACGTGGGGAGAAAATTGGGCCTTGGACAGGGTAACTGGACCACCAGCAGCCTGGGTATCTCACAACAGCAAAGATCACTGCTCAGTACAATTTGACACAGGAGAGAGAGAGAGCTGAGGGCAGGGGTGGAATGATCCAGATAAAGGAGCAGCCTACTTATGACTAGGCAAACTGCCTGCCTGGGTTTTATTTTCTGATTGAACAACTTTGACTTTCTTGAAATAAAAGGAAAGCCAGGTGTAATATAAATTATTTATGTAACCTCTCCTAAACACAGCCTGCTAAAGATGTTGTGGTGTCATAGATAGACTGACAGCAGTGGGATTTTCAGTTTAGGTGGTTAAATCCTCAAGTGCGAGCTGTCTAGTTTGTCCCGTCAGAGCGTGTTCCCATTTTGGCCTGAGTTGCAGGGTCAACTTTGGCCACCTTCTTGGTGTTACCCAGACTTATGTTAAAGAAAGTTAAGTGGTTTGGTATAAGGTTCTTTATGTTCACAGATGTGAAGATTTTCATGAGGATGCCTTTGGCCTCTGTGACTCTTTTCATCTGTGAAGAGGCCTGGGGAAGTCATTCAGAAATTAACTTGGGACATCGTGTTACCAAATCAAGACAGGGAGAGGGCACCTATCCATCAGGTGGGCTATTACCCTAACAATGATGGAGACATTAATCTCCTTGGCATCAGTGATGTTTGCGATGAGAAAGGAAGTCTTGTAACACCTAATTATATCTCCCTGTATTAATTAACATATTAAATGACAGTTTTGTTCACACCTTGTCGTTTTTGCCATGGAAGAAGAAAAAGAACAATTTTGTGAAGTTCTCTGAAGATTTAGGACAGGAATCTTGGCTCTTGTTCTTACTAGATTTCAGGACAAAATAAAGATAGGAGCGAACTATTCCACTTGTGCTTGGTGGCTTAATAGAAAAAAAAATTAATGACTTTTATCTTATTTTGTCTCAGACACCTACCTGAGATATGATTTGAAATAACTTTCCCATTCTCAACTCGCCTTGTTGAAGACCCAGATATTTATCAATATCTCACAACAGCAAAGAAAACTGCTCAGTACAATTTGACACAGGCACTGTTTTCTTCTCCAAAGAGCCATCACAGATCTTTTTAACTTCTATAGATTCAAACAAGATTTATACTTCATAAACGCAAGTGTGTATCCAAATCCTCTTGTTATTGTAAAGAACAACAACAACAAAAGCCACACTCACCATAAGCCTGTTTTGTTTTCTATAAACCTCTAAAGAAAGATTTGTACTTTCTCCAGTCTGAGCATTAGAAGAAATAAACCCAGTTTGGCTAGCACCCCTCCCAGAAAACAGTATCTGAGAACAGGCCCTGGGGCCCTGTAGCTTTCCAAGCATGAACAGGAAGGACTTGGCAAAGTAGCGAGAGTCAATTTGTCACTACTTTTTTTAAGTAGGTAGCAACTTATGTTGATGTTTGTCTTTCTGGAATATCGGTGTGTCATGCTGTTACCTAGTCAGAGAAATTTTTACTATTTCCTTATGGGATTTATAACCACAGGGTTTATTTCCCCACTGACATTTAGTGTTACATTTTAAAATTACGCCTACCTGACACTTCAGGAAATTTCCTCTGAGGCGGTTGTATTTAAGCCAGAAATGGGCAGGCTCAGGCTCATCCAGGACCCACTGCTCACTGCTACTTTCTATGCAGTAGAAGGACTCTTTAAGTTAAATTGACTTTACACTTTTGGAGTTAACTCTACCTTCTATTTTCCTCTTTTCGTTTGACTTGTTCTCACTTGGCATCCCTTTCCATTGCCTGAATGTTATTTTGTAGTTGATGCAGAAAATGTGGTACCCAAGCATTGCACAAGCTTGTCACACGTGTGATGCCTACAAATGTGCGTGCTACATGCAGCCACAGGGCATGGCTAAGAATGACACATAGGGGTCGTGGAAGGAAATATGGGATGGAATCAAGACAAACTTGGTTGAAAATTCTTCCAGGGAACTGTTTTATTCATTGATTTCCCATCTTCAAAAATGTGTAGGGTTGTTGTAAAGAGACTGCTTGAAACAATGCATGTAAATCATAGGAGATGAATGGGAAATGTTAACCTCTTTATGACTGATAGCTGTTTTCCTGGGGAAATATATCAGATTCAGTGTCCACATGAATATTATGAAGCTTGGTGTTCAATCATTTAACAGTTTCACTTCTGAAAAGCACCAACATCCTTTAAAAATTGTACTTCTTATTTGATCAGCAGTCCTACCTCTTTTAACATGAGTCTGGGTATAAAAGTTTAAAATAGTTTTGACTGACATCTATGTGTATTTCCATATCTGTGTGACAAAGGACTCCATGAAAAGTACTCTCCTTTACTAAGGCGCTTTGATCCTATTCGAAATATTCAGATCTAACTTTAAGCTATTTCAAAGGTCTGATAATTTTTACTTTTATTCCCAACATAGAAATGACTCCTTAGGCAGCCCCCAGTCCCAGCTGGAACATTCCTGCTGCTGTTCCCAGGAAGGACACATCCCTTTCATTCTCAGTGTGGATAGTCACTGATCGCATCAATAGACCACCCCCCTCATGTAGATGATAGAAATGCTCTGGCTTTTATTTAGCTGCTAATGAGTAATGGCCTATGGCTGGCTGCAAAGGTGGCCAGCCACCGCAGGGCTATTGTGAGAAGGCAAAAACACTTTCATGCTCCAGAGCCTTGGCTGTTGCCTTCAAGTTTTGCTAAGAAGAAACTGGCTGTTGCACCAGCACCTCATGAAGCTCCGAGACTCAGAAGACTTGGTTGACTAGCATGACTGAGTAACATTATCATTATTGAAAGATACAGCTATTGTCTTTCAATAGGATATTTAGCCTCTTCTCTCTTTAGTAGCAAAATTAACTTGGGAAGCCAATTTAAGTCCACCAAAAAGTTGCTTGGTTCATATAGAATCAGAGTAATGAGATTAAGAGTTTTTTAGCATTATTTTTTTCCTTTTTCAACTTCACAAGCAATACATTTTTATTACAGAAAGATTAGCAAACACGATATCAAGAAAAAAAAGGAGACACACCATTTAGAGATAATCACTGTTAATATTTTGGTATATAACCTTCCAGACTTTTTTTATGCTTCCTTATTTAGACTTATAGACCCTAGGGCTTGAGGATAATTCATTCTTTTAGAAACTTAAGGTCCTGCAAGAATAATTATTTTGTTTTCAGATTTTATTTTGAGCAGATGTAGGAAAGGGAAGATCTTGTTGCTATAAAATCAAATCTTTTGCCAGATACATGGGTAGATAGATGGATGGCTGGATGGCTGAATGGATAGATGGATGAGTTGTTGGGTGGCAGCTGGCTGGATGACTGGGTGGAAGAAAAGAAAGATGGATAGATTTAATGTGTTATTTGGAATGAAGACAACTTAATCTAACCAGAAGAGTGCATTTTGAAGTTGGAAATCTTCCTCTGGGTGGGCAACATTTTTTTGCCATCATTCTGTCCTTGGGGGGATTTCCCCTACTCAATGTGAATTTTTTTTTTTCTCTTTATGGTTGCACCCATGCCATAAGGAAGTTCCCAGGCTAGGGGTCAAATCAGAGCTGCAACTGCCAGCCTACACCACAGCCACAGCAACACCAAATCTGAGGTGTGTCTGTGACCTATACCATAGTTCACAGCAACGCAGGATCCTTAAGCTACTGATTGAGGCCAGGGATCAAACCTGCATCCTCATGGATATTAGCTGGGTTCATTACCACTGAGCCTTAACAGGAACTCCTAGTTAATTGATAAGTGTGCTGTATGTATGCCCTCTCCAGACCTTCTAGCCACATATGGACCATGTTTGACCCAGTCTGAGCAAATCATATTCTTGCAACCCCTTGAATATGATGACTGGTTAAGGGGAAGGCATGTGATCCCAACAGGGCTTATCAGAGTTTTCAGAATCGATACATGAACTCTAGGATAAAAACATCTTTTTATACTGAGGTAGCTCAATAGGGAAAGTGGACAATAACGGCAGCCTGATGTCTTCTTGCTGGCCACATGGCAGAGATCCTGTCTTAGAGCAGGGACCAGCAGTACAGAGATAGATACAGGCAGAGAGAAAGAGGGAGGACACACACACACACACACACAAACATACAGAGAGGGGAGAGGGACTCTGAGAACAGTCTCTCCTCAGTGAGTTGACATTGTTCGAGGCCTTGGATCCAGCCATCCTCAAAATTTCCAGTTGTATTTGTCAATTAAATGTTTCACTTTTGCTTAAGGTAGTTTAAGCTGGTTTTGGTCAAATTTAACCAAGAGTCAAAAGCACTTCTCCATCTCCTTGGGGACAGGGGTGCTGTCTCACCTAATCTCTCGAGACAGGGTCTGACTCTCTTCTTTGTGTGCTCAGGGAGTAGCTTTTCTTCTTTTCATTCTGGCTTGAATATTTCAGCTCCCAGCCCTGCCCTCACTGCGATGATGGGACCACATCCTCCTGGGAAAAGAGAAGCCCAGAGTGCCCTTTAGGAGCAGAAGGTGGAGCCTGTGACTTCTCTGACAGCTGACCGGGTCAGAGGATTGGGGCAGGCCCTGTTCTGATTAATATGCCTGTAAAGTGGAATTCTGGGACTGACCTCCATTCAACTCAAGCAACACAAAGATAATTGACCTTTGGAAACTGCCTTTGGCAGTCTTTTATTATTTTTATAGGAAAGTCCTGCAAACCAATTACATCTCTCAATGGGCCTTTTATGGTGCTATTAGTTTAATGCAGCTTTCAGAGAAATTAGTCCTCGGGGAGCCTGAAATTCTAGAAAAAAAAAGAAAGCAAAAAAAGGAAAAGCCCTCCATGGACTTATTTGACTTTTGGATTAGCAGGAAAGATGGATTGGTAGCATGATATTCCCTAGGGTAACTTTTGGCATTTTGAGCCATCTGACCAAGGTACCACGTTTCTGCTTTGGACCCCTGGTGTCTGCCCCAAGCAAAAGGAAAAAGATAAATTTAAAACAGGACAAGCTGGCTCTTTAAAGAATTCAGTCTACAAATCAAAGAGGGTTTATTCCTCCCTTAGTCTAAGGTTAAAGAAGGATGGGAGTGAGGAAATCGAAATAGCACTTCTGTTTAAAGTTCTTTTTTTTCCCGAATGAGAAATTACAGATGTCTGTCTCAGATCCTCCTGGTGGCTGCTGCACTTCTCACCTTGACTGCAATTATTTGTAGAGTGACAGTGTTGGGGCCACTGTCATGGGGTCAGGCTGTAGGTCTGGGCTGCAAGAGAATAGGCCACATCTCAGCAGAGTCACCAGGCCCTCAGCCCGGGGATCAAGGGCAGGGAGGCCCTGAAGAGCAGAGTGGAGGGAGGGAGAGAAGCTAGAAGGTAACAAGGGGACCAAGGCCTGGCAGGATGCCCTTCCATTTCCTGGTCTCATCCCAGGCTGACCAGCTAGCTACTCCCTAGGACACAAAGGGGCTGCAGAAAGCTCTGTGCAGGACAGAGGCCTGAGTCCCTTGCCCACCAGAGCTGCTTCCCCGTTAGCCCAACCCTGACCCTCGAAACCCCAGCCCTGCCTGTCCCTGTATCATGTGGTCATCAGCCAGGCTGCACTGGGAGCTCACACTCCTTAGTGCCCTGGGTTCTTCCAATCTTTCCCTCCCAGATACCTTGTCAGTACCTGCCCACACATCCCAGGCACACCCAACTGGAGCTTTTTTCTGCAAGCACCTATGACTGTCTGCTTGGGGGCGTCCTCTAGCTATTGTGAAACTCGCTAAGCCTGAGCAGGTGGGGCAGGCTGAAATGCTGCATCTCCCGTGGGAGCAGCCCTCACCTACTTATGTGAAAGCGCTGATGGGCAAATACCTGGGCTCCCTAACCTGAGGGGTGGGACAGGTGTAAGGTTTGTTCCTTATCGTCTGCAGGAGTTCCCTGTGCAATTGGGACCCCTATTACCCCCAGTGGTAAACTCCCTGTTAACACAGCTCATATACACCCCCTTCCTCTTTTTTTTTAGGTTTTTATTTTTTCTATTATTGTTGATTTACATTGTTCTTTCAATTTCTGCTGTACAGCAAAGTGATTCAGTCTTATATATATATATCTATGTGTGTGTGTGTGTGTGTGTATATATATATATATATATATATATATATATATATAAAATATTTCTCATATTGTCTCCATCATGTTCCGTCACAAGTCACCAGATATAGTTTCCTGTGCTATACAGCAGGCTCTGATTGCTTATCACTCCAAATGCAATAGTTTGCACCTATTAACCTCAAACTCCCAGTCCATCCCACTCTCTCCCCCTCCCCCTCAGCAACCACAAGTCTCTTCTCCAAGTGCATGAGATTGTTTCTTTTTTGTAGAAAGGTTCACTTGTGCTGTAAACAGACTTCGGATATAAGTGATATCATATGGTGTTTGCCTTTCTCTTTCTGACTTACTTCACTTAGTATGACATTCTCTAGTTCCGTCCATGTTGCTGCAAATGGCATTATTTTGTTCTTTTTTATGGCTGAGTGGTATTCCATTGTGTATATATTCCACATCTTCTGAATCCATTCATCTGTCAGTGGACATTCATGTTGTTTCCATGTCCTGGCTATTGTGAATAGTGCTGCAGTGAACATAGGAATGCATGTATATTTTTCAATGAAAGCTTTGTTTGGATATATACCCAGGAGTGGGACTTCTGGGTCATATGGTAGTTCTATATTTAGCTTTCTGAGGTACCTCCATATTGTTTTCCACAGTGGTTGTACCAATTTACATTCCCACCAACAGTATAGGAGGGTTTCCTTTTCTCCACACCCTCTCTAGCATTTATTTTTTGATTTGTTAGTGATGGCCATTCTGACCGATGTGAGGTGGTACCTCATAGTAGGTTGATTTATATTTCTCTAATAATTAGTGATGTTGAACATTTTTTCATATGCCTGTTGCCCATCTGTATAGCTTCTTTGGAGAAATGTTTATTCAGGTCCTCTGCCCATTTTTCTATTGGGCTGTGGGTTTTTTTTGTTGTTGAGTTGTATCAGTTGTTTGTATATCTTAGAGATTAACCCCTTGTCGGTCACATCATTTGAAACTGTTTTCTCCCATTCTGTGGGCTGACTTCCCCTTCCTCTTCTATTTCCTCCCAGAGCTTGTCTCAGAGCCTGCTTTGGGACTGGGAACCTAAGATCCATTTCCTATCTCGGCACCACCTCTCTCATGGTGCATCTAAGACCTGGGGTTGCTTGTCCTGTACCGTCTTGGGCTCTTCTTGCTCCTTTTGTTACCTTGAACTCATATGACTTCTCAGGGCCTATTTCGAGGTCCTTTAAGCAATGAATGCCCTGGCTTGATTCCTAGACCCTCTCTGCACCCGTGTGGATGGTATTCTTGTTGGTTTGGGCCCAGTCCTTGAGTGAAAGACATGGAGGCTCATTTTGAAGGGAGAAAGAAATAGAAAAAGAGCACCTCCCTCTTGAGGGAGGGCAGAAGAGGGTAGTGAAAAGGCCACCTCTTGGCACAGTAAGCAGGCTGTATCTCTAGAAAAGTAGCAGAGCCTTGGGAGTTATGGCCACCACCCCAGGGGGCTGCCCTTTTGATCGGTTTCTCACCCTAACACTTGAACCCACCAATGAACTGGCTTTAGAAAGTGGGCCTGGGCCTCCCCTCTCCTGCCCATTAACTGCAACCTTTGGAAGCAGCAGCATCTTGCTTACAAAGCAGAAAGCTTGGCTGCAAATACTGCCTGTGCGGCGTCAGGCAAGCTGTTTAATCTCACTGTAGCTCAGTGTCCTTATCTGACAAATGAGGCCCATCACCTTCACTTCATAGGATAGTTGCGAGGAGTAAATAAGAAAATGTAATGAAGTGCTTAGCGGAATGCCTGGCACGTAGTAAGAGCTCAATATCACTAGCTGATATTATTAACCTGGCATGTACTGCCTGGTTTTGTTCATTATCTTTTGATATTTTATATCCCTGAAGACAGGAGGCACGTGGTAGCATCTTTCTTCTTCGCGGAGTACACAGTTTGTGTGTAGGAAGTGCCTAAAAGGATACATGGGTTGGGGCCAGGTAGGTTAACATCCTGCCTGACACTTGCTCTCTTCTTCTTGAACTTTCAGGCATGGGGCCACCTGGGGGTCTGGAAGTACATGAAGGAGTGATTCTGGTTGTGACTGGGGTCCAGGTTCATCCCTGCATTTCTAAGGATGCAGCCTGCGATGATGAAACCATTACACTGGCAGCCTTCATCATGCTTCAAACCTAGAGGTAGTGTGGGGGCCACTGCCCCAGGAAAGGCCAGGGTAGCTGTGGGGTACCCTGCACTCAGAGGGTCAAAAGCGTTTCAGCTGAACAGGTCACTTAAGTGTCGGTGTTATCTGCTGCTTCCCCTTCCATGTTCCAGACAGATAAAGATAAAATAGCCAAGGTAATTGTGGAGATGGAGTGTCGCTGGCAAATGATCTGAGCACAAAGACCATTTCCAGAGACAGATGGAATGGAGGCTACGGTAATTTTTCTTGAATCATGTTTAAAGTGGCACAGTCTGAAAACCAATTTGGCAGGAGTGCCGCTCGGAGGGTCCAGGGCCACCTGAACTTTGAAAACATTAAAGCCCAGCGAAGCTCATCGGTGACAAAGAGAGGAAGTTATTCCCCAAATAGTCTGGCATTAAGGGTGGCCTGGTGAGGGAGTTGATGGTCACCCTGTGGGGAATTCCACCCACGCAGACTGGGTGCCGAGCGCCAGTGTGAAATCACCAGTGAACCTGGCAAAGCTGCCGTCTGGGCTTGGCTTGATTCCAGGGCGGGGCGACTGCCCAGCTATGGTTGGGGTCAGCTGAGTCCCCTGGGAGGCTTCCTCCTTCCTAATTTGGTTGGTTCGAGGGCATCGAGGCAATGGATTTCAGGAACTGGGCTCTGTGGAGTTTGAGTGTGCTGGCAGTGTCATCGGGCCCGGTGCCAGCTCTGCGGTGGAGGAAGCAGTTGGGGGACTGCCTCCACTCAGTCTCAACCTACTAATGAAGGAAGCAATGGGCTCTGAAGGTAAAATGATGACATCTTATGGGACACTTTGCAGCCATTAAAAACCATGTTGTAGAAAACTACCTAATGACTGGAGGGAAGCGTCATGATACATCGCTAAGGGGAAGAAGCAGACCGCAAAAATGGCATGGACATATGCTCCTGGTGTTTGTTTAAAAAATCACATGCACGCACACATATGCCAAAAAAATGAATGAAAAGATAGCTAAAGCATTGTGGTTTTTACAATTTTTTTTCTTCCTTTAAGTCTTTCTACAGTTGGCTGTTCCCAATTGCTCAGCTCCCTCAATGATGATACAGTTATTTTCTACAATGGGTGTGTATTTTTTTATAACGAGCAAAACAGATTTTCAAATCACAACTTACATTCATATCGTCTTAAGAGTTTTCAACATTTTTTTTAAATATGTACTTTCATTTGATCCCCCTAACAGTTCTGAAAGTGAAGTGGAGCAGAGATTCCCATTTTACAGATGAGGAAACTGAGGTCCTGAGTACATCAGGGACTTGAGTAACACGTTGCCTGTTGTAAGTCTGAGCCAGGGCTGGGACCCAAGTCTTGTATACTCTAGTTTTAGTGTTCTTTCCACTGCATATTAGGAGTTTGGGGATAAGCCAATTGACAGTATCTGCCATCTCATCCTGGAGATCCTAACTTGTGTCTCTTCCAAAGGAACTCCTACCCAGATCCCCGGTGAGACTAGGTGCCTTTGCCATATGCTCTCAGAACCAAGTTCATTCTTTTCTGTGCGGTCCAATGCAGCAGCTACTAGTCACCTGCAGCTATTTAAATTTGCTTTTGAGATAATAAAATTGAATAAAATTAAACATTTGGTTCTTCAGTCACATTAGTCACGTTCTAAGTACATGTCCGCCGTATGTGTCTGACCGCGTCCACCCATATCCATCATCAGAGAAAGATCTGGGCAGGCTGTTCCCAATTGCTCAGCTCCCTCAATGATGATACAGTTATTTGTTCATTACTATTGGATTCATGTCTGCTCCCTGCATGAACTTGCAAAGCCCACGAGGGCAAGCATCACATCTCACTGGCTTCCTTCCCCCAGTGCCTCGTCTGGTCTTGACACACTGAAGTTGTTTACTTGATACCTGGGAATGCTTTTCACTGCCTTAGGATGAAGTGCAGGCTTTAGCATGGCTTCTTAGGTTGCATAAAGCAGTCTGGCCCCCTCACCAAGCTCCTTGCAAACACTCTCTTCCTTGTCTTCAACCATCTGGTGGCCCCAGATCCCTTTCAGTTCCTCAGGTCCAAGGCTTAAAGATTAATTCATCCTCCTCCAGGCAGCCCTTCCTGATCCCCTGAGTCTGGTTAAGTGGCTCATCCTCCATGTTCTTAAAGGACCCTCACTCCCGCTCCCTTTAGCATATTCTAATGTAGTGGATTCTTAATATTCTCATCTCTCCAGCTGGGTTGGTAGTCTCATGGGGCAGAGGCTGTGTCTCTTCTACTTACCTTCGTGTCCCTTTGTGCCTAGGTCAGTGCCTGGTAAACGGTAGTCAATCAAAAAATGTTTATTGGGAACCCTGTGTGTGTCAGAACCGTGCTGGCCACTGAGAGTACATTAGTGGACAAGAGAGACAAGGTTCTGATCTTTAGGGGCTTCCCCAGCCTTTAGAGCCTCACTCCAGGTTTGTTGAATGAATAAAGAACTACAACTGTGTCTGATGATATCGGCCGGTCTCAGGAAGTGGTGATTTCTCTGGCCCTGAAGCTATGGGAGCAGAGTCAGGGCAGAAAGAAAGGGAGGGACCTCGGCACTGATGACTCCAGGCACTAGGGCAATGGTTTGCATGACAGGGCGTGGGGAAAACTGGGAGAGGCATCTCCCAGGGGATGTGTGCTTAAATAACTCAGAGCCTTTTTGAGATTTTACCTCTACCCCTAGAATCTGTGCTAGAGTGTTCCTGGTAATAATAGCATGATTTACTGCACACATAGTACATGTCATTTAGAACACCACCTGTTCTAAAGGCTTTACACACGTAACTCATCTCATTGTCTTAAACCCTCTGCAAGGGGGTAACCATCCCCATTTTACAGGTGAAGACACAGAAAGGTAAAGCAACTTGCCCTGGGCCACCCAGCTAATGAGTGGTAGAGCCAGGATTGGATCCCAGGCAGTCTGTCTTCTAGGTGCTCTCAATCACCGTACTAAAGCCTGATGAGAGAGTTTTGCATGTCTCAGGTGGGTTGGGGCAGAAAAGATTGAGGACCACTCAGGTGGAGAGTTGGCTTAGAACTCCGAGATTCCCTCCGGTTCTGAGGCTCACGGTCTTAGCTTACATTGCTCGGGAGATGTAACTGCTACTGACACAACTCAAGAAAGTTCCAAAGAAGGACATAGCCCAGCTCTCCATTTGGTGCGAGGACGAAGCAAGGAGGAAGGGTGGGTACTCTGGAACAGGCAGTGTGAGCACGGTGTACGGGGACCTGAGGTAAAGCTGGCCTGGCGCTTGGAGGCTGGACACAAAGTGAGTTTCTCTGCATGTTGTAGAAAGGACTTGAGCCCATCGTTGTTAATTTGTCATGGAGTGACTGAGCACCTTCTGTGTTCCAGGAACTGTGCTGGCTGCTAAGTGCATAATGGGAGCAGAACACATCCAATCCCTGCTCTCATGGAGTCTGATGAGGGATGTTGACAGCAATCAGTTCATTAAACAAATGAGCACATCACCACAAAGGGAGATACGTGATCTAAAGGGAAGAACGTGACCATGTTTCTTTGGGAACACTTAACAGAAGCCAGGCTGGTTGTGACTTGGGGCGGGGGCAGGGAAGGGAGGCCAGGGAGAGCCTCTTTTCCAAGTATAATTTAAGCTGAAATATGGGTGAAGAGTTGAGGTTACTTGGTTAAAAGGGGTGACCACAGGGATTCTAGGTCGAGGGTTCAGCGAAAGTATTGTGGTCGGAAGGAGCACGAGGGATTCAAGGAGTGAAAGAAGGCCAGCGTGGCTAGAGTGCAGAGCAAAGGAGGAAGGTAGCTCAGGCCGAGCTGGAGAGAGACTGGGGCCAGAACGTTCGCGGCCTGTGTGGTTGGTGGTCTTACCTCTCAGTTCTCTGGGAACAGACCTGGCTTGATTCTGTTTCCCTAGAAAATTAGAAACTGGGTCCCCTCCCCCTTACTCCTAGCACGGCCTTTCTTGGTTAGGGTGGCAGAGTATACGGTCACCCCCTCGGACCACGTTAAGGATTTCATTCTTATCCTGAAATACGGGAAGTCACTAAAGTGTTTTCAGCAGATAAGATCCTCTGACAATGTCAGACTCAAGTTTCCCAGTTAAGTATCTGGCTGGGGATAGGCGCTAAGTGGGTAGGAAGAAAACTAGTTAGGAGACAATTGCTATAGTGATGGAGGAAGAGTTGCCTTTTATTACCAGTGGAGAGGACTACACCCTTCTACTCCACCCCCACCCCGGAAAGTTCCAGAACTCAACTTTAAAAGAGAACCACTTGCCATTCATGAATTGGCTGAGTTTAGAAATCCCTGGTCACCAGGTGACCTTGTGGCCTGCAGCATCTGAATGAGGCGGATCCTTAGTGGGATTTCCTGAAACGCCAAGGACTTCATGCCTGTTCTAGAAAAAGCACACGTAGGTTTCCCCAAATGTCACCCAGAGGCCACTAGCACATGACTGACAGCTAGTCACCAGGGTCATCCATCTAGGCTCCAGCTGTAGGGACAGTGTCCTGTGCCAGGGCTGCTTGATGGATATTGTTGACAGGGGAGATTCTGGCTGTAGGCACTCATTTTCCTGGAACCTGTCTTGGATTTCAAGTGAGGTACCAGAGTTTGAGAGGGACGTTCCCAAACCACTCTTCTGTGGCTACTCTCTCCATCTCTCTCTCTCTCTGTCACTTTCTCGGTCTCTCCAGAGCTGCTTCTTTGTTTAAAATCTGTGTTAAAGTACTCTTATTATTCCTCCTGCCAGCCTATTAAAGCTGCCTGAGCTTGCCTGCTTTTTCAAAGCATCTCAAGTCTTTTCTCTGGGTTGGTGGAATGAAAGTGCAATTATTCTAGTGGAACATTTTATGTTAGATGCAATCTAAAAAAACGGCTTACAGAACTGAGGGCTCATTTGGAAGCAGTCAGAGCTCGGAGGGGAGAGGAGGGGGAAAGGAAGCCAGCAGACAGAGCACGTTCTCCAAGGGGGAAGGGGAAGCCAAGGCTATAAATGCCTCAAGTTGCTGGGTGGCTCCTGAATAAGTCAACGTGGATTGAGAACCCTTTTTAGTGCTCTTATCCCCCAGGATTTTATTTTATTTTATTTATTTTATTTTATTTTAGTCCAGAATTATGCAGCTCTTTAACAAGATGCCTCTTTCTCTTCTTCTCTTCCTTATATTTTTCCCTATCGCTCTTACTCTTATTATTATTATTTTTTTTCTCTGCTTTCCAGCTCCGACCAGGACTTCCCCTTTCTCTGACACCTACCCGCTGTGCATCTTTGGGTTGTGAGTGAGTGCTCACAGCAAGAAACAAAGTCTCCAGCTCACCTACCTCTTAATGCTGGGGCTCCAGCAGGGGGTGGGAGGGCGTTCAGCTCAGCTTGCCTCTAACAGGATATGGAAGCCAGGACAAACTCTGAACATCTGAACAAGGACGAAATCCCTGGGGTCATCATGCAGCTCTTTTTGCAACTGAACTAGATACGTGCTGACTCTGGGAGTGATGAGTTAATGCCCAAGGGAGCCTCCGCGACCCTCTCCTCCAGTCTTCCCAATGTCACAGGAGGAGGAACGGGAGTCCAGGGAGGTGACCTAGGGGAGGAGGAATTCACACCCCCCCACTGCCAGACCCCCAGTCCAGCGCTCTTTTCCTGCTAGGGGAGAAAGAGAGTCTGGGGGGCAACACTGTCCTGGCCTTTTCTCAAGTTATCATTTTAAAGACTTCATGGGAGCCGTGCTCTTTGTCTTCTTACAGAACAGGGGGCCCACTAAGGGTCAGGATTTGACTGGGAATACTTTCTATTCCCAGTAGCTAAGTATATGGATGACACTGGACCAGATGTTGCAGATGCCCATGAGGCCCGGCAAACTAAGTCAGTGATGATAAAGCAATAGGAAATGGTGGGGACTATGGCAAACTGAAGAGTACTTGCCCCGACTGATAGGGGCAGTGGCTACCCAGTGCCAGGCTACTACTGACACAGGCAGAGGGGGGGCCCCATGTGCTTGAGTTCTGACTTTTCGAGAGGAACCAGAAACCTGGACTTTTAAAAGTAGAAAATCTGATGTTGAAATATCAGCTGTATTAAAATATGAAACCATGAGTTGGTCAGACAAAAATGCTCCTGTGACCTGAGTTCAGGCCATTCTTGTGTGGACTGAGTGTAGCCTCTGCTCTAGGCACATTGGATAATCTGGTTGTGATTGGAAACAGGATAGTAGAAGCCAAGGATGCTCAGTCCTGACATGAACATCGGCTGTTCCCCAGGGCTTCCTTTTCGGCCATTGTCCTCAAACAACTGTCCTATAAAGGAGCAGAAATTACACCAGAGTGCTCTGGCATTTCTGTTTTCAGAGTGGAGGGCTGCATTTAACGCTAACAGAAATTTCTAGCCTAGCCTAGCCTAGCCTAGCAAGGGATTAATAGAGATCTTGTTGAAAGACCTGATGGGACACTCAAACACAACACTTATAAAAAAAAATTGCTAATTGGGGGCTTACTATATGCTGGGTATTACACATTAGCTCATTTAGTCCTTCTAATGACCACGTGGGGTGAATTATCTTTTTAAAATTTTATGGATTAGGGTTCCCCTTGTGGCTTGGCGGTAACAAATCTGACTAGTATTCATGGGAACGTAGGTTTGATCCCTGGTCTCACTCAGTGGGTTAAAGATCTGGCATTGCTGTGGCTGTGGCATAGGCTGGTGGCTGCAGCTCCCATTTGACTTCTAGGCTTGATCAAGGACACACAGTAAGTGGCTTTCTCTTTCCTTTTGCTACCCCCCACCCCAAAGCACATGCACACATGCACACACTCACTCTATGTACAGATACTAAGACTTTAACAAGTTATTCTATTTTGATCCCTAAGGCGCCTATAAAAAAGCAACTTTCAGGTCTTATACAGTTTTTCATTGGTGATAACTATCCTTGGATGAGCTCACGTTTCCCATGAACTGTCGTTTACTGGCTTGTCAGTGAGACTTTGGTTGTACTTTATTCTCCTTCCCAGCTCTCAGAGGAGAAATGCTCAGCCTGGGAGATGACCCAGCCTGTCTTTGTGGCAGCCAGAGAGCTGGCAGCAAGTAAAGAGTGAGCATAGAACAAAAGTCGCTCCATTTCCTTTCTTCCTCTTCCCCTTGGGTATAAGCCAGGCTCTCAGCTCTCACTCCTGTCCTTTCCCTCTGTGATGGATGGATAAACCTGCCATCCCCCACCCCCCGCCCCCAGCAGTCTGTCCCTTCTTCAACCTGGCACAGAGTCAAGTGCATGGTAGGAGCTCCTCACCCCCCGCCTGAGAATTTGAGTATGGTCGGAGTATGAGCTGAAGCTCAGGAGAGAATATCAGTCATATTTTTGCAAAGGAGGTACACTTTATTTTTTTAGGCAAAATCAATTTATCTTAAAGATCATATATGCGTTAGGAATGGAAGTCCTCTGGAGTTAAGTAAAGGGAAGAATACTCTAAGGTTATGGGCCTGCTGGAATCCAAGCAAAATCAGGACAATTAGGCCACAGGAAAGTTGGGGACCAGGCTATTCCCAGGCCAAGAGCAGCAAGCAGAATTCCCTGACTTTGCATTATTGCACCTCCATTAGTGTGATTCAGCTGAACTTCACTTCTGATCTGCTCTCATTTGTGGCTGTCTTTCAAAGTTTCATTTCAAATTCCCGGAAGGGACAAATCAAAGGCCATTCCTTGGGCAAGATGATCACTACTGACTGAATCAGCTGTGGACAGGGTGCCCCCGAATGTTTATGCCCCCTATGATTTTACTACGATATTATCGTTACAGTTAAGATTAGATCAGAATGCCCAGAAGGGGTGAGGTCATCATCTTCAGTGCTTTTCTCCAAATGACTTTGCTCTAAATTTTTAAAATTAAAAGAAAATAATTTAATTAAAACAATCACAATGCACTTGCTGATGTGGGAGCCAAATGATTCCTCCTCCATGGGTCAAAAAATGAACTTGGGAGGAAATCAGAGTGAAGAAAGCCATATTTTTAACCTGTCAAGAATAGGAAGCATCAGGGTTTAGATTCCAACTCAGACCTTGGACTGTCCTTGTTTCTTTTGGAAAAAATTGATGTTAACAATGTACAATTAGGGATATTTTTGTAGCAAATCTCTGAAATTGGAATAGTAATGCCTCTGTCTCGAAGTATTTAAGAGTATCTTGAACAGTGACTGGCATACATGTGTAATAGATGCTCGGTAAATGGTAATCATGATCATCAACTCCAGAAGGCAGGGATCACCAGGTACCTAGAACTAAGTGCAGAATAAAGTTGTTAACTAAATAACAGATAACCCAGCATGGCCAAATGAGAGCAGAGAGACAACCTGAATTGGTAGAAAAAAAATGCTGGTAGAAAATGACTATGGCAAATTTTCAAAAAACAGTAGTGAGTATAACCAATTTGTTAATAAATACACATAAAATACTCAGTTAAAACCACAAAATACCAAAAAGAAAAGTGGAAGACAAAAGGAGGATCAAATTACAAGGGCAATAAATAGAAAAGTGTTATAAATATAATAAAAATAATATGATAGATATTAATCCACCTATATCAATAATTACTTTGAAAAACAGTAGTCTAAATGCACTGATAAAAAGACAGAGATTGTCAGAGTAGGTCAGAAAAACAAGACCAACTGTATGTTGTATATAAGAAACTTTTGATATAAAGACCAATTTAGATTAAAAATAAGTGGATTGGACCCACTCCTGGGCATCTATCCAGAGAAAACCATGACTCGAAAAGACACATGTACTCCAATGTTCATTGCAGCACTATATACAATAGCCAGGACATGGAAACAACCTAAATGTCCATCGACAGAGGAGTGGATAAAGAAGGTGTATATGTGATATATATACACAATGGAATATTACTCAGCCATTAAAAGGAAAAAAAATAATGGCATTTGCAGCAACATGGATGGACCTGGAAATTATCATGCTAAGTGAAGTCAGTTAGACAATGAGAGACCAAACATCAAATTCTATCACTTACGTGTGGAATCTGAAAAAAAGGACACAATGAACTTCTTTGCAGAACTGACTTACAGACCTTGAAAAACAGGCTGGGGGGTGGGGGTATGCACTGAGGGTTTGGGATGGAAATACTATATAATTTGGTTGTGATGATTGCTGTACAACTATAAATGTAATAAAATTCATTAAGTAATTAAAAATAAATAAGTGGATTGGAGTTCCCATTGTGGTTCAGTGGGTTACGAACCTGACCAGTATCCATGAGGATACAGTTTCCATCCTGGCCTTGCTCCGTGTGTTAAGGATCTGGCATTGCTGTAGGCCATGGTGTAGGTTGCAGATGAGGTTTGGATCTGGTGTTGCTGTTGGTGTGGCGTAGACCAACAACTGCAGTTGCAATTCGACCCCTGGCCTGGGAACTTCTGTATGCTACAGCTGCAGCCTTAAAAATCAAAAATTAAAAAAAAAGTGGATGGAGGAAAATATACCAGCTAACAATAATCTAAAGAAAGTTGGAGTAATTATTTTAGTCTCGGACAGAGTAGATTTCAAACTCAAGGATAAAGAGTCAATTTTTGGAGTTCCCATTTATGGCTCACAAGATTAAGAACCCAACATAGTGTCCATGAGGATGCGGGCTCAAACCCTGGCTTAGCTCAGCGGGTTAAGGATCCAGCATTGCCACAAGCTGCAGTATAGGTTGCAGAGGCAGCTCGGATCCATTGTTGCTGTGGCTGTAGTGTATGACGGCAGCTGTGTCTCTGATTTGACCCCTAGCCTGGGAACTTTCATATGCTGAAGGTGCAGTCCTAAAAAACAACAACAACAACAACAAAAACAAAAAAAAGTCAGGAGTTCCCTTTGTGGCTCAGTTGTTAACGAACCCCCGACTAGCATCCATGGCCTCACTCAGTGGGTTAAGGCCCAACATTGCCGTGAGCTGTCGTATAGGTTGCAGACGTGGCTCAGATCCCGTGTTACTGTGGCTCTGGCATAGGCTGGCTGTTGCAGCTCCAATTTGACCCCTAGCCTGGGAACCTCCAAATGCCCCCGGTGCGGCCCTAAAGACAAAAAGACAAAATAAAAAAAAAAAAGAAGTTGATTCACCAAGAAGATATGACAATCCTTGACAATTGCTTCAAAGCTTAAAATAGAGCATCAAGTTACATGAGGCAAAAACCAAAAGAACTGAAAAGACAAATAGATGAATCCACTATCATAGCTGGAGTCTTCAACACTCCTCTGTAAAAAAACCGGCACATCTAGCAGGCATAAAACCAGTAAAGACATAGTTGATCTCAATAGCACCTTCAATGAACTGGATATTATATAACACTCAGCAGAATACACTCTTCTCAGATTCACATGGAACATTCACCAAGACAGACCACATTCTGGGCCATAAAATGAAGTTTGATACATTTAAAAGAATAGCTATCCTCTCTCAGACCACGTTGGCATTAAACTAGAAATCACTGACAGAAAGATAAATGGAAAAATCCCAAAGTACGTGGGGATTGAACAACACAATTTTAAGTAACATCTGGGTCATAGAAGAGATCTTGAGAGAAAGTTAAAAATATTTTGAACTAAAGAAAGAAAATAAAAACAATTTATCAAAATTTGTGGAATTCAATGAAAGAACTACTTAGAGGGAAACTTTATAAAAGTGAATGTCAAGAGAATGAGAAGATAAGCCACAGACTGGGAGAAAATATTTGCAAAAGACACATCTGAAAAAGGACTTTAGTCCAAAATACAAAAAGAAATCTTGAAACTCAACAATTAAAAAAAAAAAAACGATTTAAAAATGATGCAAAGACCTTAACAGAACCTCACCACAGAATAAATACAGATGGCAAGTAAACATATAAAAAGATGTCCCACATTGTGTCTTATCAGGGAAATGTAAAATAAAACAGTAAGGAAATACCACTGCACACCTATTAGAATGGTGAAAATCCACACTGACAATACCAAATACTAGCATGAATGCTGAGCAATAGAAACTCTCATTCATTGATAGCAGAAATGCAAAATGATATAGCAACTTTGGATGACAATTTGACAGTTTCTTACAAAACTAAACATATTCTTAGCATATGATCCAGCAATTGTATTCTTTGGTGTTTACCCAAAGGAGTTGAAACATTATATCCACACAAAATCCTGCCTAGGGATGTTTATAGCAGCTTTATTCATGATTGCCAAAACTTGGAAGCAGCCAAGGTGACCTTCAGTAGGTGAATGGATAAATAAACTGTGGTTCATCCAGCAGTGAGCTATCAAGCGATGGAAGGACATGGAGGAAAGTTGAATGTATATTACTAAGTGCAAGAAACCAATGTGAAAATGCTGCAGACTGTATGATTCCAAGTGCATGACATTCTGGAAAAGGTAAAATTATGGAGAATGTAAAAAAGATCTTCCAGGAGGGATGGGGGAGAGGGGCATAGATGGAACGCAGAATATTTTTAAGGCAATGTAAAGATTCTGGGGGGTTCCTGTTGTGGCTCAATGGTAATGAACCCGAGTAGTATCTATGAGGATGCAGGTTTGATCCCTGGCCTCGCTCAGTGGACTGAGGATCCAGTGTTGCCATGAGCTGTGGTATAGGTCACAGATGTAGTTCAGATCCCATGTTGCTATGGCTGTGGTGTAGGCCAGCAGCTGTAGCTCAAATTCAACTCCTAGTGTGGGAACTTCCATATGTCCAGTGTACAGCCCTAAAAAGCAGGAAACTTTAGGACTCTGTATGATATGGTGACGGATACTTGTCATCAAACGTTTGTCCAAATCCAAGAATGAACCATCATGTAACTATGGACTTTGGGTGATGGTGATGTGTCACAGGTTCATCCTTTGTAATAAGGGTACCTCTCCGGTAGGAGAAATTGATAAGAGGAGGGGCCATGAATGTGTGGATTAAAAGGGTACACGAGAAATCCCTGTAACCTGCCCTCAATTTTTCTAAGAACCTTAAACTGCTCTTTAAAAAGTCTGAATACAGGAAGTATTAGTGATACCGTCATTGACTGATTAATACGAATCTCTGGGATATGGGTGGGGAACTTCTTTTTTTTAAAGGTTTGTTGTGTGATTTTAAAATACAATCGGGGATGAGAAGCACACTGGTCTTAAAAAATAATGCTGAATTTGTTCCAATTTTCCTTGATTATATTGATTTCCTTGTGTAAATCAATGAAATGTTAGGGGTCTCAGGTTTTCCTAAAATGGATATGCAAGTTGACACCATCTAATTGGTTTGTCTTACTGGTTAGAAAGATGCTGGGGCTCCTCGTTTCTGAGTGAAATAGAAAGTGAGAGGAATGGCAGTGCATCTAGAGAGCACTCGCCAGGGGCCAGGCCCTGCTGAGGACCAAAGTCTGTGACCTCATTTGATGATCATGACGACTCTTTGAAGTGGGTACTGTCATGTGAAGTGGGTACTGTCATGTGGATGGAGAGTTGTTAAGATAGGAAAACAAACAGTTAAGTGTGTCTTGAGACATCAGCATCAGCAGCCTGAGAGAGGTCTAGTGGGGAGGCAAGCTCCTACGGCTCAGCCAGAGTGGAGAGGGTACGGGCCACCCTTGAGGTGTTTGCTCAGCCCTCCAGATTCCCATCCAGAATCCCATCCAGGTGTGAGGGGAGCGCAACTGGCTAATTAAGCTGAAAGCAGCATTAGGGAGCCCAGGGAGGAAATCAAGACATCTGTTCCCCTCAGCTTGTCATCAAGTGGCTCCTTTATGTTGCTTCTTTATAAGAATGGCCCTCCTCCTCCAACCTGAAGGGTAACTTGGGGGGTGGCGTGGGCAGAGAGAAGGAGCTTAGTGGGAGCTGTGACCAGCACCTCTCTCCTTTTCCCTTCTCCTTCTCCTTCTCCGTGTACTTTCCAGGGCTGAGCTTCTTACAAAACAACTACCTTTGGTAGGGCCAGTCCTATTTCTATTTGGTGCAGATCTGATTTTCTTTTAATGCAGTGGTTACAATTTGCAGCACCCCTCCCCCACTCCCTCTTCATTTATTTTTGTCATGTACAGAGAGCTACTTTCTACATTCCTCTCCAAGGAGGAAATCAAGGCCATGATCTGGATTACGGAGGGTGATAAACAAAATGAAATGCTAACAAAAATCTCTTTATTTGGCCTCCTGTGCCTTGGGAACTCAGATGCAAGCACCACGAGCTCTTCTCAGGGAAATTTGGTGCAAAAACCCACAGAAGTTCAAAAGTATTTGTTTCTTCGGTTTGGAGTGAAGTCAGAGACTGGACACACATGTTTACTAACATTCGATGTGTTCCCAGCCCCTGTCTGTCACCCAGCTGGGACTGAGAGAGGAGGCCAAAGGAAAGGTTCTGACATTCATATGCTGAACACTTATTAAACAACATTCAGTGAGCCATCAGTTCTATATCAGTGCTTATATATGCCAGGCACTATTCTAAGTACTTTTTAATTCTTACCTATTTTTAAAAATGTAAGGTATTATACATTACCTTACATTTACCTGATGTAAGGTATTATGTTAGATGTACAATATAGTAATTCACAATTTTTAAAGGTTGTACTCCATTTATAATTATTATAAAATATTGGCTTCATTCCCTGTGTTGTACAACATAGTCTTGTAGCTTATTTTATATGTAATAGTTTTGACTTCCTTTTTTTTTTTTTTGTCTTTTCTAGGGCTGCACTCGCAGCCATATGGAGGTTCTCAGGCGAGGGGTCTAATCGGAACTGTAGCCGCGGGCCTACGCCACAGCCACAGCAACGCATCCCTGGATCCGAGCTGTATCTGTGACCTACACCATAGCTCATGGCAACCCCGAATCCTTAATTCACTGAGCAAGGCCAGGGATCGAACCCGCAACCTTATGGTTCCTAGTCGGATTCGTTAACCACTGAGCCACGACGGGAACTCCTAGTTTTTATTTCTTAATTCCCCATACCTATATTCTTCCTCCTCCTTTCTCTCTCCCTACTGGTAACCACTAATTTGTTCTCCATGTCTGTGAGTTTTTTCCTTTTTTGCTGTACTCATTAGTTGGTTGTGTTTTTTAGGTTCCACATGTAAGTGATATCATAGTGTGTGCCTTTCTCTGACTTATTTCACAGTACTCTCTACGTCCACCTGTGTTGTTGCAAATGGCAGAATATTGTTCCTTTTTATGGTTGAGTAGGATTCCATTGTGTATATATACCATATCTTTATCCATTCATCTGCTCATAGACACTTAATTGCTTGCATATTTTGGCAATTGTAAATAACGCTGCTATGAATACTGGGATGCATGTATCTTTTTGAATTAGCGTTTTTTTTTCTTTCTTTTTTTTTTTTAGATATGGACTCAGGGTGGAACTGCTGGATCATATAGTAGCCCTATTTTTAGTTTCTTGAGGAACCTCTATACTGTTTTCCACAGTTGCTGCACCAATTTACATTCCCACCAATAGTGTAGGAGGATCCCCTTTCTCCACATCCTTGCCAACATTTGTTATTAGTGTTCTTTTTATTGATAGCTGTCCTGACAGGTGTGATGTGGTATTTCATCGTGCTTTTGATTTGCATTTCCCCGATAATGAGTGATGTGGAGCATCTCTTGTGGCTGTTGACCTGTCCTCTTCAGAAAGATGTGTATTCTGGTCTTCTGCCCATTTATTAATTGGGTTGTCTGTTTTTTTATATCCTCTGTAAAGGATAGCTGACTTCAAAATGATAGGCTCAGACTGAGGTCTCTGATCCCAAGCCCATGTCATTGTCACAATGCTATATGATGTTTCCTACTGGGTATATTTTAAACAGGTGAGTTGTCATAACTCTTGCAATGGCTAATACTACCATTTCACATGCAGGCTAGACAACTAATTAAGACCCAGGAAGATGAAGAAAACTAGGTAGCAGGTTAAGAATACTCCTACGTTGGGGCTCTGGCTGCTGTTGCTGGATCAATTATCTTTTACTCACTGAAGAGTCTGAATTTGCATTGGTTCTGTTAGTCCTTGAGAGACAACATTTATCTCACAACATTTCTGCTCACTGTTGAGTCCCCAGTGCCTAGAACAGTTGCTTGGCAGGATAACTCTCTGTATGTTGGATGAATTACAAAGCCACATGCTTTCTGCTCCTTTGCTTTGCTATAACCTTTAGGCAGGATTGTCTGGCAGGAAGGCCCCTTGTCCTGCAGGGAGCTGTCCAACACCTGGGCCTGTCCCAACACCCCTGTGAGACCCTCCCTCTGGGCAGCTTCCATTCTTGACTTTCACTACCTGCAGTATATCTTTTAATTTCGAAGCTATGCAAGGAAATAAGTGAAATAAATAAAGATACGCCAGTGAAATAAAAGCTCACCCAAGCTTTAATGAACTTTAATCTTCAGAAATACTTGGACACCACTATAATTTAATATTTCCACCAAGGTCCAGAAAGTACGTGAATGTATTTATATCGTTTTTCACAACCAGTAGACTTCTGTGATGTCCTAAGTCACAACACATCAAAAGAAAATGTACTATACAAGCTGAAAAAGAAACATTTTATTCTCTGTGTAACCTGGTGTCCAGCCTACCGATGATCACTAAGGGAAGAGACAATTTTTATTTCTTTCAGGATTTCCTGATGCGGTCCCTGGCTGGTTAGACATTCCCCAACCTGTGCGGACCTGTTTCTCTCCGGACCTGTCCCGTGTCTTTTTCTTGACAGCATCTTTCTCTTTCTGCCAGAAGACCCTCAGTGCTCCCTGAAGACCCGGGGAGTAACACGAGCCTAAGTGCTCTCCTTCTCTTCTGAACAAGGATTGGGCTTCTCCCAGCTGTTTGCTCCAAGCAGGTGGTGGACACACTTAGTTTATACTTGTAGCTCAGTCACGACTTAGAAGCTTAATGAGCCTGGGCAAGGCATTAAGCCATTATTAATATTACTTTTTAACTTGAGAAAGAGAGATTGAAATCTAACTCTCAGAGTTGCGGTATGAGGGCAAGAATCCACTGACATAGCTTAACTGCAGACTACACTGACTGTGTGCCTCGGGGGGTCTGGGAGTACAGCCCTCATTCCAAAGCCTTCTGCTCTATTTTAAACGTTTCTGCAGAATTGTATTGTATTCCACGATATATCCATGCTTGTTTTGCTATCCAATGAGGCTCTCTGCCCCCCCTCATTTTTAGATAGAGAGCTGATATCCCAAGATGATGGTGTGTTGTGCACATCTTGCAAAGCCCTGTGACATTTGGCATCTGCTTCCTGTCACCACTACCCGCTCCTCTTCCAAAGGTATGGGTGTCTGAGGAAGCAGGGAGGGGCACTATGCCTGATGCTTGCTAAGGCCTCTGTGATGTTACTTGAAAACAATCTCTGGAATTAAGGCTGAGGAGGTCAGCAGGTAAAGGGCCCTTTGGGGAGCATCCGTCTGTCCTTCCCCTGCCCCTGGACCTGCTGCCCTCTGCTTCTACGTGGTGCCAGCCTCCCCTCTCCCCCTGGGGCCTAGCACTTGCTGCTTATTGTGTTTGTCAGCTTTTCTCCCATGGAGCTCAGATTGACTAATTAGGCTTCGCTGCCTGATTGCTGAAGCCACAGGGCACAGCTAGGCCAGTGCTTTTGCAGAGGACATCTGCTGAGGAAAAGCAAGGCTGAGCTCTTAACCCTGTCTTGTTAACTCTGCACCTGCAGGTCGGTCTACGTCGTATGGGGCACCTATGGACTTGTGTGTAGGTGGATGTGGGTACATACTTCCATTGCTTTGCGGGATGTGGAGTGTGGGGTCTGCTCACGGAGCCAGTAGATAGTTCCCTGGATGGTCAGGGCTGGTTGGAATACTTGGCAAAACTTTAGCCAACAATGCTCATCCATATGGAGGATAATTTAGGGTGGTGGCTTTGGGTAACTGAAGCTATTACCTACATTTTGATGCAAATTCTGTCCCCCCCCCCCCGCCATCTAAGTTGGCCTTTTGGTTTAAAAGAAATCAGTCAAAAAAAAAAAAAAGAGAGAAAGAATAAAGGTCAGGATGGACATCAGATGGTTTTCTTTCTCTCAAGTGCGTTTGTGGCCATTGCAGCCTGGGGTTTAAAATGGGTCATGTCATCAGTAATCCCCTCTACTTTCTTAGCTCGCACCACCTCCTGCTGATGCAGGACCCCGACCCTTGCCAAAAGGCGCTCAGGTATTCCTGGTGTGCCCAGGGAGGGTCCCATGAGAGCTCACACGTGAGCTTGGTCAGCTGCTGCAGGCTTCTCCTGGGCACTGCTGCTGCTGGGCCAACTCTGTATGCCTGCCTCTGCTGGACTTTGATGTGTCCAGAGGGCACAGCCCTGATCCCTGCCTCTACCACATCTCCCACGGAGCACCACCGTCTCCTTCCACAGACACTGGTCCTCCCACTGAGGCATCACCGATGCCCTTGGGAACTTTGGAGGTGCTCTTGTATGGCAGTCCAGGGCTGAGTTAGAGGAACAGTTATCTTCAACCTGTGCCTCGCCAACACCATTCTGCCTGCAGCTGCTGCCTTGAAGAGAGGTCAGGCATTAGGCTTTTCAATGTTTATTTAGAGTCCTGTCTCCCCAGGGGATCAGGATAGTGTGAGTTTGAAGCCTGGGCAATGGGTTCAAACCAACTGGAGTTTAAAATCTGACTCTCCCCTTCAGTAGCTGTCCATGCTGGAGAAAGTTCTTTACTTCCTGGAGCTTCAACACCCTCCTTTGTGAAATAGTACTAAAACGGTACCTGACTCAGGATTGTTTAAAGGCTGCATGAATTAATGCACACAGTACTCTGCGTCTGTAATAATGGTTAGCTGATTAATTAATTAGCTAATAGGCCCAGTACGGAGGCTGGGCAAGAACAGGGCCAAGTGGCGGATTCTATATGATCAGCAGAATTAAGTCTCCTTTCTCACCTTGAGGACTCGATACTTCGTCAAGTTTTTCCCTATTTTCCTC
The DNA here is from genome assembly GCA_004024745.2 of Catagonus wagneri. NCBI lineage: Eukaryota > Metazoa > Chordata > Mammalia > Artiodactyla > Tayassuidae > Catagonus > Catagonus wagneri. The sequence continues at coordinate 25,010,031 of PVHT021183705.1, read as the reverse complement.
TTTTTGTAGGACGTTCATGACAGGAAGCTTTCTCAGTCCTTATAATGATCTTCTAGACTGAATCACCAATTCTTTGAACATTCCAAAACATGTTGCATCTAAGAGTTGATACAGTTTGGCTTAAGGATGGGACCATGTTCTCTCCTGTTCCTCATTCGTCTGATTGTATCTAAATATGTATCTAAGCAAATCCATATTTATAAGCAAATCCATATTTATAAGTATATAACACAACATATAGCTTTATATACCCATTATACAACATATATATATGCACACACATTTGTGTGTATTCAAACACACACGCACACTTCTGTATGCACACACACAAATAATTACAGCTACTGACTGCTTTGACTGTGTGACTTTAAAATCTCCCCTGTGAACAGTTATGTAGTGTACACTATGAGAAGATGCTGATAAAGGACCCCATTCCCCATGCTCAAGAAGACTTATCTGAATGGAACTTGGACTTGGAATGTCTAGTCTGAGAACAAAAGCATAATCTAGCATATCATGGAGGAGAGAGCTTTCCCAGAACCACCTGTGAGAGCAGCTGTGAATACACTGATGTTCCCCGAGAGCAGGAATCTCCAGCAGACAAATTTGGTCTCCAACTTTCCTTGCAATGAGCCTGTTTTGATTTCCTCCCACACCCCCAGCTTCTCCGCCGTAGGACAGAACTTTCTACCATTTAAAGGAACTGTAATGCTATTGAAGGAATTCATGGGCTCGGGTTAGTAATGAACCCAGGCAGAATGTGACTTCAGTCTTGGGGGTGGTGTTCGGGTCTCTCCTGTGATTGCTGGTGTTTGAAGTCTTCAGCAGTGCTGGGGTAAGGGAAGTCAACACATCCTTGAATCTCCTCTGACTTCTTATTCTCAATTCTGGCCTGACACTCAAGTGCTCTTTGTTCTACTGGCAGAGGGTGACAGTTCTGAGTAAAGTCTTGTCTGAGTCAAGAATGGTCCAGAGAAGCGACTGTGTCTGTTAAACATGTTTCCAGTCATTTCCCCACCCTTGATTGACACTCTCCTGTAGGTATTCTAGATTAGACAGCCCACGGTGTATATGCAAATCCTTTAGCACTTCACGCAATTCTATTCCTTCTCTCCTACCCAAGGGGGCATACAGGTGGGTGTTCTGAAAGATCCTTGAGAAAATTCTACAAAGGACTTTAAATCTCTGGCAATGGCCATTTGATGGATTTTTCCTTTCTAAAGGGTACAGAGCTAACTAATAAATTATGACCATTGTTCTTAATCAGGGTAGCCCAAGGCCACTGCATCCTGTAAGTTACCTGCATACCTGCTTTGAGGGAGAGTGGAAAACTTATACACACCCCATGCTTGGACTTTTATGTTTAGGCAAAATTTTATACATGCCAGACATACAGGAGTGTGTGCACACATCTACACACACCTTCTAATAGATTAAGAAAAAGTAGTCATATATATATATATATATTTTTTTTTATGGCTGCACCTGCAGCATGTGGAAGTTCCCGGACCAGGTGTCGAGTTGGAGCTACAGCTGCCGGCCACAGCCTATGCCACAGCCACGGCAACACCCATCTGAGCCGCATCTGTGACGTATATCCCATCTGTGACCTATGCTGCAGCTTGTGGCAACTCTGGATCCTTAACCCATTGAGTGAGGCCAGGGGTCGAACCTCACAGAAGCTATGTTGGGTTCTTAACCTGCGGAGCCACACTGGAAACTCCAGAGTAACTTATGATTTTAAAATAAAAAATGTTGTAATATTTTTAAACTCAGCACGGGGTTTGATCTCCTTTAGGGGCCCCTAATCTTTTCCTGGGATCCCCAGACTAAATGTCTGCAGGAGTTGGGCAGAGGACTGTTGTGAGAATACGACTGTGGTGAGGCATTAGAGAATGTTGTATGCAATCCATATCTAAAGACTGTCAAAATGAAACCTTAAAAAACACCTGCCCAAACATGAATGGATTCTTCTGAGAAGGAAACCACCAGGCTCTCGGACCCTCATCTCCCCCGACCACCAGGCACCCCTGGCCTCTCCCACTCCTTATCTCTCCCGGCTCTGTTCCCCCCATGCTGGGTGTCTGCAGTGTTCTGGTTCTTTTTCTGTATTACCTTTTCCAGTTACCTTGTTCAATTAGGTTTTGAGCTCTTTAAATGCTAGGGCAGGCAGATGTGAACTTAAATTTCATCTTCACCAATACCTGGCTCTGTGGCCTGGTGCTAGAAGTCTCTGAACTGCATAGGTCACAGATGGGATATACGTCACAGATGCGGCTCAGATGGGTGTTGCCGTGGCTGTGGCATAGGCTGTGGCCGGCAGCTGTAGCTCCAACTCGACACCTGGTCCGGGAACTTCCACATGCTGCAGGTGCAGCCATAAAAAAAAATATATATATGCAGTTGCCTGATATATAAAACTGGAATTATAATATCTCTGTTGTGGGTTGTTTAAGAATACGATGATAATATTTAGCATTGAGCATAGTGCCTGGCGTTTTACATGTGTTTAATAAGTGCTTGCTGTTATTCATATTTATCATTCATGTATTCGTCACACATTGTCCCTTGTGTCTATACATCCCCATTCACTGACACTGTAGGAGCATAGCACGCACTTGCTGAAGGCATCAAGTCAAAGGGAACAGATTCCTCCTGAAGTCACACGACATGGCATGAGCCCATGCTCACCCTACTTGGGTGGAAGGCAAGGTCCACACTTGGAGAGTCCAAGAGGGAGCTTGGATTTGGGGAGCAGGCATCAGGTAGGGCTGGCTAGCTGGGCACGAGTCTCATCTGGGTCCTTGGCTTCCTTATGAGTCCTGCTTTGACTACTCTCCAGATCACAGTGGACCCAAACTCTGTCTGTATATGGAATGGAGAGGGTCAGGTCACCTCTGTGTCTGCAGGGGGTGCTCCCACATACCCCTGAGCCTGGGTATTATAAGTCAGAGGCTCTGGCTATTTAAATGTCCTGAGCAGGTTCAACCTCTTTTCTATTCTTATGGAGACCCTGGGTAGATGTGGGGGGGGGGGGCTGACCAGCTCTCCATCCTCCCTTATGCCTCTGGCACTCCTGCGCTGACCCCTAGAACCTGTTCCAGCTGCAGTGACCACCTCCCTCAGTGTAGCCTTCTCCAGGCCGCTCAGTACCTTTATTTTCAGCCCTCCCTTTCCTTTCTTTTTCTGCTAATGATTTTTGTAGTTAATGAGGTTCCCCCCCCTCATTCCCTAATTACATTACTCTGGGGTCAAATTCAGTAACCATCCAGCTCTTACACTGGGCTTCTCAGCTCTTCCTCCCAAAGTTCTCCCATGACCCCTTTATTTTTCATTGCTGCTGCACACAAAGTATGTCTCAGAGAAGATGGTTATTTCCTTAATAAGGAATCTCAGTATGTGAAGAGACACTGCTGTCGAATGGGAATAATTAGCAAAACTATTGTTGGGATACTTGGCCTTGAGACCACATGTTTGGCAGCTCAGTTAACACTCAGCTGGAGTTGTCTAATAGTCTGTGGAGTTTTCTCACGGGTAAAATGGAACCTCAGAGTGATGAGGGCTGTAAGGAAGAGTCCTTTCTTGTCAATCATATTGATCACAGAACTCTGCCTCTCAATCGATGTCTTCTTGAACATGGGTTGAACTCAGCAGTGTGTTATTTGCACTAGGGAACTGGTAGGGGGAGATTTAAAGGAATAGAAGCCTGCTCAATCCCAGGATCTCTGGGCATCCCAAGCTACCCACTAGACATCAGCCTGCAGCCAGGGTTGAGAACCTCAGCTCTGGGGAAAGGGGGGAGAGTGCGTTCCTTGCCTTCTGGAAGCCTGGTGTGCAGAGCGAACCTGGTGTGTGCTACATAGTGCTAGACACTCTGGCCACCTTTAGCTCATATTCTTAGTTCTTTACCCAGACTGAGTTTCTTAAATTCTAAGCATAGATGCAGATTCTGAGACTCAGAATCAAAGTTAGGCAGCCAGGGAGGGGCTGGACTAGCCTCAAACCTAAAAATCTCTGCCTACAAAAACCACACCTTTTGTACACTGTTAAGCTATTTATGCCAGAAGAAGACACAAGGCCATGTATAGTTAAATGCCACATCCTTGATTTAGGTTCAGTAGGCATCCCTTTCTTCCTTCCCTCCTTCCTTTCTGGCTGCACCTGAGACATATGGAAGTTCCCACGCTAGGGGTGGAACTGGAGCTGCAGCTGCTGGCCTACACCACCAGCCACAGCAACACCAGATCCGAGCTGCGTCTGTGATCTACGCCACAGCTCATGGCAATGCTGGATCCTTAACCCACTGATGGAGGCCAGGAATCAAACCCAGTCCTTATGGATACTAGTTGGGTTAGTTACCGTTGAGGCACAATGGGAACTCTGGGTTTAGTAGGCATTTAGGAGAGAGAGTAGGAGATGAATAGAGTTTGGAGAACTCAGCCCTAATTTGCAGAGGGGGTAAGATTAGAGTGGGACTTGATGGGTCCCTGTGATGAGCTTGGGAAGCAGAAGCAGATAATGTTTCTTCCGTTCCTGGGCAAAATGAGAGCATTTCCCAAACAGGTGTGTGTTGGGAAGAAGGTGGTTGGAGCTGACAACTTGCTTTCCAGGCTGGGCCTCCTGGAATTTGTGGTCCCTAGGGGGTCATTTGCATCCTCAGCTTTGAAGGTTTAGAACTTCAGCTTCTTGTGTGGGTCAGACAGGGAGGTTCTGGGAAATGGACTTGCTGTGGCCAAACAGGATTCTGTTCCCAGGGGAATGCAATCTGTAGTGGAGGGTCCATGTGGAAATGTACACCAAAGGCCTCTCCAGGCACATGCTTCTGCAGGGAACATTGTCTCCTGGGATGGGTGCGGAGCAGTGCAAGAAAACCCCTATCAGAGATCAGACTATTGCCTGGGACCCCAGAAGAAGAGGAAAGGATTTTCACCAGGAATGGTGTCACCTATTTATACTAAAGGTACTTCTGCCTCATTCAGAACTGTCTGTTATTAGAACAGACCAGCCATTCAACTGAGCAGAGATACCTGAAAACATACTTTCTTTTGTGTTTCTGCTCTCCTTCCAGTACATGATTAAAACTTTGTCAAGGTAGTCTGTAATTAATTGGATACAACTTATCATTTTTTTTCCATCTCTTGATAGCTCTTTATTTTCTATTGTGGTAAAATCTACATAACACAAAATTTGTCATTTTAACCATTTTTAAGAGTACAGTTCAGGGGAATTAAGTGCATTCACACTGTTCTGCAGCCATCACCATCCTTCGTATCTAGGACTTTTTCATCTTCCTCAAGATGAAACGCTGTTTTCCCCACACTCAGTCTCTTGCATTTTTGATGAGACTTGAGAAATCCTAGGAAATATCTCAAATGAATATAAATCTGACCTGTGATGATATTTACATAGAGTCCTAGACTTCCCCTTCATAGATGCTGATCCCTCAGGTCTGGAGAGTGGTCTGGGGGACTGAGTTTCTATAATTCTGAGGCAGGAGGCCTGTGGATCTTAGAGCCTGATGAGGAGGATGTTCTTTGAATCTGGTCCATCAACACTCCCCCAGCCTTAAAAGCCCACCTTCACCTAACACTCCTCCTTGACTGATGAGGAACGGAGTAATGCTCCCTGGACAAAGGATTCAGATGTGGGATTCCTCTCTCTTCTCTCTTGAAACTCCCTGGCTTCTTTCTGGATGTATGAGGAATGTCAACTTCTGAGCCTGTGAAATATTTACCTTCTCCTCTTGGCCTCCTTTACAACCACTTTGCTGCAAGGCTAACTTCTTGACAGTCCCTTGAGGGCTGTAGGATGGGGTGATTTAAAAGGACCTGTATATTTCCATGGACTAAAAATTGGACAATTCTAGAAAAATCTGAGCTCCTTGAGTGTATGCTTGTGAACACCGATGCTCACATTTGTATATCTACTCTGTTAAGTCGGTGGTTCTTGGAGTGGGGTCCCTGAGCCAGTATCATCAATGTCATCCTAGAAATTTGACAAGTTCTTGAGTCTCATGCCTGACCCACTAAAATTGGGATGAGACCCAGAAATCTGTCTTAATAAGTCCTCTAAATGGTTCTGATGTGCAATAATGTGTGAGAATCCCTGCTTTAAATGCATTACCTAATTTAACCCCCAAGAGAGTGCAGAAAAACCCCCATTAAAGAGAAGAGAAGTAAACTTAGCAAGGTTAAAGACAAGGGGGTTTACTAGGTTCCCCCCCAAATCCCAATGCCAACTGATTTGGGGGTTCCAGGGGCCTGGTCAATAGCACTCTTACACACGTCCTTGCATTTCTAGCAACCAGCTGCTGCCTAGAGAGAAGAGTTCCCAGGACTTTGCAAATACAGATGGAGAAAGAAGGACAAAGAGGACAGAGAGCATGCAGGTTGGAGTAAAGGGCTTGGTGTATAGGGGCCATTTGTGCAAAAAGCTGCTGGGAAGCATCTTTGCATACTGCCTCCTTTTGTCCCATATTTAGCCAGCTTGCCCTCCCCAGAGGGGACCCTTGGCTTCCTTTGGCATCAGCAGCTGGCTGTGCTCTGCAGGAGGTGGCAGCCAATGCTTGGGAAGCATCATCGCTCAGGGCGGGCATGCTCTGTGTGTATGGCAGGGTCAAGGGGAGTGCAGAAGGCCAGCTGTTGGCTCCAGGACCTGCAAAGTTTGGTGCCATTTGGTCTCAGCTGCTGCTTTCCTCGACTCCAGGGAACTGCCACGTTTACGGCTTGTAAGCCAGCTGTTTAGGGCGCCTCGGAGCAAGCATAAAATCCTCACTAACTGTTTTTCTTTATCCTTTAATGTTGGCTTTGATTAGTGTGAAGTTTGCTAATGGAAAACCAAAAACCAACATGTCCTTCTGACTCTGGCTCTGGCAGAGAGGTTGCCGGGCATAGGATTATTGTCCTACATTTTCTCCTGGTCCAGCCCGAGGTTCAGATAAGCAATGGTGAATTCATCCAGCAATATTAGGGGACATCAGCTCTGTGCCAGGCAAGGCTCTAGGTGGTGGGGATACAGTGAGTGGAAAGACCCTGTCCGCATGGTGCTCACCTTCTCGAGGAGGCAGACAGAGACTTTCTTGTTTATCTGTGACAGAGGGTATGCAGATAATGAAATGGAGAGATATGGTGTCAGATGCCTAATGCTGCATGATATGACATTTTGTTTTTTAAATTAAAGTACAGTTGATTTACAATGTTGTGCCAATTTCTGCTATACAGCAAAGTGACTCAGTCATATATTCATATATGTATATATTCACATTCTTTTTCTCTTATTATCTTCCATTATGTTCTATCCCAAGAGATATGGGATATCCTGGTGCTACGCAGTAGAACCTCATTGCTTATCCAACTTAAATGTAATAGTTTTCATGATACACCATCTTAAAGCTGAGTTTGCTAACAATTCTATCATCAGGGCTGACCCAGGCAGGGTGGTTCTTTTGCTAACCTTTCTGATGATCCCCTGTGTGTCTGCATTCACCTGGCAGGTTGGCAGTGAGCTGGCATCAGCCAGATCAGTTATCTGCCCCACCCCCACTCCCCCCAACCCTGGCTTACCACCTCTGTGTGGACTCAGGGTGGCTCCCTCTCCATGGCTGCTTCACTTGGGCTTCCCAGGAGTGGGGCTGGACTTCTTATACAAGGGTTCCAGCCTTCTATAAGCACAAAAGTGGAAACTGCCAGGTCTTCTTAAGGCACAGCATCACTTATGCCTCATTCATTGGTCAAAGCAAATCACAGGATCAGCCTAGATTCAAGGGAATAGGACGATTTAAGGCATGGATACCTGGAGGCCTGATGGGTCAGGGATTGCCTTTTAAACATGCCAGACTAGATGGTGGATAGATGGATGGGAAGGGCATGGGGAGGTTAGGTGGGCTGGCTGGGAAAGCCCTTTCTGAAGTAGCATTTGGCCTTCACCTTCTGTTCAGGTAAGATCTGGGGGCTTGGCTCCAATGTTACCTCCTCCAAGAAGCCTTCTTGATTTGCTTGCGATGAACCTGTATATGTATGTACTGGGGTGTTTAGTGCATTGTTGAGATGATCTGGTGACCCATCCTATGCTCTCGGTAAGCTGAGAGCTCCTGATGATGGGAACAAGTTTTACAAGTTACAGTATAACTTTCTCTACCCTAAAAGTGCTCTCCTCAGGCACTGCTTCCCAGGTTGGAGCTGGATGAAGACCCTCTTTTTCATAAGGGCAGGGGTGGGGAGAGAAATGGAAGAAAGAAGCTGGAGGGAGGAAACCAGGTGCCTCATGGAGTCTGTCATTAATCTATGAGGAAGGATCAGGAGAATGGGACTGAAAGAACAGCCTGGGGACATCTTCCCAGACTGCTTCTTGGATGCTTCGAGAATGGACACTGACTGCTGGTCCTTTGCAGGTGTGAATGGAATATGGGGCTTCAGCCCTAAAGAAGTTCTTCGTGGCCTCTTGGGGGCCAGTTTTGTGGCAGTAGCTGTCAGTTTGCTTCTTGGCAGGGGGCAAATATGTGGAAGTTTTGGGAATGGTTTTCAAATGTCAAGTGTCTTGTTGAGTGCCTGAAAACAACACCTCGGGATTTTTTTTTTTCTTTTGACAATAGTACAGATAACATCAGGAAGGATTCGACCAGAACTTTCTCAGAATGGGATCCACAGACCAGTTGCCATGGATTCCCCTGGGAGCTTGTTAAAAGGTAGATCTCAGCCCAGTTCCAGATGGATTGATCGGGATCTGTGGGAGATGGACCTCAAGATTACACATTTTATAGTTACTTCCCAATGATTCATGTGTTCATGAAACCTCAAGAGGAACAGCCTCAAACCTTCTGTGACCAATGATGGAGTTACGAGTGAATTGCTTGGAAATGAAGAATAGAATCATTCTTTGAGGTCCAGCTGAAATGTTACCTCCTCCAAGACGCTTTCTTGATTTCCTTGAGAGGAACTTGCTCACGAGTGTACTAGGGTGTTTAGTGCACATCGCAAAGATGACCTGGTGACCCATCCTTTATTCTTGGCAAACCGAGAGCTCCTGATAGCGGGAACAAGTTTTACTTGGGTTCCTGTCCCTGGTGCTTGGCACAGTACTGGCACAGAGGAGGCAGAGTGAGTACTTGTGGTGAGTGAATAAACGAATGCAGGAACCCTTAAGAACACCTTGTACAATCCACTTCTTTTACAAATGAAGATTTGAGTGTCTACAACGTGAGGCGACTAGCTCAAGGGCTCAATTCTAACAGTGCAGAGCTAGTATTAGGTCATGGTACCCAGGCTTCTAGACTCCTCATCCAGTGTTCCTCTCACCGAGGCCAACTTCTTCCTTCTGGTGACAGATTTTTCAGTTTCATTTAGAAATTAATCCTGACCATTTTTCTGCCCTCATCTCACCCTCACTGAGTGGTGTGGAGGAAAATTCACATTCAAAGCAGATCCTTCTTTGCTGTCCCAATTAGACAGGGCTGGGCACAGAGGCAGGACTTTTGCAGCAAGTCCTCTGAGAAGCACCTGGCACCCAGCTCCAGCAGGAACAGGCTTCCTCTGCCTCCCTCTTCCTTCCCTCAGTTCTTTGCCCGCAAACCCCATTTGGTGAGCAGCCCCCTGCACTCTATGGAATGAATATCAATGGCTGCTGAGGATGCCTCCCACTTCATTGTGGGCAGTAAAGGGCTCTGAGTAGGATTTGCATGTTGCTAATTACAGTTGATTCCAACTTTGGAGAAAATCATTGATCCATTTATAACTTACAGTAATTTGCAAAGCAATTACCTTCTGGCATCTTCTTTCTTGCTAAAAATGTGTTGTTTTTTTTTTATTTTTTATTTTTTTTGAAAGAAAAGTGATCTGGGCATTATCTATGAAGGACCAGCCTCTGTGTGCCTGAAGAGGTACATAGATAAAATCCTGTAGGGCGGAAACTGGGACTTAAGCATCTTTACGTCTCATCTGGCACCCACACATAGTAGGTGTGCCATCAGTCTTTGGCTGAAAGAAGAGATTAGAAACACTCTGGGCATCCCCTCGTTCTAAAATCTTCCTTTCTTCTCTGATATGTGGAGCAGGGTAGTGGGTACAGTCTTTGGAAGCAGGCTGTCCAGTTTGGAATCCTGAATCTTCCCTTTCCTGCCTCTGTAACTTTGGACAGACACACCATTCTGTACCTGGCGTTTCTCATTTGTGAAATGGAAAATCTAGCAGTATTTCCATCCCGAGATTTGACATAAGATCGAGTGAAATGACATGGGTGCAGTGACTGGCCCACAGTAAATGGTAGATTAATGTTATCGAAATCTTTCCTTGGTTTGAGGAGTTGTTTGCCATGATTCAAGGTGAATTGCCATTTTCCAGCTGGACACCTAAGAGACAAAAGAAAGTCTCTCTATGGTTTGGACTGAGGGTGTTGGCAGGTAGAGGATAACCTAATTTCCTACAAGCATGGCTGGGGCAGGGGGTCTCAATGGGGGAGAGGGTGCCAGACTCTGCCCACCTACCTGAAGGAGTCACATGAGCAGAGGTAAAACAGGGATACCAGAGGGTGTTAATTTGGGGAACTGGGGCATAGAGAAAGAGTCTTGCATTCGAGAGTCAAAAGTCCTGGGTTTGAGTCGTGGTTTTGCACTTACTGTGTGATCTTGGGAAAATCACTCTGAGCCTCATGGGGGAGATGGGGATCCTGGCACCAACCTTTCAGCCACAGCCAGAACTAGAGTAAGGACAGTCAGGCACTGACCTTGGGTACAAAATTTAAGCTGGGAGGCACAGAAACCTCAGTTACCCAGATAAATAACATTTTAATATACATGTAAAAAAACTAAACCAATGCATCCCATTCTGCGCATTTAGACATGGCCCTGAGCGGACACTAGGGAGCACAGCCTTTCCTGGGGCTGCCTGCTATGGAACTTCTCTTTAGAAAAGTGGTTTTCTTGGCATGGCTCCCTTCGGCAGCAGCATCACCAGCTGAGACCTTATTTTTTTTTTAAATTAAAAAAAAAATTATAGTTGATTTACAATGTTTTGTCAACTTCTGCTATACAGCAAAGTGACCCAGTTACACATATATATATATATACACACACACACACACACATATATACATATATACACACATATATATACATATATACATATATATATGTATATATATTCTTTTTCTCACATTATCCTCCATCATATTCCATCACAAGTGATTGGATATTGTCTGAGAACTAATTTAAAATGAAAATTCTTGGGCCTCATCCTAAGCCCTTCTGAATAAGATGGAGCCCAGAAAATTGCTAGTGAGCCCACTTCTTGGGGAAGGAGACCTCTCTCTGGTTTGGAATAATGTCCTTGTGGCCTTCTGACACTTTTGGTTTGCAATGAAAGTGCCAATTTTCTAAGGGTTAGCAAATGACTCCCTTTATCCTTCTGGCCCCCTGGACACCTCCCTCCACTCCCACCCTTAGTCAGTATGTAGATTTTGCATGAGCTGGAAATAGAGCTGTTTCCTTCTAGATTGGAGCTGTAGTAAGAAAAGGTATCATGCAAAAGAACCATCTCTGTTTCTCTAGGCTTAATGCCATGCTCAATTGTCTTTAATTTTCTTGTCAGAGAAGACAGGTTAAATATCTTACCTCCTTCACCCACTTCCAGCATCGCCCTCAGAGTCCTGGCCCCGCTAAGCTTGTGCTGCAGTTAAATACATTTTGTTTCTTTTCTTTTAAAAGAACCAAGTAAAGAGTAAACATTGTTTCTTCTCTTTCCCATTTAAGTAAATATCTTTCTTTCATTTCTAAAAAGCTCCTGGCTTTGCTGGGTTTGCATGAATGCCATCAACTCTAATTCATGCATCTTCAGAAGAGGCATTAGAAAATAACCTCTCTGCCTCTCCCCCTCCTCCAGATAGTCTAGCTAAAAGTCATTTTTCTTCTTTTTTTCTCTTCCCCATTTTTTTAGGGCTGAAACTGTGGCATATGGAAGTTCCCAGGCTAGGGTCGAATCGGAGCTGCAGCTGCTGGCCTATGCCACAGCCACAGCAATGTCAGATCCAAGCTGTGTCTGCGACCTATACTGCAGCTCACGGCAACGCCAGATCTTAACACACTGAGCAAGGCCAGGATCCTGAGTCCTAATGGATAATAGTAGGGTTCGTTACCGCTGAGCCACAATGGGAACTCCAAAAAGCCACTTCTGCATAAAAATGCTGTCATCCTTTGGTCAAACACATAGCTGGGGGAGTGTTGGGTTGTTAACCTATAATCGGTTAATTTGTATTCTGCAGGTTCCATTCCTTCTCTGTTGACAGTTTGGTCCCCTAGATGGAAATGTGCTGTATCTGTGCTGTCCACGAGGTGAGCACTTCACATATATGACATGGGCAAATGAAGAAGCAAATTTTAAACTTTAATTTTTATTAATTTAAATTTAAATGAGAAAAAGCCTTATGAGGCCATGGGACACCATTGTGGACAGTGCAGGTCTATGAATAAATTGACTTCTGATTAGAAGGAAATAACCCTCAAATGCTGCTCTGCAGAAACCTTGGACAGGTACCTGGCGAGAATTTATGAGTCTCCACTGGGTGGAGTGAGGAGAGATGGTTGGTTTCCCTGAATTGCTCCAGACCCCCCTCTCCACCAAGGACATCGCTACTCTCAGGTACTAGCTCTTAAGTGGTGCCTGAGCACCCAGGTCGCTGGGTGCCAAAACACATCTGGGAGGAGGGGTAGGTCCCACAGTGGTGGCAGAACCTGAGCTACAGGTGGGGAGCTCTTGGATTGGCAGTTCAAGTTCCGGAACCTCAAGACTTTTGAGCTCCTTCCTTAGCTTCTCTGGTCTGCTGACTCCTCTGGAGCACAGGCCCATGGATAAGCTGTGTGAAGAGCAATGAACCCAAGAAGCCTTGCCTTCTAGGCTGGATGATGTCATAACCAGGGAAGCTGGTGTTGGGAGACAGAGTCCAGCCAGGAAAACAGATGCTGTGCGTTTGTGAAATGCTGGACATTTAATGCAACCTCATGGAAAAGCCTCAAGCCCAAAGGGAGGGTGAGGCAGCCCAGAGATTAGCAGCCATGGGATGTAGTGGTCCCCCCTAGGCTGGAGGGTCAAAGGGAAGAGGTGGTCTTGCCAGAGCCCAGGAGTAAGGGCAGGAGTGTCACCTAATAGAAATTGGAGCTGTGGGGCCGGGGTTTCTGATGGAAGCAGGAGCCAGTTAGGAAAGCATCTGTTGCCACAGACATCTCCTCAGAGAAGGAAGCAGAGATACTCTGCCTTCTCCCTTCCTCTGGGCTCTTGTCTCTCATTGGGCCAAGTCATCCAGAGGCCAGCTGACTCAGGACCCTGCCTGGTCCTCCCTTCCCCCATCGCGCCTCCCAACATACCCAGTTCACAGCACACCTAGAGGGGGTGTCCGTGGTATTGAAGAAATAGACATTTAGAAACCGTGCTCTAGAGTGCAGTAAAACATTGGTGGGAGTGAGGGTTTGAACTGAATTATTTTTTAAAAGTGTGAATTATTTCTTAAAATTTTAATGAAATTAGAAAAAGTTACCACAGTTAAAAAAAATCCATATAGGGAGTTCTCGTTATGGCTTAGCGGGTTATGAACCCAGCTAGTATCTGATGTGGGTTTTTTTCCTGGCCTCGCTTAGTGGGTTAAGGATCTGGTGTTTCTGCGAGCTGTGGAATTTCCGTGTGCTGCAGGTACAGCCCTCAAAAAGCAAACAACAACAAACAACAGCAACAAACAACAACAACAAACTTCCCACATAACATAAAAATTACCATTTTGGCCTTTTTAATGTCCAGAGGCATTAGGTTACTCCGCACTGTTGTGCAACCTATCCAGAAGTCTTTTCATCTTGCAAAACCCATTCCCCCTCCCCCAGCTCCTGGCAACCACCACTCGACTCTGGCTTCTCTGTTTGACTGCTCCAGACACCGCTGAACTGAATTATTTTTGAAGTGACTGCCAACCTGAAGGTTCTGTGATTCAATCTTTGAAAGTCTGGGTAGTAGAATGTCCCTGTGATTTAAAACAAAACAAAAAAGAGCATCTGGGTAGGACTGCCGTGGGTGGATTTGTTCCCTCAGAAATAGAAGGAAAGATGTTCAGAAAGGCCTCCTGCTGATAGGGTGGGCTCCTTCTGGGTGGCGTTCTCCTGATGGGTGTTCAAGGCTCCATTCCTGCGCGATCCGAGTCTGTTAGATTGCTGCCTTTTCCATTAACCGGGATTACTGGACAAAGGAACACCAATAGGATCCGTCGGATTCCCTGGAGTTCCAGACACAATTTCTCTAGCCACATTGTGGGACAGCCACAGGACTTCCCTTTGGATTTGTTACCTTTCCTGGGTCTGTCTGCCCACAACCCAGGCTCTAACCCTCTTTCCTGACGGTAGGTTCAGCAGCGTGGGGAACGGTTCAGCCTCATTAACTGCATCCCTGACTGAGGTTTAGGACATGCAAGGAAGTCTATTTGGATGTGTGTGAAATGCTTAGTCTGGTTGTTGTCATCTGTTTGTACAATCTGCATAGCAGCTTTCTTTGTAAAGCTGAAAACTCTGCAGTAGGAGGAATTCTAAGATAATCTCAAGATTCCTGGCTTCTAGGTTAGATGTACCTTTTCCCAACTCTTCAAGCACTAATCTAGGTGTGACACTTAATTAACTTTGCAAATGTTACCGTGGTCTCAAATCAGTCGCTTTAAGATAAAGAGATGACCTGGGTGGGCTTGACCTAATCACACAAGGCCTTTAAATCTGTATCTGAAAGTCAGAGACTAGGAAGGGCAGAGATTTGAAAGGGGAGAGGGTTCGAGCATGAGAAGTTTTCACTATTGGCTTAAACACGAAGGAAGACACGTGGCAAAGAATGAAGGTAGCCCTAGGGGCTGAGAACAGCTCCTAAACTGACAGCCACCAAGAAAAGCAGGTTGAGTCTTCCAACTAGAAGAAAGTAACTGGCAGTGGATTTTTCCTCAGAGACACCAAAAAGAAATGCTTTCTGGCTAAAACCTTGATTTCAACCTATGATTCCTAGAGCAGAGAAACCTGTCCACATTGGGCCTAGGCTTCTGACCCATATAGCTAAAAATAGGAGTTTCCATCATGGCTCAGTGGAAACGAATCTGACTAGCATCCATGAGGATGCAGGTTTGATCCCTGTAATTGAGAAGAGAACATGTTCACTCTAAAACAATATGTGCGATTGGAATATGAAACAATCTGGTGACCTGTCTCTAGCACCCATTCTTTTCCAGCAAAGGAGGAAATGGGAATGAGGTGGGGCTATTGGGGATATTATTATTTCTTATTTTTTCCCTTTTCCTTTTTATTACTCAGTGAATTTTATTACATTTATAGTTGTACAACAATCATCACAAGCAAATTTTATATCATTTCCATCCCAAACCCTCAGTGCATTCCCCCCACCCCCCAACCTGTCTCATTTGGAAACCATAAGTTTTTCAAAGTCTGTGAGTCAGTGTCAATTCTGCAAAGAAGTTCATTGTGTCCTTTTTTTAGATTCCACATGTAAGTGATAGCATTTGATGCTGGTGTCTCATTGTCTGACTGACTTCACTTAGCGTGATAATTCCTAGGTCCGTGTTGCTGTAAATGCTGTTATTTCTTTCCTTTTAATGGCTGAGTAATATTCTGTTGTGTATATGTACCACATCTTCTTTATCCACTCCTCTGTCAATGGACATTTAGGTTGTTTCCATGTCTTGGCTATTGTATAGAGTGCTTCAGTGAACATTGCAATACATGTGTCTTTTCAAGTCATGGCCACCTCTGGATAGATGCCCAGGAGTGGGATTCCTGGATCAAATGGTAATTCAATTTTTAGTTTTCTGAGGAATAGCCATACTGTTTTCCACAGTGGTTGCACCAGTTTTCATTCCCACCAACAGTGTAATAGGGTTTCCTTTTCTCCACACCCTCTCCAGCATTTATTGTTTGTAGACTTTTTGGTGATGGCCATTCCGGCAGGAGTAGTGTCAGGTGGTACCTCATTGTGGTTTTGATTTGCATTTCTCTAATAATTAGTGATGTTGAACATCTTTTCATATGTTTTTTTGACCATCTATATGTCTGCTTTGGAGAACTGTCTGTTTAGATCTTCTGCCCATTTTTTGATGGGGTTGTTTGTTTTTTTGGTATTGAGCTGCAGAAGATTAATCCCTTGTCAGTCACTTCATTTGCAAATATTTTCTCCCATTCTGTGGGTTGTCTTTTTGTTTTGTTTAAGGTTTCCTTTGCTGTGCAGAAACTTTTAAGTTTAATTAAGTCCCATTTGTTTATTTTTGTTTTTATTGCCCTTACTCTATGAGGTGGATCTGAGAAGATGTTGATGTCATTTATGTCAGAGAGTGTTTGGCCTATGTTTTCCTCTAAGAGTTTTATAGTATCTGGTCTTATATTTAGGTCTTTAATCCATTTTGAGTTTATTTTTTGTATATGGTGTTAGGAAGTGTTCTAATTTCTTTCATTTACATGTGGCTATCTTGTTTTCCAAGCACCACTTATTGAACAGGCTGCCTTTTCTCCATTATATATTCTTGCCTCCGTTGTCATAGATTAGTTGACTGTAGGTGTGTGGGTTTAATTCTTGGCTGTCTATCATGTTCCAGTGACCTATATTTATGTCTTTGTGCCAATACCATATGGTTTTGATGACTGTAACTTTCTAGTATAGTCTGAAGTCAGGGAGCCTGATTCCACCAGCTCCATTTTTCTTTCTCAGGACGTCTTTGGCTATTCTGGGTCTTTTGTGCTTCCAAACAAACTTTAAAGTGTTTTGTTCTAGTTCTGTGAAAAATATCCTTGGTAATTTGATAGGGATTGCATTGAATCTGTAGATTCCTTGAGTAGTACATTCATTTTGATAGTATAGAAACTTCCGATCTAAGAGCATGGTATGTCTTTCCATCTGTTGTGTCAATTTCGATTTCTTTCATCAGCATCTTCTAGTTTTCAGAGGGGGTATTATTATTTCTATTGCTATCTGAGAATAAAAAGGATATTTTAAAGTTCAAGGATGTTCCTGTTTATAGCTGAGTTCACTGTGGATTCTGTGAAAGCTCTTCTAGGATATCTGCCATGACACAGGTGCCCTGGTTTCATAGTTTGGTAAACCAAGGCTTCCCAGGGTTATTCTATTGGTTGTTGCATGAGCCCAGAATATTTCTTGGTCTGGCAATTTCTGGCCCAATCCCCTGTGAACTAGGGTCTCTAAGGAGTTCCTTGTGGTCCCAGACTTCAGTAGTGGTTCTGCTCAGCGATGTCTCCCTCAGCTTTCTCTTCCCACAGCAAGCCCAGTCTGACCCCTGAAGGGAGTATGTGCATCTGCCGTGTTTGTGACTTAAAATAATGAGGCAGTTGTCTTAGCAAGAGGAGACAAATAAATCACTAGGAAGAGTTTTTCACAGGTCAGCAGGTTTGGGGTTCAGATACATGAAGATGGAAAATTGCTTTTTGTTCTGAGTGGGGACTGGGGAGGTTTGGGCATGAAGCCTCAGGCCTCCCAATATCTAAGGCACATTGTTCCCTTTTCCAGAGACCCTCCTTGGGACAAGTGGAGAGTCAAGGGCTCAGCACTCACAGCTGCTCTTGACCCTGAAATCTCTCACATCTCTGAGACCTTGAGCCACTTGTTACTGCCCATGTAGGGGCTTCTTCCAACTCATCCCTCAGGGTGCCCCATTGACCTTTCTGCTCTCCCCTCTGCTTCATTCCTGCTGTCTCCCCATCTTCCTGCTTTTGTGTGGGTTAGTTCCCCTCTGCTCTGATCAGTTCGCCCTCTCAGCTCACCTCCTCCCAGCAGCCCTCGGGGATCTCTCCTCGTAAGCATTGACACTCCTGCCTCCACCCCTCCCAGTGGACCATCTCCCAGTGCTCCTTAGCTGAGTTTGGTAGCTGTCCTGTCCCTCCAACGAGGTCGGACTTCCTTGGAGAGAGGAAACTTAACTTAGTGGCCAAGAGCCATTAGGTCTGGGGTTAGACAGACCTGCCTGTGCTTGTATGACAGGTCTCACCTTCTCCCTTAAGAAGGGATCCACTGGGCACAGAGAATGGGATTTGGAGTTCAGATCTGGACAGCTCTGAGTTTCAATCCTGGTTCTCTCACTTTCCCGTCTGGGAACTTGGAGAAGGCACTTCCCTTCTTTGAAGTTCCTTTTCCATCCATGTAACGGGAAGAAGTTCAGTATCTATCTTATCAGGTGAGGACAAAGGGTTAGAATGCCTGTAAAGTATAGGACAGCATGGAGATTGAGGCAACCAGCCTTGGATCAGGCAGCTTCCTCCTGCGTGCCCTCGGGGCTGGCACAGTTCCCTTGAAGTGCTTAGTTAAACCAACTAATGTGCCCACAGGTCTGTGTGAAGGAGCCCCTCCTTTTGGAAGAACAAACGTCTAGTTCTTCACAGGCATCACTGGCTGAAGCCTCTTGCTGTGGGGCGAGACTGCTGGCCTCCCATGCCTGCGGCTGCATTTTGTCTTCCAAATTCGACTTCTAGGAGTCTGCAGAATTGAGGCAATACTGGATTTTCAAAAAATACACTCAAGTTCTCAGGGATATCAATCAGGGAAGAGAACAGAATAGAGCTAAGGTGGGCATGCCGTTGCTTAGCGTGGAGAGCAGACGCTGTAATGAATGACCCCGTTGTCATTAACAAACGCACTTGTGGCTTCCTCCACTGAGACCTCTCAGTTCCTGCTTTACCTCTTCAAGGAACCTTCCCCAAGACATCTTTGCTTGCAGGAGCTGGGAGAGAAGAAATCCAGGCTTCCTATCCTCAGGCTGACACCAGGGAAACCTCCCCCTGCACCAGGGTTAGGGACACACGTGCCTCCCATCCCGGCATTGCCTCTCCCTGGTTCCCTCAGGATAAGCCCTTCAGAATGCCACACAATAGCCCCATATTCATGAGTTCATTCAGATAAAGGGGCTGGGATGGGGAATAAGGGAGAAGAAAGAGGGGTGCAAAATTCTGTTACAATGTCAACAGCTTCTGCCATCTGGCAGCCCAAACAGCAGTCCTTACTAAATAAATGCATCAATCTCTGGGCTTTCTGAAAGGATGGGGACACTCAGAACAACGTGCTGTGTGCTGTAGCCATAAGGTGACAGGACCCATTGATGGAGCATCCTCAAGGCCACACCCACTTCTGAGAGATGCAGTGTTTATCCTCAAAACTCAATAAGGCAAATGCTATTGTTATTCCTCTTTTTCAGGTGAGGGAACTGAGTTATTAGAGGACTTGGCCTTTAACAGCAGCCTTCCACTCATTTGCTTTCAGGATAGTTATCTATGCCCTCATTTTAAAAGAAGGGAAATCATTGTTCAGAGAGTGAAAGATACCTGCTCAAGGACACACAGCTAATAAGAAACTGAACTGGATTAGGATGCTGGTTGCCTGGTTCTAGCCTACTCTGGTTCTGCTTCAGAATCAAAATGGTCTACTCAGTTCTCTGAGCCCCCAGAGAGATGAAGTCAGGAGGGTTTGGGAGGCTCTGGGCAGGTCCTCCAGCAGGGTTTGCATGGAGATGCTGATACTGGCTGCTGAGGCTGCTGTGGCCAAGATGAAGAGGGGGAGATGTGGGGCCAGCACTGAGCCTGGGCGACCTGCCAGGCTGCCAACACTAAGTTGCATTTTGTTGTCTGCATCTGCTCCCTTTGCCTGATTCAAAACAACCTTAAGTAATAATGGGGCAGGGAGGAGGGAGAGTGAGGGAGAAACAACTCCAGCCAAGATTCTATGTAACAATCTCATCAAACCTGGTGTTTTCCCTTTGCTATTTGAGGAACAATTTCTCCTCTGATGTAAATTTTTTTTTTTTAAATGATGATTCCAGCATGAGCAGCACCAGGAGCTGCTGCTCCATGCTTTCCTCCAGCTCCCTCCGGTCCTCAGATGGAGGCAGAATGGGGCCTGTAACCATGGCAATTTTCTAATATTCTTCTTCCATAAGCCATAAATATAGGGGGAGTCTTCATTATGGCTTCTTCAGGGAGGAAACAAAACCTTGGTGACTGGGGCAGGTCAGGGTCGCAGGGAGAGGGGAGGAGAGGAGGAGAGATTTTAGATTTTTTTTTTCCATAGATATGAATTGTCTCAAATTGGTTCATTCCAACACACGGTTCCGCCAATGAAAGAAACAGCCCCAGGGCTGGGCACAAAGGAGGTGCTTCTTAAATATCTGTTAAAAGGTGGAAGAGAGAGAGGCAGGGACAGAGTGGTGTGGAGGGGAAAGAATTTGGGGAATTGTGAAGGATAAAGCTGGGTGGCCAGATGGGCCCGCATTTTGCAAGGGTTTCAAGTTCTGCTGACCTGTCTCATAGGCTTCTTGGGATCAAGATGATGTATGGATTGTCCTGCCTGAAGGCAGGCATGGCATCTTATCTTCCTTGTATTCCCAGTGCTGGACACCTGGTCTCTGAATTGTCAGCATCAGTGTTCATTGAATAAATGAAGGAAGGAGTGGATCAAATTTTTTAACTTCTTGGTAGTGGTCATAATTGTACTGAGAATATAGATTGATGAGGGCTATGAATTCTTACTCCAAAATCACAGTTATGAAAGCACACATTTCCTGTATCATTTCAGGCTGCTTACAGACTTACTTATGACCATCCCCAGATTCCACAGTGAGAATTCCTGGCTGCATTATCTTCTTGATGCTCTTGAGCACTTGTTAGTTTGAATCATCTGCAGAAAAAGGGTCTACTGTGCTGCCTTGGTTTCCCCAACGTAACCGAGAACAGATGGCTCTGAAGAGGCAATCTAGTTCCTAATTTCCAAGTTCTGGGAAGAGAGTCAGAGTTCACCCAAACTCTTTGGAGCCTGAGGGCTTTCTGAAAAATTCCTCTCTAGACACCTGCACACACAGAGAGAATTGAGATCTTCAGGGAAAGGTGCACAGTGTAGACCTTGACCTGCAGCCTCTTAGAATTTCTATTGCCCTTGAGACTGCCACATTAGTGCTGTCTTTGTTTCATGTGATTTTGGTGTTGCAAACTGGTTTTACCAGTTTCCCTCAGTCATAAGTCAGGCAACCTTCAGTGGGCGAACATCTCTCATCTGTTCTGAGAGTATTAAGGACTGCTTGATCTGAAGGCAGAGAACTGTGTCTTGTTCATCCTTTGGTCCCTAGGATGAAAGGATGGGCTTCAGGGTCCTGATACAAGATTGGATTAGGTGACCTCTTGAATTCTCTTCAGCACTGGCAGTCTAGGAATCCAGCACCCCATGCACCCTTGGCATCCAGTATATGAAAGCAGTTTATAATATAAAAGCACACAACATTAGACATCATCATTGATCTTGGATTTCTTGCTCTAGGCTAGAGAACTAAGGTGCCTTTTCTTTTTCACCCATCAAAATCATTCTTGTACTTAAGATGTTCCCTCCCCTGCAAAGTAGTCCTTGACTTGTCCAGACAGAATGTGTCACTTCCTCCCCTCTTCTCAAGCTATTTGCTTCATATTCCGGTGTTACCTCTTTACAGACTTTTTTTTGTTGTTGTTGAATTGTTAATTCCTGGATGGTGGAGATTGGATTGACTTCAACTTGGTATCCATAGTATCTTGTGTGTTGTGGAAACTCAGCAAATGTGGGGCTTGGTGAATAGCAGATAGTTCACTTATTAGGGGGTTGGGTTTACCCCCTCTCAATATCCATGACCTGGACTGTGTCACTTTGCAGTCCCTCTCACCAGGGCAAATAACACATCCCCGCCCTTCATCACTGGATTTGGTCATGGGACTAGCTTTGGCCAATGAGATGCTAGCAGATGTGATGCAAGCAGAGGCTTGGGATGACCTGGTGCTGTTGACTTGCCCTCTTGTACTTTTCCTATCAGCCAGCTCACTCCTGACCCCAGGATGAGGATGAGAAACACGTGGAGCTGAGGTGCCCCAGTCAACCTGCTGAGTGAAACATAAATGCCTATTGTTGGGTGCCAGTGGGATTTGGGGGGGTTCATTACTCAGCAATAGTTATTGAAAACAACAACTAACTTAAAATATAGGTGGAAAAACATATAAGGCCTTGAGATATTTGTAGTTTTTAAGGGACGACGTGGACATTTTAGAAAAAATGGAACATTGAGATGTGACTTGAAGAAGTGGTTGGTTGTTCCCTGAATGGAGGACTGAATGGATGTGGAGGAGGCGTAAAAATTTTCCCAAACATCTCTCTCTCTTGACCAAGTCTGTTGAATGATGACAGCTTTTGTGGGAAGGAAAAAGAAACTGGGCTTCTTTAAAGAGCTGCACAATTCCCCCATAGTTAAAAAAGCTGTTGTTTCTGTGAGTAACTGCAGCATAAACTAATGTGTGTGTGTGCACATGAGAGCATGTGGATTTCAGACAAAGTCTGACTTAGATGCTTTTTAGAAAATTGGACTTCTCCATCATTCTGTCATGGGGTTCCTGGGCCAGCTCATTGTATTACTGGTGGCAGAAGGGATGGGACACAAGAGGAAAGGGAGCCTAATTTGGTTTCTGTGCTTGCCTGTGACTTGAGAGTTTTCACATAATGCACTCTCTTCAAAACCGGGAGGTGCTGAAGCATGGTGATGGCCAAACTTCTCACCCATTCCTAATGCATAGCCATTCTCCAAAGAACTGGTGCTGGGGAAAGGAACTGGGGCACAAAAATCATCCTGAAGGGTCCTGTGTCCTGCAGGGATAGTAGTTTTTCACTCATCGAATCTCTATCATCTACAATGTGCCAAGCACTACTGGGTACCAAAGCAATCCCTTGTTCCTTGCTCTCATGGAGATTTTGATCTAGGGGGAAGACAGACATTGATGACTCTTCACACAAATACGCATGACTTTGTAAATGTGATGGGGTGGCATATAGAGCTACCTAGGCTATGAGAGCTAAATGACCTCAGGACATCAGAGATCGGAGATGATTTCTGAAGCCCCATCCTGTCGATGAAAAAGCCTATGCCAGGGCCATATCTACTCCACATAGAGCCTGTGTGCATATCAGAAAGAGCACCTTGTCTAGCAAGAGCCCTGGTGTGGTGAGTGGCTCTGCAGAAGTGTAGACAGTGGCCCTGATCCCAAACCCCATATCTTTCCATCCTTCCTCGGTTCTCAGCCAAGTTCTCACAGCTTTGAGACGTGGTCTGGACCTGCCTCCCTGACTTGTGTGCCCACAGCATACTGAGCCACACGTATAGGGACCTAAAGTGGAATTCTGTTCTAAGTGCAGTGGGTAAAAGACAATGTTGTAAGAACAGCTCCTTCTCTGGTATAGAACTCGTAGCATTTCCGTTTAAGTATAACAGATCTGGCATTGTGATGAATGGGAAAAAAAAAAAAACATACTTTATGTTGTCTGATCTGGGCCATCGCTCAGTTTCTCTTCTTTCTGTTCTACCTTGAATTGATACTTGGAAGTGTGGGGGTAGGGACTTGCTCTAGGGATCATTGTACAGGAATTTTCATATCTGCATGGTTTCCAATGTGGTATTGCTTGCCCTGATCATTGCTCATCTCACTGGCACTCGAGGTGAAGGGCAGAGACTCAAAGAGTTGTCAGGCTCTGGAATCTAGTAGGGATCCTGACACGGTCTTCACCTAGCCCTTCCAACCAGGATGCCCTGTGTGTCTGCCATGCCCTCCATCTAGGTGCTGCCCCACCTGGCCATCCCAAGCCTTTGCAATGGGGTCATTTCATTCCTGGCTTAGTGGGTCATGCAGAAGGCTAAGTGATTCTTGACTGGGTGTCTACCCACATGTAAATTGAGAAAGGCTGGGGAATATCTCCTTTATTCCTGGAAATAGTATGTGGGAATAAGTTTTAGGATTCTGTGTCTAAGGAAGAGATGGGAATGGATTCCAGGAGTCTACTGGCTGGCTCTGCCATGGAGCTGATCAAAGCCCACTCATGACTGGGATGGACAGGCTTTGGTCTGCTGGTGGAGTCTGGGCCAACTTGGACCCCTTCTCTGTGCTCCTGTGAGCAGGAGACCATGTGCCCTGTCTCACAGGGAGAAGGTAAAGAACCAGAGCAGATCCAAGTGCAAACATCTTAGATCAAGAAGCTAAAAGTCCTGTTCACATGCGTTCTCCTCGCATCTCTCCTCTTAGTTATGGTGGGATGTAGGTTGTTATGGTGACTGGAAGACGAGGGGATGGTGGGCACTAAGGCCGCTTTCACCTACACGTAAAACTTTGTAAAATTTTCTCTGAGGAGCTGGAGTTGAGATAAGGCAAAGCCTGGCCCCAGATGCCAGAGGGCTTGAAAAGTTTTCCCAAGTTTCTGTCCACCAAACAGATCCTTCAGGAAGCCAGTGCTATAAACTGGGGAGTCGTAGAAACATCCTCGGAGGGGAAGGATTCAGTGCAAACTGTAAAGCACTGGAACGAGCTGAAAGAGCTCTCCTGCTTCAGAATTGAGAGTGGGCACAAGGAGAGGGGCGGTCAGGACCGCAGCTTGGGAGGGCCCCACCTGCTCTGTGAGATGGATGTTGGCGCTGTGCACAGGCCTGCTGGCAGAGTGCCCAGTCCCGTCCTGGGGCTGAATCCTGCCTCTATCACGTTCTACTTACATGACCTGGAATAACTTTCACTTTCTGAGCCTCTGCTTCCCCATCTGTAAACTGTGGATGATAGAAGATCCTGAGGGAATGACATGAAGGAACACACGCAAGATGCTTAGCCCAGGCACATGGCGTGGGTTCTACATATACTGGTCAGTTTTTTAACCGGCCTTTCCATGTGACCCATTTTCTGGGTACTTCAGTGTGCAGAGAGTTGCAGTCTTTTGGGGGGATTTAAGAGGCACCCCAGGAGCAAGGGAGAGGTGGGGTGGAGGAGGGGTGCCGTGGCAAGCCGGGAAGGAGCCCCTAAATTATTCATGGAAATAGGCTTTGGATAATTAGAGGCCATTTTTCATTATCCTTATTTTCCAGAGAAATGACTCCGTTGCTAAAATCTGAAGCGGGGAAGTACACCCGATTCAGCTTAGATTGCTTTCTTAAAAACTGCTTAGGGATGGCCCTGAACCAGTGCTTCACTGGGGGAGGTGTGAACACGAGGGCAGATAATCCGCCTTGGGCCTTGTTAATTACTTGTTAAGTGAAAGGGGGGGGCAGGGGGATGGGGGAGGGGAAAGAGGTAAGGAGAGAGTGGGGTTGAGAGGGAGACTCCAGCAGGACCTAGGGCCTGACAGATGTGGGGTCAGCCTGGATGGAAAAGTGGTTCTGGGTGTTTGTGCCTGGAGGGGCTCTGAGGAGCACGTCTCTCCTTTTGTCCCTATCCCCACTGTGATCTTTGTGCCATCCAGGTAAAGGGTATTGAAAAAGGGCAGATTCTGCTCCACCACCCTGGGCAAGCCCTATTCCTGTTTCTTTTCTGAGAAATGAGACCAGGAATATGTCCTCTGCAGAACTGTTATAAGTGGGTCGAACAAGACAGTGGACATGATTTGCCCAGCATTGTGTGTGTGACTTAGCGGAGGTTTATAAAAACCATTAGAAAACTGGCCCCCCATCATGAAGTACTCCCAATTAGAGATCCAGTCTCAGGGCTTCAGCATTGACCCTTTTCCATCATAAGAGGTCATGCCTTTAATCACAGTACACTGGTTATCTCTGGGGCTGGAGGGGGCACTGGTTCTTGTGTGAGCTGTAGGTGGGCAGACAAGGAGGTGCGGGAGGGAGGCAGAAGGTACCGAGGAAAGAGGGAGAAGGGCAATTAAAATGGAGGCAGCGATAAACCTGCTCTTGACAGTTCTGGCAAAGGCCGGTCTGAAGATGCACGCCCCTGCACGCACACACACTCACGCCTGCACGTGTTTGCCCCATCTGGGTGTTTGATGAAGTCTTCTTGGACCCCCCCCCCACCACCTCCACCCCCATTCCAGCCTGGCTGACCCGGCTCGAGGCAGCTGCAGTCATATCTGGCAGATGTAAGCAGAGGTGGCACATGTCGGTTTCTGGGAATCATCCTTAAGACAGCTGGCACATGCCCTTGGTTGTCATTTAATTGCCATCTGGGAGGTTTGTGCAGATTACTTCCGCCTGTCTAATGAGTGAGTAGCTCTCTGAAACGAATCCTTCTTCTGTGTCACGTCCCCTCCTTCCCACACAGGGTCAAGCACAGGGCTCTGGATGTCACCAGCCTGCACGGCTCCAGGGGCCGTTGATTAATGGATGGATGTCAGCAGATATCACCCAACGACATGGCTAAGAATTCATCCTGAGAACCATCTGTGTGAAGAGAGCCCAGTTCTGAGAAGAACAGGTTTAACGCAGTTGACAAATGTAAGTGGGGGCCTATCCTTGCCCCACGGCCAGGAGGAGCCCCACACCTGGGGATTAGCTTCCCCGTCAGCATCAAATCTCCCCGTTACAGTGTTGCTGTCATGGCGCAGCAGTTAATGAACCCTATGAGTATCGATGAGGATGCGGGTTCAATCCCTGACCTTGCTCAGGCCAGGTTAAGGATCTGGCATTGCCACAAGCTCTAGTCTAGGTTTTAGACATGGCTTGGATCTGATATTTCTGTGGCATAGGCCAGTGGCTACAGCTCCAATTTGACCCCTAACCTGGGAACTTCCATATGCCACAGGTGCAGCCCCCAAAAGACAAAAAAAAAAAAAATTTCCCCCTTCCATAACTTCATGTCTAGGATCTCCAGCCCCACAACCCATCCCCACCAAGGAAGAAGATGAAGAAAGTGCCATATACTTAGAAACACTGGTCTTGGCCACTTGCTGTGGTTCCCAGGGGGCAAAGCCTCAGCCCAGCAGAATAGCCATGAGGGAGGCACTAGCCCCCTTAGGTCCTTTCTGGAGCCTCTGCTCTAGAATGCACATAAGGGGTGTGTGTTCACGCCAAAGCAAGGCTTTGTGTTGTGTGTGTCTGAGTACTTTTAGCTCCAGACAAAGGTTGTTATACCTTCCCTTCCCTCTGTCAAGCAACGAAGGTCTCAGGACGTCATGCCCAGACAGCTCTGGGTTGGGATCCCAGCTCTGTCCCTTCTCAGCTGCCACAGCCTCTATGGGGATATATTTGGCCCATCTGTGAAAACAGGGTCTTAGGAAAAACTTTTTCTTGGATGATCTCCTGAGTGATTCTTTTCCTCTGCTGCTCTCTAGGGCTAGTGTACCTTCTTTGTGGTCACTCATAGCCAGATAGGATGCTTGGGAGTGTACATGCTCCGTCTAATTAAACTGCTTTAAACAAGGCTGCTAATTGCCACCCTCCATATGTATTCTTTCTATTTTCAATAGAACATCTGACTTTTATCTGGTCACATGGCCAACTGGAATAAAGATTTTAGTTCTAGAGTTTCCATTGTGGCTCAGTGGGTTAAGGACCTGACATAGTCTCCGTGAGAATGTGGTTTCAATCCCTGGCTCGCTTAGTGAGTTAAGGATCTGGTGTTGCTGCAGGCTGTGGCATAGGTCTCAGATGCAGCTCTGGTCTGGTGTTGCCGTGGCTGTGGTGGCAGGCCTCAGCAGAAGCTCTGATTCATTCCCTAACCTGGGAACTTCCATATGCTGCAGATGCAGCCTAAAAAGAAAGAAAAAAATCACACCTTTTTGTGAATAGGTGCGACCCTGTGACAAAGTTTTAGTCAATGAGATGTAAGGAGAAGTTCCATTTGTCAGCTTAGGAGTACCTTCATTAAGCCATTGGGTACATGCCCATTGCCCATTCTATTTTCTTTCCCTCTCTTGCTGCTTAGAAGACGTAGATATGAAGGCTGGAGCTTTTGCTGCCATATTGGACCATGAAAATCAGGACCACACCCTAGGGTGCTCTAGGGAGAAATCAGATGAAAAAGCTTTAGTTTCTGAGGATTTTGTGGAGCAGAACACCATACCAGCCTTAGATTACTTACCTCTGAACTTTTATATAAAAGAGAAATAAACTTTTATTTAATCCATCTCATCTTATTTTATCCTGCAGCTGAACCTAGTCATATTTATCCCATTAAGAAATTTGACACATTCTTATTCCCTAGCTGTTTTTTTTTAAGCAGTAAAAAAAAAAAAAAGAAAACAAACAATATTCTTCTCCAGGTTGAAAGACCTGGAACCTCTTGTGGGTGGAGTCTGGGCAACAGTACATTTCCAAGGCTCTCCAGGCGATTCTAATCTGTAGCCAAGGATGAAAAACACAGCTCTCCACCAACCAATGCATTTGTTCCAAATTTCTACTTCCAACTCCCCAAGGTGAGGGTAGGGCCACTTTTGAGGAGTTTCCTAATTCTGTGTTGGTGGTAGAAGTGGTTTAAGATGGTAATTCTTTTTTAGAAAATTTTTAGGAGTTCCCCTTGTGGTGTAGTGGAAACGAATCTGATTAGGAACCATGAGATTGCAGGTTCCATCCCTGGCCTCGCTCAGTGGGTTAAGGATCCAGTGTTGCTGTGAGCTGTGGTGTAGGTTGCAGATGCGGCTCAGATCTGGCATTGCTGTGGCTGTGGCCTAGACCGGCAGCTGTAGCTCTGATTTGACCCCTAGCCTGGGAACCTCCATATGCCGTGGGTGTGGCCGTAAAAAGGCAAAAAAAAATTTTTTTTTAATTGAAGTATAGTTGGATTATAATATTGTGTTAGTTTCAACTGTACAACAAAGTGAGGATGGCGGTTTTTAAAAGTTGTTTCTGTGCATCACTGACCCCATAAGAAGTTCTGTGAAAAAGGGCTACACAGTCAAAGACGCCTGAGAAATACAGTAGCATATTCAAGGCTCTGGGAAGTCCTAATGCAAAGAAACAGAGTTAACTTTGTTAAACCCATTGTTTCCCAAATATATTGCACAAAGTTCCCCACTGCTTTTCTCTTCTCTTGCACGATCCATACTGAAATCCTACAAAAGGATTTTCATGTGATGCTTTAGGCAAGGACAAGAGATATAGCCAAGACTTGTTTCTGGGGGAACTGCTGGGATTTTCACAGCAAGGCAGTTGGGGGTTTTCAAAGAAAAGTTTCCTCCATTGGAATCTCAGGATGTAGGCTTAAAAAGGTAGGTCTGGATCTAGGAAGAGAGAAAAACAAAAACAAAGAATCTACCCCAGGTATATGGTGAGGGAAGCTGTCTTAGAGGAGTCCCAGGCTCTGGCATCACTAGATGCCAGAGGGAAGGCTTAGGGAAGGCTAGCTGAACCTGGGATGGAGGTTGCCTCCATAGATGGTTCAGGATGCTCATAAATCCCCTGAAATTGTCTGAGACATTTGTTTGTGGGTTTACCTTCTAAGGAAGAGTAGAATGCTCCCGAGGGTCTAACAATCGTAACAATTTAAGAACCACTGGCTCAGAGGAAACCAAACTTGAGAGAAATCCAGAGGGCTGAGTTGATAAAGTTCAACAGGAACCACCAACAGGCTGCTCTGAGGCTGCTCTACAGAAGGTAAGACTCTAAACCCTAGGAGGTAATTGATGGTCCTGTACTTGGTTTTAGCTGGGCCAGGTCAGGACTCTCACTTTTGGTCCTGGGAGCCTTCCAGGAAGGGAGGAGCAACTGAGGGCTTCATACAGGGTGGGGGAGGCAGGATGGTGGAGGGCTGAAGAGCAGCTCAGGAATCTGGGCACGCTTATCCAGCAGAAGACAAGCTCAGTCCTTTCGGGGTTTATTTGATATTGTGTTCTCTGTCACTCTGGATTTTCTTTAATTCTGGGGGAAGAAGTCTTCCAAGAAGTCACACCTTGGGTTTGCTGGATGCCAGATTTCAAAGGAGTTTCCAGAAGTGGAGTTGGAGCAGGTGGGGACCCATGTGCCCCCAGTGGCCAGGTGGAGTATAACCAGGGATTTTTGAGACTTGGTTCTGGCTTAAGGGGCCATGTGCATCCTGGGAGAAACTAGAAATGAAAAGACAGGAAGGTAGGGGTGCAGACCTCACCCGCCTAGGCCAGTGCTTCTGAATGGGTGCCTCTGTGGAGAAGGTGACATACTAGGGAAACTGGGCTTTGAGGTGTTTCTGAGGGAACCCACCCATATACTTCCACTTGCAGGCTAAGGCAGAGACCCTCAAAGCCCCCACATAGTCTGGCACCTTCCTCCCCTCCAGCCTCATCAGGCTCCTCCTGGCCACAGTGTTCTGTGACTTAGATGCAGTCATCTTCTTTCGGGCCCGTAAGCCACCATGCCACTCCCTGCCACGGGGTCCCCTCTGCCTGCGATACTCACTTCTGCCTCTTCTTCTGGTTGAATCCTACTCATCCTATTGGTCTCAGCCTAGGATATCTCCTAAGAAACCTTTCCTCGGGCCAGTGCATTGCACATTTCTGGTGAGGACATCATTTGACTGGTCTTTTATGGGAGTTTCTCCTCAGGGTACAATCCCATAGAAAGTGCTGTGATTAAGGGCCCCTGGTGCTGTGTACTGCTGCTTGACTGCCCTCCCCAGCTGGATAGTCCCTCCTATTAAATTCCACCTGAATAATTATCACAGTTATAATTTATAGTTATTTGACCTAATATTCATTAAGGTCTATCTTCTTTGCCAGATTCAAGCTCCATGAGGGCAGAACTATGCCACTCTTGCCTTGGTACCTAATCCAGTCCCTGGCACAGAGTAAGTGCTAGCAAAGGTTTGTTGACTGACTAAATGAGAGAAATGGCTGAATGATGAAAAGAATGAAGTAGAGTGCTCTGTGTAGTGTGTCCACACAACACCCAGGTTAGAAAAAATTAATCCAATCAGAAGCCAGGGCTACACAGTTTGTTCTTTTGCTTGCTTGTTCATTTATGTATCAATTAATAAATGCATGCTGTGTGTCAGGAAATCTGCCGGGCAATGAGAGGGACTCCTGTATACAAGGCATTGTCCTACTGAAGGAATTCAGAACATACTGGGAGACATAAAATGGGAGTAACAACCACTCTAATGGTGAGAATACAACTGGTGATTTTTAAACAATCACTGTGTGCTAGATTTTGCCACACATCTTGCTTTAAGATATTGGTCTATTTATCTTTCTTATATTTTTTATATTTTTCTTATCTTTTTTATATTTCTCACAACTCTGAAGTAGAAATATTGTTTCTGATTTACAGATTGGGAAATCCAGGCACAGAGAGGTTAGGTTGTTTGCCTAGGGCCACACAGCCAAGTTTTACATTTCTAAACTCTGTGCTATGCAGTTGTAATACAAAGTGGAGCAGGAGAAATATCCACACATGCACAAACAGTGCGATAGGAGTTCAGAGGAAAGGTCCCACGTGAGCTCAGGAACTGGGGAGGCTTTATGGAAAAGGCATGTTAGAGCTTGGAGGTTCGGTGGAAGTTTGAGAGCTGGGTATTTATCAGGGAAGGATGGTGGCAGCATGGGAGGCCTGGTGGTGGAGTCGAAGGGAGCAAATGCATAGGAATAAGATGGGGTAGGGGACTTCTGGGGGCACAGGGGCAGTTCATTGTGGCTAGAACCAAGGGTATGTGAAGAGGTAGGGGCCAGAGAAGGCTGGAAAGGAAGTGAGACCAGTCCAGGAAAGATCTCAGATGCTGCGGGGGGTGGGGGAGGTGGTCTCATCATGGGCTATGAGCGGGAGACAGGAAGGTAGAGAGGTAGGTGACATGGGCCGAGTCCGCCCCTGTGCTTGTGGTTCATTTGATGTGGGGACAGGGGGGCTTGGCCCGGTGAGTGCCCGCCCTGGCCTCTGTGAGCTCCAGTCCAGCAGTAAAGCTGCTTCCTAGGGGAGGGGCACAGCACCCACTGCAGTGCTACTCTTCAGTTACCCCCAGGAAGCCCTTGACAAGGCTCACCGCTGCTGAGGGGCCCAACCCAGAGCCCACTGTACCACTTCCCGCAGGGTGGGCCAACCCTGGTAAAGATCCTTGAGAATCCAGACTTTTCCCCTGTCAAGTGATTCCCTTGCTTGCCTTGACCAGTTATTTCCAGATATGCCCCACTGAGGGACAGAGATAGAGACAGGAGATGGAAATGGGACAGGCAGTGGGAGATTTCGTGCCTGTGTTTGCTGTGTGGAACGACGGCAGAATTTCTCCAGAAAGCCTGGCGGGGGCTGCTGAGAGCCGCTGAGGGCACACATGACTTTCTTTCATCGTAAGTGAAGATTAAACAGTGGAGAGAATGGGGCTTCGCGGCAGCCACTGGATTAACAGCTTGTAGATTTCAATAATCAGTTTAAACTTGAGTTGATGGTGCATGCCAAGAAACATGGCTCTTTAAGATGAGCTATGCCGTGGCTGCTGGAAATGGTCAAAAGTCAGGGAGGCAATTTACAGCCTGAAGATGCTGGCCCTCAGAGGAGAATCGCCCACCCCTGTAGCAGCCCGCCCGTTGTAAGGAGAGAGCGTGTTAATTCCTCTGAATTGAGATGCCCCAGGATAAGAGAGGTGCAGTTTCTGGGGAGGTGACTGAGATGAACTGGTTCAAGAAGAGAAGGCAGTGTCCCAGAGCCAACAGAGTGAAGTTCTAAAGCTGGTCAGAAGCTTCAGCTTTTCCTCAGGGTCTCCTGAACCCACTTTGATAGCCCCACTTGCTAGGCGCCCCTCTCAGAGGCCTGTCCTCCACCGGACCTCCACCCCTGCTCCCATCTGCCTGAGCAGCCTTTCTGCCTGAAGCACTCATTCTTTTCTACCTGTCTATTCCCATTTACCAACTCCAAACACCTCCCCTGGAAGGCCCCTGAGGCCCTCCTGCCTCCCCAGGTGGGAAGGTGGTTGCTCTCTGCTCCTGTACAGACCTTCACATTTTTACTGTTAACATGACTCCTAGCAGGTTGTAGCTCCAGAAGGCAGACAGCTCATCTGGGCTTCTCCATGGGTCCTGTGGCTTGTGATCCAGTTGGCGGAGCACCTTGCCTGTGGCAGCCACATCAGATACCATCTGTTCATTCTTGACTTTCTCATCACATTCTTTCACCCACAGTGGCTAACTCACTGTCCCCCAGTGTACCCAAACATTCACCCCTCTGGGCTATTCCTTGATTCGTTTATTCACGTGTATGCATTCAACATATATTTTTTGAATGCCTACTCAATACCAGATTACTCCACTTCTAAGACCCAGGGGTAAGCACATGACCCAGACCTGGACAGTTAGAGCTTTACATTCTCTGAGCCACAGAATTGGTTACAAATTGGCAAGTGACACAGGTCACACCATTGAAACTCAAATCTAAGACTCCTCTGGAACTCTTTGGGAAGTAGTATGTACTTTATTCTCAGAGTTACTTAATAACAGGTATCAGCCTAGAGCTGCTGGGGCCCACAAATTGTGAGAATCAAGTCCCACCAAGGAAGAAGATCTGAGAAGTAAGGCGCTAGAGATTCCTGTTGATATCCATTAAGCTCCTAGATCCAGCCATGCCTGAACCACCCCTGTACTTTTCAGTTACATTAGTTAATCAGTCCCCTTTTCCACTTAAGCAAGTTTAAATCAGACTTCTATAACATGCAGTCAGTGTTCTCATTAAAATAAAGAGAATTTATGGGTATCAAACCAGCCCTTTGTCTTCCTGGCTGTTCTAAAACTGGGTCTAGAACATCTTCGCTTTCTTGCTGCCAAGAGAGTGGGTGATGGTGGAGGGGTTGTTTGTTTGTCTCTTGTCATCTGTGCCTAGCATTCAGGCCCCAGTTGGTTGCAACCTCCTGCTTTGTCTAGGACTGGGCCTGAGATGGGTCCCTTCTCACATCTCCTGGAGTTTGTGGGATTAATGGTGCATGCATATTGAATTATGGGCTCTGGACAGTGGAAAGGAGCGGATACCACAGCTCATCCTTGCTCAAGCCTGATTAATAATTAGGTATGTTAGGTTAATTATGATTTGAATATGAACAGGAAAATTTTTGGTATCAGATATCTGTATCTGTCATTATTACTGTTGTTTTTTATATTGAATTTTACTCTAGCTGTCATTTCTTTTCTGCCCCTTGAGATACTGAGGTCCCATCATTGCCCCAGGGACTGAGAATACTCCTGCACATTTAACGAAGTCTGCAACGGGTGTATTTTTAGTTGGCTTGTTTGGATCTGTTCTCTCCTATTTCCTTGCCTGATTGACACCCGCTGGGTGAGCGGCACAGGAGCATAACTTTGCCATGGGAAGTAGCTGGCTACAGTGGCTGGCTTCACAGCACCCTTCTGATTGTGTCTAGCCTGCCAGTGGGCAGGGGGAGTTCCATCTTTCTTAGTTTTCTTGATTCTTTTGTTCAAATGGACTGCAGGGAGGTGAGCTAGCCTTGTGTACCACCTCTCTGTGGCTAGTGGGTGATAGCCCAAGGACGCATGGCTTGCCTGTTGTAGACCCTGCTCCCCAACCAGGTCCAGGCTGGACAGCCTGCCTGAGAGAGGTGTTTCAAGGCTGTGCCCATCTCTGGCTTGGAGAGGCTTCTCACAGCATAGGCAGTATTTGATATAGCCCTCGTTCTCTGCTGGAGCACCCCAG
Organism: Catagonus wagneri; assembly: GCA_004024745.2. Lineage (NCBI taxonomy): Eukaryota > Metazoa > Chordata > Mammalia > Artiodactyla > Tayassuidae > Catagonus > Catagonus wagneri. The sequence goes on along the minus strand of PVHT021183705.1, from coordinate 24,975,675 downwards.
AGTGTGGGGAAGCTGCTTAGGGTCCTGGCAGGAAACAGATGGTACACCCAGAGGGGGATTGATGAGAGTTTAATAAAGGGACTGTTCACAAGTATAGGCACGTTTGAGGGAACTGGCGAGGGATGGGAAACACCCCAGGATCAGTACCAGCCCACCCAAGACGTGAAGCACTTACCACACCCCAAGAAAGCAAAGGCTGCAGAAGGGGGTGCCCTACAGCAGTAGTGGTTTTTGGTAGAGGAACACAGCTATTGCCAGCCTGGGGCTGGGCTGTGAGAGAGCTGGGGAATGAAGAGCCTGGCCCCCCACTCTTCTCCCACCCTCTCTTCGCTTGATCCTTCTGTTGGCTGAACCCAGTGCAGTAACGGAGTCTTAGAGAGGCAGTCCATGGATGCTAGCCACCTGGGGCACTAGAATGTGGGTGCCGAGTGGACCTGGAAGGAAAAACAGACACTGTCTAGTTCTCAGGTGCTAGCTCCTATTTTAGATGGGGCTAAAGAATAAACAGAGACCCATCCTGTGTTACTTCAAGGAGAAGTGAGCGGTAGGGCTGGGACCTCAGAGGTGGGGAGGTGAGGGGATGAGTACTTTAAGAAGGTCCCTTAGAAATCTCTCCAGGAAGACCGTGTGTGGATGCCCCATGGGGTGACAGGAGGGAGAGAGGACCTGCTAGTCCTCTCCCCATGCTGGCCTTGACCTTAAGCTTCATGGGGAAGAGGTGATGCTGTCTGTGTTAGAGCAAAATGTGATCTAGCTGGATTTGGCATTGTTTGTAATGCTTAGCGACTCCCCCTAAGAGTAAAAAGTAAGGCATGCTTGTTTCAACAAGCCAAAGACCACAGAGACCTGTAAAGAAAAAGCCAACTCCTTCCTCCATCCCCAACCCCACCCCTCCAAACAAATATTAAGGGTTTGGTATATGTCCTTCCTTCCTTTTGTCTATGGTCACTCAAGCATAGTTCATTGTTTATAAAATAGTAAAAAAGATTTTTTTCTTTTTTCTTCAACAATGAGATCATATAATGTGTATAACCCTATAATCAATTTTTTTCTCCCACTAGAAGTAAAATGGATATCTTCCTAGGTCAATCAATATATGTGGCTCCAACTCATCCTTTTTAATTGCTTCCTAATATTTTATGCTATTCAGAAAAATCACACTTTCCTTTCAGTTAGCCGGGACAGAGTTCTTCCTAACCCAGTGGGTCAAATTTCCAGAAAGATTCTCTTTTGGTCTCCAAATACTGCTGGTTCAGTTAGGGTTATAACACTTGGGCATGGGACAGAAGAACTTTTATTTCAAGATAACCCAGAAATGGCACCCAGGTGATTTTGACTCCAGGTGCTTTAGGTAAAGTTGTTGGACTGAGAAGTCCTAGAAGTCCTCACGTGGGGGCAGGAGAGGGGTGATTTGAGCTTGATCTTGAAAGAAGGGGAGAGTTACCGTGGTTGTTTTTAGCATGGGCAACGACATCTATTAGCGACTGATGAAAATGTTGTTATGGGGCAGAGGATCTGCTGGGCCCCCGATGCAGTGAGACAGCTGTCTTTCTCTTGTAAGTGACACTCTGGATGCCAGGAGAGAGGAACTGATGTCCTTTCAAGTACTTGAAATCTTGGTTTTTCCCAAGTAGATTAATTATCCCTCTTGCCCATAGTTTTCTTACCCTCTTGATGTGTGTAACGAGCTGTTTTCATTGAAAGCTCACATGTCAGTTTGGGTCTTGTCTGTGCCTACATGATCACGTGTTGGAAATCAGGCATGTGCCTGTTAATGAGGTTGGACATGTTGCCCATCAGCCAGTGAGTACTGTGAGGTCCCATTGGTCTGTGTCCAATCCCGAGGGCACCTCAGCCCAGGCTGCAATCAGCATCCTGCCTAGGAAAAGAGAGTCCTCTCCCTCTGGGTGGTGGGCAGGCAGCTTGGAAGAGAGGTCTCTCTCCTTCTGGTTCCACACTTGGTTCATTTGCCTTTGAACTGGCCTCCCTCCAGCGCTGTTCTCTTATATTGGCCACCACCTCCTTTCGGCCCCCTCCTCTGAATCTCTGAAGCCATTGTTCCATGTTCTTCCAGGTTGCCAGTCATTCTCTCGGGCTCCCAGTCGTACCCCTTTTCTAGGCAGCCTGGGAGATTCTTCCCTATACTTTCTTTTAAGGTTCTGGCCATCTCCCGGGACATGGCCCCTTAAGGGCCTGGCCCACAGCAGCAACATTTCAATCCTGCCTCCATTTCTTTCCCAGAGCTCGCAACTTAAGGACACAAAGTTTCTCTTCACACCCCTGCGCAGTGCCCTGAACTCCTAGAACATTCTGGAATTCCTCACCTCTTTACCTCTCTGTGGCTGCAACTTCTGACTCTTCCAAGGTTTGGGACATAAAAATTTACCACTCATCTCCAGTGCAAACTTATACTTTAAAACCCTACATTCAGAAGAGTTGAGGAATCATTACCAACCCCAATGAGGAATGAAAGACACACACAGCTTGATGCAATGTCTTTGAAATGGGAAAAACGCCCAGTTCTGAGCCATATGGGGGAGGCAAATTCTCACCTTAAAGAGGTGGTGCTGAGAATTGCTTTTCCCCTCATGGCACCTCCGGGCTGCTGAAATATCTCCCCTCATTACTGGGAACCTATATAAAAGCCGGTAAACTTTTATTGCAGGCGTGTTATCGCTTTACTTTTAAACATTCTTCCCACCCTCCCTACACTTGGCAGCACTGAGGGATGGATTTCCTCTGCAAGTTACAGCTCCCATTGAGGCCCTCTTGGAGCAGGGAGGGCAGCAGGGGATGGCTCTGGGCACCCCCACTCCCCTAGTCCTCAGACACTCTCCTCTGCACCAGGCTCCCTCCCCTCAGTGCCCACTTTTGCTGAGCCTGGCCTTGTCCAGGGTACAGTGTGAAGGTCATGGGGCCACCCACGTGTGTAAGAGAGGGTCTTCAGGGTGAAGGACTAACTCCCAGCCACTCCTCATATGGGTAGCTGCATAAAAAAGGCTCTGGAGAGAGCTGCAGCCTGACCAGAGTGCCCCCGTTGAAATGAGAACACTTTGGAGAGGGGAGGTTCCATTCTCTGGACTTGAGCTTCATAGGAACAAGCCCTCAGCTTCCCTGAGCAACTCAGGCTTTGGACCCTTAAGGCAGTCAGGAAATGGGGGTCAGAGGACTGTGGGCACTGATGTTAAATTGAGCTCTGTTGTCGTCTTGGTGTCCCCACACATTAGCTTCATGTCCTTGGGCAAGTGACATAGTTTCTATGCCCCTGAGACCACTCATGTTTTAGGAGAAGTAATATTCTACTGGAAGGGAGGGGTGAGGCTTAAATGTAATAACATAGGCAAAACTCCCAGTGCTGGTCCTGGAATAAAGTAAATACCTGATTGACGTGGATGTCAATGCGTTGCATGTAATTTAAGCTGTAGTCACAGTTTTTCCCTCTCATCTAGTTCTCAGTGGTCCATTCTTATTAATTGCCATGGAAATTTGTCTACCAGTTGAAGTGCTATGTCTCTTGCAAGGCCAGTTCTAAGACTCCACATGTCCGCAGTTCTCTATTAACCTTTCATAACCATTAAACATTCTTTTTTTGCCTTTTCTTGATCTTTTCTACATTCTCTCCTTATTAGCTGGGACTACCTGAGGTCTCCCAAGTGGATATCTGGAATAAAGGACAAAGCTGAGGTTCAGGATAATGAAAGGATGGTTCATACTTTTAAAATATCCCTTATATACAACCAAATTGGGTCACATATTGGGTACATATTAGTAAAGCATTACCCAGTCCTGCCTAAAATGTTTTACATCTGGCCCTCTAGATCAGAGGTCAGTAAACCACGGCCTAGGGGACAAATCCATCCCACTGCCTGATTTTTTATTTATTTTTATTTTTTATTCTATTTTTGTCATTTTAGGGCTGCATCCGTGGTATATGGAGGTTCCCAGGCTAGAGGTCAAATGGCAGCTATAGCCACTAGTCAACACCACAGCCACAGCCACGCCAGATCTGAGCTGCGTCTGTGACCTACACCACATCTCATGGCAACGCCTGATCCTTAACCCACTGAGCAAGGCCAGGAATTGAACCTGTGTTCTCAGATTTTTTTTCCACGAAACCATGACAGGCACTCTCCATCTGGTTTCTATAAATAAAATTTTGTTAGAACATGGTCACACTCATTTGTTTTGCTTTCTTGTTTGTTTGTAGTCGTTGTTTTTAAGTGTCCAGTGGCTCAAAATGATGCTCTGACTTCCTTTTTACCAAGGTTGGCTTTTGACAGGTGGAGGGACACATCTTTCTGACACAGTGAGGCCAGGGGAAAACACAGATAAATAAGACGGATGTGGGCCTGTGCCTATTCTTATCTTGTGTGTTGGGAAGATAATTTGGCTCTTGCCAGCTGGATTTCATTCCTCCAGGCTCTGAAGATATCAGGTGATTGTCTTTCTCTTTCTGACTTACTTCACTCAGTACGAGAGTCTTGAATTCCATCCATGTTGCTGCAAATGACAGTATTTTGTTCTTTTTTACAGCCTAGTAGTAGTCCATTGTGTACCATATGATATTCCTTGTATCTGGAATCTAATATATGGCACAAATGAATCTATCTACAGAAAAGAAACAACCTCACGGACTTGGAGAACAGACTTGTGGTTACCAAGGAGGAGGGGGAGGAAGTGGGATGGACTGGGAGTTTTGGGTTAATCAATGTAAACTGTTGCATTTGGAGTGGATAAGCAATGAGATCCTGCTGTATAGCACTGGGAACACAGGGAAATATATCTCGTCATTTGTTCTGGAACATGATGGAGGATAAGGTAAGAAAAAGAATGTATATATATATATGACTGGGTCACTTTGCTGTACAGCAGAAATTGACAGAACATTGTAAATCAACCATAACATAAAAATATAAAAATCTTTAAAAAAAGGGGTGAAAAGAAGGAGAGAAGGCTGGAAGAACATGGAGAAGATTGGTGCTAGATGCCTGTGTCCCTCCCCTGTCCCCTGCCACCACCACTGGCAACAATCTCTTCAGGTGGCACTTGAATGTCCCTGATCTCTGGACCATGTTTATGGCAGACTGGGTGTGTTAGGTCATGTTGAATGCCACCCCATGCATCCGGCCACACTTGGGGTGTCGTCTCTCCAGCTCGCCTGAGCGGTGCTGTGCTGTCCTTCCAGTATGAAACAGGGATGACCTTGTGCCAGAGAAAGGGAGTCTGCAGTGAAGTCACTGAGCTTAAGGTATTTCTCCAGGAGTGACCCTCCAAAGTGGATGGGGTAGGAGACCAGCTGGATTTCTGTTTGTTTTTGATTGTGTCTATTTGGTGTGGGTGAGTCCATGTGCCAAGAAATTCAGAGACTCTCTAGTAGCTGAGACTCAGGGCTTTTTCCCACACTGATTTGTTTAGAAATTGACTATGGATGCTTTTGCATTACAACGACCGAGTTGAGTAGTTGCCACAAAAATTGTACAGCCCACAGAGCCTAAAATATTTACTCTCTGGCCCTTATAGCACAATTTTGCTGACCACCTGCTCTAGATCATCTGCTGGTGTTCCAAGGCCCTTGCCTCAGCTCCGAGGGGACACTAAGGAATTAACTCCATGCAGTCCACTAGGGAAGCTCCCCAGCCGAGATATTTGTTTACTGGAAAAAACGTTGCATGTGTGCTACATGACACATATGTTGAGTATGTGCTTTAGGCCATTAGGACCTATGCTTTTGGGAAGCAGAGGTAAGGCCCATCCTGGAAGATCCTAGCAGCTCAAGGAAGACCTGGAAACTGGTTCGCTCACTTGTTATCTGTCCTTGATGTTGATCACAAGCGCTGATTGGGCCCAGTACATTAATAAGTAGTATCTTATGTTTGTAGGACATTTGTTTTCAAAGGATTCTAAATTGCATTTTTTTCACTTGATTCTATCATTTCTGAGAGGTATACAAAACAGTTGTATATGTTAAAGGTAGAGTATTTTAGAACTGTTTTTATATGCCATGCCTTATCTGTATTTTCACAATTATAGCCTTACTTTCAACCTCTCATTAGGCCTCATTCTGCCTTGCCTTAAGATCTTCCTTCGCTGGAATGACAAGATCTTTGGCTTTCTTCTGGCATTTGTCTTCCCGAGACTTACACTTAACTCCTTGAACTCCTTAAGTCTTGGGCCATGAGCTCCACTACCCTCTTTCCCCCGCCTGCTCTCTCCTTAAGAATTTGCCCTCTCATGCCTCCTGCACAAGTTCCTGCCATCCATCAACACTTGAGGACTTGCCCAGTAGGTAATACAGTTTCTGGACACAAATTAAAGCCTACAGGTGGTTAGTAAGTGTTTTTCTTATTTTCAGTAGGTAGTGCTCAGGTTAAAGATATTTTGGAGAGAAATGATGCGGTCTTTAAAATCCCATGGAACTCCAGCTCCTGATTTCCTGTTATGGAGGATCCTCAGGGTCTTTGGATTAAGGCAAATACGTTGCTTTTTGCTCCTTTTGCCCTCTGGAGAAAGCCACAGTCTCATCCTCAGGACCCCTGGTTTACTCTCAGTTTGATAGTTGCATGTGACTAGGAGCAAGGCAACACGCGATGATATTGCTTCATTTAATGGAAGCAGTTGTACCCTAGTGATGGGAAAACAGCTGTCTCATAGAGTACCAACAAGTAGTTATTCAGCATAATAGACTGAGGAAGGCATGGGGGAAGAGAGAACAAGCAAACAGCAGGTCCAGTAAGCAGAGTCTTCCTCAAGTTATAGAAGGTCATTAGCAATCACACACCCAGCTCTCCATTTTAACAATGAGAGAGCTGAGACTCAGAGAGCAGAAGCAGCTTGCCCAAGGTCTCCCTGGGAGTTAGTGGCATAATATATATTAGAATGCAAATCTTCCAATTCGTCCTGTACCAATAGTTTTCTAAGGGTTCATTCAGAGGCAGTATCTCAGGGTACCCTTCAGGAAAGAAGAGGATGATGGGACCAATTTTATCTTTTTGATTTATTTTGAAGAGAATATTTTGCTCCCTAAGACAATTTGAAAGTCACTGCAGCAAAACATGCTGACTCTTGGTTTGCGGAGATTGAAAACCCTAGAAAGAAGACGGAGAAGTCATTATACAATTGGCTTCCATTTACTGAGTGTCTATTGTGTCCAGGTACTTGATGCTCAGTGGCTCATTTAATCGTAATAATATTCCTCAGAGGCAAATGTTATAATCCTAATTTAAGTGGGGAGTCTGAGTACCATGAATTTTAAGAATGTTGTCCAAGGATATGCAGCAAGGAAGTGGAAGAACTGGAATTCAAACTAAGGTCTTTCTGATTTTAAAATGCATTCTTTCTTCATTACCCTGAGCTTTCCTGTCATTCAGCCTCTGGCTTCAAAGTCAACCATCAGATGAGATTCCAGTCTTCCTGAGTGATCAGTCATTGGATCTCAGAGCTCTCAGTTCTAAAGAGGATCCCCTTCCTTTTCCTTTGTTTCTTAGGTAGTATTTAAAAATTGGACTGATTCCTTTTAATTCTTTCTCTTAGCCCCACCCTCTCTACTCTCAGCTCTCCCTTGAATACAAGATTCTCCTGTTTTGCAGAAAAGAACATGAACACGGAAGTGACACATTCATTAAGAAGATAGCGGATGCAAACAGAAGATAGGAATGAAGCAATATCTTGAGATGAGAACCTTTTGTTTTTCTTCCTCTATCACCAATTCTTTCCCCTGAACAACCTTGCATTTTGGTGTGCGGAGAAGGAATGACTTTTTAAGCCTGGAGAAACCTAGAGGCTTCTGGCTGCTATTTAAGGGTGATTGTAGCCGAGGGCCTAGAGCTTGGTCCCCTTCCTCTATGGCATCTTTTCTTCTCTGATGGTAGCTATGACTACCTTGAGGTTCTGCCCTAAGAACAGTTAGCCCTGTCCTGGCTGGGGGGTTCTGGCAGTATTGATATTGGTGCAGGGGGCCTTAACCTAGGAATATCTCCAGGTGGCAATCAAGCCTTTGCTTTTGGGAAAAAGATGCAGCCATGAGGGCCTGCCCCATTATCAGAGGAGGGAGGAAAGGCTGTGCTATGGCAGGAATTATATTTGTATCATCATATAGCAGGTATTCAGGCAGACTGAACCATGGCTATAACCAAGACTTCATTGCCCCAGGGGCTCAGGATAAAGTCAAGATGGAGAAGAGGAACCCTCAGACTGTAGGCCCATTCATCCTTTGCATGTCTTCTTTTAGCCCCTACCAGATGTTACCTGTGTGAGCTTCCCCAGTAGGGAGTTCTCAGTAGGAGATAGTAAAAAAGAATTGGGTTCTAGTCCTGACTCAGTTATAGGCTCATCTGAACTGGGGCAAGAGTTGCCCCTTTACTGAGTCTTAGTGCCCTCCTCTGTAAAAAGAGGGAATTGGGCCAGCTGGCCCCTTCCTACTCACACCTTTTCATTGCAAAGTAACATCTCTACTGCTCAGAGACCAGAACTGCTTCTGCTGCCCTCTGGTGTTGTGTCTACTGTGAGTCTCTTGTATGAGGTGCATGTGTGTGACGTTATCAAACTTGATGAGAGCAGGGAGGTGATGTCAGAGCTTCAGGGAGCTGAGTAATCGGGAACCATTAGAAAATAGCTCCATCTCTTTTCTCTGGGCTCCTGAAACACCCTTGAGTGGGGCCTGAGATGCTGCTTAGATAGCCTCCAAGCCTCCCATCCCCCCAGCCATCCCTGTATCACTTTCTTGGGCCTCCCAGGTTTTCCCCTACATGTGTGGTTTGCCCTAGAGAAAGAGGGAGCAACACAATTAAGCCTTCCTGCTGTAAGTACCACATTCCCCTGCACATGGCAGGAGGATGTTTTCCTTGGATACTGATGAGAAAATTGCAGGAAATTCTGCTGGTTTATGCTTGAAGAGTGCTCAGGGAGATTCAGCCTGGGAGATTCAGATTTCTCACTATCCCGATGGGGATCTTGACCTTAGTTAGTGGCAGAGGTGGTCCACGTAGTCTGCAGCTGTAGGAGGACTGCTTGTTGGTGGCCATGACTGAGACAGAGATGTCCTTTACCCTTTTACCCCTAAAAGAAGAACTCCCAGTTCAGGAACAGTGAACCAACCAAATCACACAGCTGCCTTGAACATCTGTTCTGAAGCCTTCTTGACCTTTGGTATTGCACTGGGAGGAGGGTTGTCCTCAGAGACAGGCATTCAGGTTTCTCTCCTCAATTTAAAACACCTATCTACCTGACCTTCGACCATGCCCCAAATTCCAGTGCTAAGGCTTAGTCCTTTGGGGTTGAGCCACTGCTATCTTTAGGCTCCTTTTCAAAGAAAAAATATTCAGTATCTTCAAAGGAACATAGACAGCTATAAATCTATCATAACTCTGTATAAATTAGATTATCAAATACTTTCAAGTTTACTGAGACTATACCCTGGGAGAATGGTAGGGGTAGAGTCAAATGTCAGAGGGCACTGCTTTCTTTGAAGTATGAGATGCTACTTAAGACCAGGTGATGTCCATGGGAGGAACTAGGCATTCAGGGGCAATATTCATAGAACAGGCATTGGCGGTGGGGACATATGTAGTGAGATGGATCCTGGAAGGTAAGGTGTGCAGGAGCCAAAGGCAGAAACAGATAGCTAACTTTGACTGAATATGTAGTATGTACCAAGAGCTCACTCATACATTAGCTCTTTTAATCCCGAGAGCACCCTTATTATTATTACTACCTCCCTTTTATTAATAAGGATCCCAAAGGATAGCGAAGTTAAATGACTTGCTCAAGAAATGTCAGAGTCAGGATCCAAACACAGGTACCCCAGATCCTGCATGTTCTCTCTCTCTCTTTTTTTTTCTTTTTGGCATTTAAAAAGCTAAGACTATGGAAGAATGTGTGGAAAACACCCATGACTCCAAAATTCTATTTGAGGTTTTCTCATCATACAGCAATGATAATACTTTATACTGCACGCCTCTTTACAAAGTACTGCCATGTACATTAACATTGTGGGATGGGCTGGAGGTGGGTAGGGACTGGTTGGCCAGTGCCTTTGGAGGCTCCTGTATAAGCAGGAACATCTTAGCTAAGAGGACTGGCCTTCTAGAGTGACTGTTAGCTCTGCTTTGTAAAATTTTAGGCAGGGCTCCCATGCTCTCTCTTCAAGGCTTATTCTCTGCTTCTTCCTCTGGGGTTCAGCTTTGAATGTTGGGACCACGGAGCTTAGACAGTTTTCTTTCAGAATAAAGAGACCTCAGCTTATTAGAAGCCTAACCAGACCTGGGTGAGGTTTGGGATTCCAGATTAAATTTTCTTTTTGAGGAGTTCCCTGGTGGCCTAGCAGATTAAGGGGCTGGCATTGTCACTGCTGTGGCTCTGGTCACAGCTGTGGCACAGGTTCACTCCCTGGCTGGGGATTTTCCCATGCCATGGGAATGGCCTAAAATTTTCTAAAATCGTAGGCAAGTCCCATTGGGTCCATTCGGGGAGGTGGGGATGGACACGGACAGAATGGAGTTGGGCCCTCTGTTGTTATAGACCTGGCTTCAGTCCTTCCTTGTTCATTCAGTCAATCTTTTATTTATTCAAAAGGGCTGGAGTGGTCCTTCTGAGCCTGGCCCTGTGTGAATATGTGCAGGAGATGGGTCAGCGTAGAGACCCCATCACTGGCTTCAAGGAGCTCCCAAGCCTGTTGGGAAGAGGAGGCTCCCACCAGAAACAACTGATCTACACCCAGAGCTATGGTGCAGGAGAGGGCATGGGACAGAGGGCTCCCAGAGGTGAGTGGAGTGCTGTGGGAGAGGGATGGGGACCCTTGCTACCTTTTAAGCTCCGCCCATCCAGTGTCACTCAGCCCAAGGGCTCTCTTCTCTCTCCAGCCTTCTGTGCTTTTGCACTTACCTGGGTCTCTCCTCTTTGTGGGCTTGGCAGCATTTTTGTTCTCTTACAGTACTTAGTGTTGTTCTTTGCTTGCCCCCCCCCCTTTTTTTCTTTTTGGTGTTACTCATCTGGACTGTGGCAGAGCCTACTGTTATTCCCAACTTCTCCCTACCCCCTAGCAGTACTTTTCAAAAATTCATTGTGAAGATGATTCCCTGGGGCACTTGTTAAAATGTAGGTTTGCATCCAGTTAGTTGTTTGTGAGCCCAAGATTCTGCTCCCAGCTTATTAGATTCTGAACCCGATGGTCTGTGGACCTCGATTTGAGTGGCAAGGTCCTATTGTATTGGACACAGACAAAAGCTTTCAAGTGAATTTACCGATTTTTAGGGCCGTACCTGCAGCATAGAGAAATTCCCAGGCCAGGAGTCAAATTGGAGCTGCAGCTGCCGGCCTACCCCACAGCCACAGCAATGCGGAATCCCAGCTGTGTCTGTGACCTACACCACAGCAACGCCAGAACCCTAACCCACTGAGCAAGGTCAGGGATTGAACCCGCATCCTCTTGGATACTAGTCGGGTTCATTTCTGCTGCATCACAGCAGGAACTCCCTGAACTTGATTATTAAACTGGCTAATGGGCATTTCACTTCCCTTCTCTGGGTCTTTTTACCTATAGGCCATATAAGGAAGTTTTTTGAAGCTTTACGAATGCTAAGGCTTTTGTATCACCGTTTCCCTTTCCTGACCCCTTGGCTGATGTTGACAGGTTAAGATGGTATTCTTTCCCATTGAACTTGGACATGTCCTCTTGAGAAAGATTTTCTTGATATGGTGCCCTGGAGAACCACTTCTGGCCCAACACAGTTGGATTGAGGATGAACCCTATCTACTATCCTTGGTAGGGTTGCTTTACGTTCTCTTATGATGGAATGATTTGGGGTTTGTGGGAGAGCTGTCTTGGGTGCTACACAGAGATGCTTCAGAACCTGGTTCTACCCTGAGAGATGATGGCATGGCTGCTCCAGAGTCTCTCATGCTAGGGAAGCCCCTTAGTCTGGGTCTGGGAAGTGAGAGGAGGGCCAGGAAGATGGAGAACAGAAATGCTGGACAAAAATGATGAAGTTGGTGATTTTTCTCTCACTGAATTGCAAATTGGTGGAGGTGGTGGGAATCCAAATCCGTGCAACCTCGAAGGAGAACAGTATGAAGTTTCCTTAAAAAACTAAAAATAGAGCTAAGGTACCCTCCAGCAGTTTCACTCCTGGCATAAAACCATAATTTAAAAAGATACATGCACCTCTATGTTCATAGTAGCACTGTCTGCAATAGACAAAAGATGGACGCAACCTAAATGTCCATTGACAGAGGAATGGATAATGAAGATATGGCATATATGCACAATAGAATACTACTTGGTCATAAAAAAAGAATGAAATAATTCCATTTTCAAGTAACATGGGTGGACCTAGAGATTATCCTATTAAGTAAAGTCTGACAGAGAAAGGGAAATATCATATGATAGCACTTATATGTGGAATATAAAAACAGGATACAAATGAACATTTAAAAAACAGAAACAGACTCACAAACATAGAAAACAAACTTTGGATTGACAAAGGGGAAAAGTATGGGAGAAGGACAAATTCAGAGTTTTGGATGAATAGATATACATTAATATATACAAAATAGATTAACAACAAGAACCTACTGTCTAGTACAAGGAACTGTATTCAATGTCTTGCAATAAACTATCATGGAAATGAAACCGAAAAAGAATATATGTATAAATTGAATCACTTTCCTGTCCACCTGAAACTGACACAATATCGTAAATTAACTGTCTTCAAAAAGAAAGTTTATAAAAAAGTCAGTGGTTCTCAGCCACAACTGCACATTAGAATTATTATAAAGTTCCAACAAATACTGATTCCTGGAGGCACTCCTGGATATTACGTTTAATCGGTCTGGGATATGATCAGGGCGTCGACACGGAAAATCCTCCCAGGTGAACCTAATGTGCAATTAGGGCTGAGAGCACCGATTAAGCCCTTACGTTCATGCTCCGCAAGCGGCAAGGGGTGAAGGAGCTTGGCTCACCCTGACCTCCTCCCTGCAACTGGCCGCGCCAAGTCTGGGATAAGTAAACCCTTGGAAGCAGCTTCTTTTCAGGTGGCTTTCTAGTTAGAACTGATCCCATGTCTAGAGGCCAAGGCAAAAGTAAAGAATTTGAGGAAAGATAACAACACCCAGCCACCATGTTTTTATTGCTTAAAATGGATCCATCGTCAATAAAACAAGGTAAGATAACGCCTTCTCAGGTGTGACACTTACTTGAGATGTTAGCTCCTGTCCATGTAGATTGGCTCTTCTCCCTGGTCCACTTTTTGTGGGGGGACCCCTTCTTCCTGGTTGAAGGTTTGGAGAGAGGAGGCAGTCCTACTCACACTCATCCTCCCTTGACCCCACCTTTCAGTGTTGCCCCTGTCTTCCCATTTTCCTCCCTGACGTGCCCGCCCCATCTCCTCCAGAGATCCTGTAGCTTGAGCTATTTGTTCCAATGAAAGGATCCTATCAAACTGATAACCCACCAAGGCGTGGCTGACTGAACCCTGCCTCCACCCCAGCTGAGAGATTGAAAGGAGGCTTGCTTGCTGGCCTAGAATATTTTTAACCTGTGGAATTCCAGGTCATGCAGGAAGATAACTACAGCATTTTCCCAACTACTTTTTGGGGAGATTGGGGGAGCTTTCGAGAGGGGGAGGGGATGGCGTTCCTGTACTCTCCTGGGTAATGTCTGCTTCAATGGCGAGGACGAGGAATTGCTTGAGAACAAGCCAGGTACCTGGAGAGAAGAGGTCCAGGCCTTCTTCCTTTTTAAAAAAGGCAAAGCGGGGAGGGGTCTGCTTTAGGCCGTTTCAGCGTATTTCTAATTATAGTGCCCATTTGTAACCAAGACTTTGGCCTTCCAAGAAGACTTGATTACTACATTCATAATTCATTGGCAGTCTATTCCCGATTCAATGATTTCTCCAGCCATGGAGAGAATCTTGATCCTTTAAAAACTGATTTTTCACATTAGAATAGCAAAAGCAATTAGTTTTATTTTTAGCTCCGTTAAGCAAGAGCTCTAATGAAGCTGAAAGGAGTTTTTTTTTTTTTTTTTCCCCTTCTTCCATCCTCCTATTCTTTCCCCTGAGGTGCTTTGGGAGGATACAACCTAGAAGCTTGTCTACCCTGCTGCCCCTGGGTCTTGTTGGGATGCTCTTGGCTGGTTTAGGAACCCACAGAGTGAGGAGTTTATGAAGATGGAGTGTGGTTCGTGCTTAGCCTCGTATTTCAAGGCCTAGACTCCTACCTGGCCTCTTGCTGTGACGGTGGGGGTGAAGGTGCGTGGAGGGTGGCAGCCTTAGTCCCTCGACCCCACACTCTATCAGGAGTTGTTGGCGTGAAAGGCTGAGAATAATATTACTTGGCATTCAGGTCCTTCGTTCCAAAAGTATGAGCTCATCCTACCATTCCCAGCCTTATCCACTTACAAGCCGCCCTGCACAGGCCCCCAGTCTGGCCAGAATGGTTTACATAGGGACCCCAAGGAGGAGGACACGCATCCCTGCCCTTTCCAACATTCTGGAACTCCTTTTCCTCTGAAATCTGGGGGGTTAACTTGAGCCTATAACTGTAAATTCCTAGATGGCGTTGTGCATGTGCTGTGTTGGACTCCATGTTAACCTGGTCAGGCTTAGTACCCATTCAGATGCCTGTAGGCTCCAGGGAGCTGGCTTAAGGGAGGAAAGGTGATGGCAGTGAGAACTCTGGTGGCCTATGGAGCACGGTCCCATGCTGAAGGATGAAGCCATTCTTCAACTACAAAAGACCTCTGGTTAGGTGTGGTCAGGTTTTCTGTTTTTCAAGAGCAGCTGAAGGGGTGGGGGACGAAAGGACTGAGTTTGGGATTAGCAGAGGTGAACTTTCATATAGGATGGATAAACCACAAGGTCCTCCTCTTTAGCACAGGGAACTATATTCAGTATCCTGTGATAAACCATGATAGAAAATAATATGAAAATACATATATACATATATACACACACACATATGTATAACTGAGTCACTTCTCTGTACATCAGAAATCAACATTGTAAATCAACTATACTTCAATACAATCAAAAATTTTTAAAATCCAGATTTCAAAAGGTAGCGTCTCCTAATTTTTCAATGTTGGAAATTGAATCTTCTTTAATACCTTCTGGGGGCCAGAAACTCACATCTGGGTCCACCATTTTGTTTCCTCAGCTTTAGGCTTTGAGAGCAGAACCCACAGACCCTGGCTGAGAGTGCCCATTTTAGAGTATTTTTGAGCCCCCCTGCTTTGTATTCTGATCAGGCAGAAGAGCAGCTTTCTGTGCACCAGGCTCCCAGAAGTCCGGGAGTTCACAGTTACCTTCACAGGGACCTTAGGGCAGATCCAGCCCAGAGCTCTTCCTGTCAGTGTCACGCAGACGCGTGGTGGTGCTGCCTAAGTATGTGGTGTCAATTTTGGTAGCTTCTTTACTGCTGTCCAATCTTAATGAAAAATGAAGAAAACACTTCCCCTAGAATGAACTGGATAAGAGCAAAGATGTGAGACTTCATTCCTGCTGGATTCTGCGTCATTTGTCATGGGAAATATGCTCCTGAAATTGAGCATTGAAGGGGCGCTATTGAGTGCCTCCTGTCAGCCAGGCACTGTGGAAGCCACAGGGTGGGCGAGCCTCCCCAAGACCTAATTCCTGGCCTTGGCAGGCTTAGAGTCACAGGCTCAAGGCTGTCAGCTCCCAGAGCAGACACTTGACCACACTCATCTCTGCATGTCTCCCAACCGCAGCACATGACAGGGACTTAACAGACTGAATTAAAGGCATGGCAGCCCAGGAGAGAGACAAAATAGAGGAGAGGCAAAATTAGACTTCCAACTAAAACAGACTGTTTCATCTTGATATGAGGATGTTGTTTCTCAGAGGAGTCTGATCTTGGCATGTCACGGCATCATTATCTTGGTGAGCAACTGCTTGTTGTGACAGACTAGTGCCTTGAACTGTTACTGAATCATAGACCATTATTCCAAGCGGTATTCCCTGGAAAACCTGAGATGGAGCTGGGGGAGGGAGGGCATATGCTCTTAGGGCAGAAAACAGGTAAAAAGTTGTGGTTGAAACGTTTCTTCTGAGTCCTTCTCCCCTCTTCTTAGTTGATCTTGGCTCCAGCCCCTAAGTTACTCTCGGGAAAAATGGAGCATTGCTGCGTGTCCTTCCTCAGCCCCCACCTCCAGGCCCCGAAATGCTTTCTGGCCTGTCCTTCTCAGGGAGAGGGTATACAAATTGGACCCCAGTGGAAGCCAGCTCAGGGTGTTAGATGAACCTCTGACAGAAGAAATGAATCCTGGCCCCAGGTCCCGGTGAAGGATGATGGGGCTGACAAGCCTACATCATACATGCGTCTGTTCTGGGGGAGCCATCACTCACCCCTCCAAACTCTGGCAGCACATGCTAACGAGGGCTCAGCTCACCCACCACCCGCCTGGAGCATCCAGCTCTACTCCGCCCCCCGCCCCGACTCTCTAGTGGTCCTTCCCCTTGTCTGTCTCTGCCTCACTTTCCTAGTCATCCATCCTTCCCAGGACATGGGCTCCTTCTTCACCCCCTGAACACTATTAAGAACTGTATGCGTTATTCATTCCTCTTGGTGGCTTTTATTCACATGAAGACCCCAGGCAGAGGACACATTCTTTTATTGATTTTTTCAATGGATGTGCCTGCAGCATGTGGAAGTTCCCAGGCTAGGGCTCCAGTCAGAGCTGCAGCTGCCATCTGAGCCACAGCCATGGCATCACTGGATCCTTAACCCACAGAGAATTAAAGATCCTGCATCGAGGCCAGGGGTCGAACCTGCATCCTCCCAGACACCATTGGGTTCTTAACCCCCCTGAGCCACAACGGAAACTTTAGAGAGGACACATTCTTAACCTAAGGAGTAAATGACTGATTGTCCATTTTGGGCACCTGCTAGGAAATGGCTTTGAGAGCCCTTGTGAAAACAGAGGTTCCCTTTTTATCAATAGGTGGTCCTGTCAGCTTAAGGGGAACTGGGTCTAGATGGCTGTGACGACAATGAGGATGACACAACCATGACAGCAAAGTAGCATCTATTAAGTGCTTGCCATGTTCCAGAACCATTAGGAGTGTTACATGTAGAAGCTCATTTACTCCTCCCATGAGCTCTGTGGTGGGCACTGTTATATTCAGAAATGAAGAAACAGAGGCTCAGATATGAGAAAAAAAACTTACTTTTACAGCTAAGAGGTATTTCCAGGAGATGCTCCAGAAATTTTCCATTATAAAAATTGTGGGGGCTTAGTCTGCTTTCACGTGCCACTTCCTTTGTGAAGTGTCCTCCAATCCCACTGGTTCCCCCATGACACAGAGTTTAAGAGCAATGACTTAAGATTTGCATTTGACAGAGTTCCCATCCTGCTCAATTCCTGGCCTTGCTCAGTGGGTTAAGGATCTGGTGTTGCTGTGAGCTATGGTGTGGGTCGCAGATGTGGCTCGGATCCTGCATTGCTGTAGGCCCGCAGCTACAGCTCTGATTCGACCCCTAGCCTGGGAAACTCCATATGCCATGGATGCAGTCCTTAAAAAAAAAAAGAAGATTTGCATTCGAAGCCTGTCTTTGACACTTAGAAGCTATGTGATCTAACAAATTATGTAATGTCTCTGAGACTGTTTCTCACTTTATTACATGGGCTCAACCTCACCTGGGCAGCCGTGAGGGTTAAATGGAGTCAGTGGAGCCCTCAGCACAGTCCCCAGAACATGGTGCTAGCTCTTGCTTCCTTTATGGGCAGCCCAGCCCCCAAATATTTTAGCCATGTGTTTGTCTTCCCCATAAGACTGAGTATCTGGGAGTAAGTTCTATGTTTCATTCATCTTTGAAAATACTTCCCTTGGAACTTTGAATGCAGTCAATTCTACATGACAAGACTTGGAATGATAGTAGCAACTAGTCTTTATTACGTGCACACTTCATGCTCTGCTCAGTTCTAAGCCCTTCCAACCACCTTGCTGTGGGGGGTCCTCTTATCGAGCCTGTTTTGCAGTGAGGGAGTCATGGTCCAGGAATCTTTAATCACTGACTTGGGATCCACATGGCAGGTGGCAGAGTCAGAAAGTGGACCCAGGTGGCCTGAATCCCGGAGCCTGAGCTCTTAATCACTAGCCCGTGAAACCATCCCCTGAAGATCCTTCTTCCAATTCTTCCTTTTAATAAGCTTCAAACATGTAGGAACTTGAAACTCCCGGAGGGTGAGTGGCTCAGGCTACGTCACGCGGCTAATTTAGCAGTGGAGCTAGGGCTGGAGCGAGCTCTCTCCAGACTGCCAGCCTGGTGTTCCTCCTCGGAGGTGTGCCCTGTCATATGGTGCCGTGATTAATTGGGAGAGAAGCTGTAGGAGGCTGACATTTTCCCAGCCTCATCCGTGTTTCCTGCCCACACGCCAGGCCCTGAATGTCAAAGCCCCCCCACGCTGCTATGCTGGTGGGGGGGGGGAGAGCCCACTCTCTATTATTAAGCAATTAAAAATATGGGCTGAGCAGATGTGGGACAGCCGACTTTCCTGACGTGTTGGGCAACACGGTAGTTGGCTGCCTCTCATTCACACTGAGAGACATTTAAGGAACTAGATGAAAAGTCGATTGTCTCAGCATTCAGGGAAAGTGGCTCTGAGGGCTGCTGACTCATCGCCTTTCCGGCTCAGCGGCCCACCCTCTCTGGTGGACAGGGAATGGGGGTGGGGGCAAGAACCCGGAACTCAGGACTGTGGTCAGCGGCTTCTGAAGCGCCATGGTTAACGCATTATAGCCATAACAGAGACGTGGGATCTGAAGACTTTCTCTGGGTCCTTGAGAATGTGTTCCTCATTCTACTCCCTCTGAAACAATCTGGAGCCTCAGATGTCAACTTCATGTCAGGTCGGACCCTAGTCATTCCTATGTTTTATTTCTACGTATAAAGATGAGCCCAGGATTTAATTTACTGGGAGAGGAAAGAGAGAGCCAGGTGGGTCACGGCTATGGTCTGTTTCAAAATTCGTGTGTTGAAATCCTAACCCCAAGGTGATGGGATTGGGAGGTGGGGCCTTGAGGAGTTGATTAGGTCAGAAGGGCGGAGCACCAAGGAACAGCCTTAATGCCCTTATAAGAGAGGCCTGAGCAAGCTCCCCGCCTCCTCTACCGCGCGAGGTTACACGGAGAAGGTGGCTGTTTATAAGCGTGCAAGCAGACCCTCAGCAGACATAGAACCTGACTGTGCCAGCGCCCTGACGTCAGACTTCCAGCCTCCAGAACTGTGAGAAACACACTTCTGTTGTTAATAAGCCACCCAGTCTATGATTGTTTTGTTAGAGTGGCCTGAATGGGTTAAGGCAGTTGTTGAAAAAAGCCTCCTTGATGTAAGACCTAAAGCTCTTGCTAGAATCCGGCCTAAGTTCTTAGGAACAGAGAATGGGCTCCATGATTCTTTCCTTTTTTCCTTTCAGTTACCTCCCAATTTGATCAATAACTGTCTTTTCTCATTCCTTTAAAATGTCTCTCACTTGGGCCCTCAACTTCACTTTCTGCGAGTCTGCGCCTGTTTACACAGCCTATAGATGGGGACTGATGTTGGCTCCTGTTGAGCCGTGGGATGGGGTCCAGGCTCACCAAGAAGCGTCCACTTGCTCTGTGCTGTAGGAGGAGGACTGGAGGGGAATCACTCCCTATTGCTCCGTTGTGCCTGACACTCGGGTTCCTAATACATATTTGTTTAGTCTTTTTTAGGGCCACACCTGTGGCATATGAAGGTTCCCAGGCTAGGAGTCGAATTGGTGCTATAGTCGCCGACCTATACCATAGCCACAGCAAAACGAGGTATCCTTAACCCCCTGAGTGAGGCCAGGGGTCGAATCTGGGTCCTCATGGATACTAGTCAGATTCATTTCCGCTGAGCCATGACGGGACCTCCCGGTTCCTAATACATATTCATCGAGTGAATCAGATGCAATAGACAGGGGTTTGTTGGAAGTCTTTTGTTTTTTTGCTACTCACAATTCATAATGACAGCTTCAACTTCAAAAATACTACAGGGCGTTCCCTCTGTGGCACCGTGCGTTAATGATGTTAATGATCTGGCTTGTCTCTGCTGCTATTGCCGGTTTGATCCCTGGCCCAGTGCAGTGGGTTAAGAACTGGCCTGGGAACTTCTGTCAGTCTCCGGGGTGGTCGAAAAAGGAATAAGAAATACTGCAAAAACGTTGAATATGGCTTGATGGTGTGAAAATTATATAGTATAAATAGTAAATCACTTGTTTCAGAGTGCATGTGTCTGTGTGCATACAGACACACACTACAAGCTATTAGGACCATCCCAGGGCCATATCAGATGATGGCAGAAAATGTTAAGGGTGAGTTGGGGCAGAGTTGGGGCAGAATAGGGAAGAGCGAGAGAGTAAATCCTCTGAAATGCTAACACCTGGACGAAATGCCCCATCTCAGGATGAGGGGGCGGTTAGGTTTGCCAGCAGGAGAGCGAAGCCCTCTCAAGCGTGTAGAGGGTTTGGCCAATGAGACCAGTCATCCAGGTTCCTCTATCAGGAGACAGCCTGTGGAAATACAAATTCCAGCCAACCATCCAAGATTAAGCCTCCTCAAATTCCCGGGAGGGCCTGCCGTCCACTCTGTGCCCAGCAGCTACTTGCAGCTGTCCAGTTCTTTGGGTGGGACTTGGGTGCTCCTACTTTTGTGACTCAAGAAGCTAGAAGGATGCGTCTTTCACTCCCTTTTTTCTGGTAAATAGAGGTGAGGAGAACAACCAAGGCCGCGTTTTAAAATATTTTATTTAGAATTAATTTTAGGGTTATAGAAAAAGTTGCAAAACAGTGTAGAGTTCCCTGTACTCTTCTGCCATCTTCCCCCGTTAACGACTGCCATAACCACAGCACGACGATCAAGACTGAGACATTACCTTCGGCACAGCCCTATTAACTAAACTACAGACTTTGAATGTTTTTCCACTGATGTCCTTCTTTGGTCCTGGGGTCCTATCTGGGACCCCACACGGCATGTAGTTATTTCTCTTCATCTTCTGCATTCCCTAACCATTCTGTAGTCTTTCGTTGCCTCTTATGACCTTGACACTTTCAAACAGTATTGCTCTGAGGACACAGCTTCCCTCACGGGGAATTTTTGCCAAAAATGCATAATCTCAATCTCATCACGATAAAACAGCAAGTGAGGCCCAATTGAAAGACATTCAATAAAAAAAGCCTAAAATTAATTCAAAGTAAAAGATTTTAAAATGTGGTGTTGGTTGTTCTCCTCACCAATAATTCTTGAAAGAAACTTGAGTCCTTGCTTTTTGGAACTTTCTGGACTTCCCCCCCCTCACAAATACTTATATCTGCGATTGGTTGAATCATTGAGACAAGACTCCTGGATATGGAGAGCTGATTGTAAATAAGCAGATATTAGGAGGTGATGAAATGCCATTTGTGAATAGAGAAAAGTCAAAATAATTCTGGATAAAATCCATATTGGGATGCATATAGTCTCTGCTTATAAATGGGGTTGGTTATAGAATAACAAATACCTGGAATTACCTTGTGGCACAGCAGGTTAAGGGTCTGGCACTGTCTCTTCAGTGGCTTACAGCTGCAGCTTGGATTCGATACCTACCTGGGGAACTCTGTATGCTGTGGGGGCAGCCTAAATAAATAAATAAATAGGTAAATAAATAAAATAACGAATAGCATATATTAGGGTGGGAAAATTGGTGTTGCCAAATGTCTCACCTACTTAAGCTTTCTCATTTTAAGTTTCAAAGCGAACTCCTGTTTGATGTAACTAGACAGTGCATGTAGCCATTGAAATGTCATTCCTTTGACCTGTCATTCCTTCTAATCATTCCCTCTTGGCCCCCAGCATCTGGGGGAGGAAATGAAGAAATAAAAGCACACAGGAGTTATTCACTCTTGGAATACTAATACCAAGGTAATAACTGAGAGATGGATTGCATGCATTGTTTGGGGGATATTTGAATAAGCGTGAAGAAAACTGTGTAAAATACACACCAGGCTAATAATCTGTTAATACGGGGAACCTGGCGTGTCTGAGAGCACAGTGGATGCAGTGTTGGGGGTGGGGTGGAGTGAGCAGGTGGTGGAAATTCTTTGTGTACTTCTGTTGTTGGCTTATAGCAACTAGTGAGTATTGCTTTTGTGGTTGGAAAAATCTAAGGAAATATTTAAACAAACAAATGAAGAAATTAAAAGGATGGATGGAAGTAAGATATTATGGAACTTCTAAGTCTCCAGAGTTTGTATATGGCTTTTCTTCAGATTTTTTATTCATCTAGTAGGCAAACACTATTTATTGTCTTTTTTTTTTTGTCTTTTTAGGGTGGCACCCATGGCATATGGAAGTTCCCAGGCTAGGGGTTGAATCTGAGCTGTAGCTGCTGGCCCATGCCACAGCCACAGCAACCTAGGATCTGAGTCTCATCTGTGACCGACACCACAGCTCACGGCAACGCTGGATCCTTAAGCCAATGAGCAAGGCCAGGGATCGGACCTGCGTCCTCATGGATGCTAGTCAGATTCTTTTCCACTGAGCCATGATGGGAACTCCCTGTTCACTGTCTTTATGTGCCAAAGATCAAGGTGGTGAGAGCACATGAAGACGAGTGAGACTTGGAGTTTGCTTCGTGGCTCAGTGGTTAACGAATCCGACTAAGAACCATGAGGTTGCAGGTTCGATCCCTGGCCTTGCTCAGCGGGTTAAGGATCCGGCGTTGCCGTGAGCTGTGGTGTAGGTCGCAGACGCGGCTTGGATCCCGTGTGGCTGTGGCTGTGGCGAAGGCCGGGAGCTACAGCTCCTGTTAGACCCCTAGCCTGGGAACCTCCATATGCCGCGGGTGCGGCCCTAGATAAGGCAAAAAGCCAAAAATAAAAAAGACGAGTGAGACTTGATTTCTACTTGTGGGTAGCTTTGTTTATAAAGAAACTTTAAAAAAATTTAAAAATTGGTATATCTGGTTTTTTAATTGAGGTGTAATGCTCATAAGATAAAATTAACCTTTTTAAAGTGAACAATTCAGTGGAATTTAGTACAATTACAATGCCATGCAACCTCCACCTCTTTGCCATTCTAAAACATTTTCATCACCCCCAAAGGAGAGCAGTTAACCCCCATTTCCCTCTTCCCCCAGTCCCTAGTAAGTACCAATCTGCTTTCTGTAGATTGTCTTTTCACTTTCTTGATGATGTACTTTGAGGCACAATATTTAAAAATCTTGATAAAATCCAAACCATTGTTTCTTTTGTTATTCACAATTTTGTTGTCATATACAGTAATTCATTTTCTAAATCCAGGGTCTTTAAGATTTATCCCTAAATTTTCTTCTACGAGTTTTATGGTTCTAACTTATATGTAGGGTGTTGATACATTTTGAGTAATTTTTTGTACATAATGTGAGGCAGGGGCCCAACTTCATTCTTTTGCTTTTGGGTATCTAGCTGTCCCAGCACCATTTTTTGAAGAGTGTTCTTTTCCCTGTTGAATTATTTTGATACCCTTGTCAAAAATCAATTGGCTATAAAGGTATGGGTTTATTTCTGGAGTCCCAATTCTATCCCATTGGTCTATATGTCTTCTCATGTGAGTGTCATACTGTTTTGATTACTGTAGCTTTGTAGTAAGTTCTGAAACTGAGAAACGTGAATCTGCCAAATTTGCTCTTGTTTTTTGATATTGCTTTGGCTATGCAGAGCCTCTAACAAATGTCATATGAATTTGAGTAGCCTCATTTCCACTTCTATAAAATACATCTATACTTCTATAAAATGCATACATTAAAAATTCTTTTGCTAGAGATTGCATTGAGGCTGTAGATCACTTTGGGTAGTATTGCTGTCTTAATATTAAAATTTTCAATCTACCAGCACAGGATATCTTAACATTTATTTAGGTCTTCATTACTTTCTTTCAGCAATATTTTATAATATTCAGGGTACAAGTCTTTCCTCTCTTTGCTTAAATTTATTCCTGGGAATTTTATTCTTTTTTGAAACTATTGTAAATATAGCTATATTATTCATTGCTGGTGTATAAAGACAAAAATGATTTTTCAGTTGAAATATCGTTGATTTATAATATTGGTTTCATTTCAGGTGTACATCAAAGTGATTCAGTTATGTCTGTGTGTGTGTGTATATATATATATATATATATATACATATAGCATTATTGTAGATATATATTTCAGATTATTTTCCATTTATGCTATAAGATACTGAATATGGTTCCCCATGCTACACAAACAAATCCTTTGTTCTTATTTATTTTTGTTGTTTGTGTCTCTTAATTCCATACTTCTAATTTATCCCACCTCTTCTACTCTTCCCTTTAGTAACTGTAGTTTGTTTTCATGTTTATGAGTCTGTTTCTGTTTTACATACATATTCATGTGTATTACTTTTTAGATTCCACATATAAGTGATATGTATGTCTATCTCTAAGTTCACCAGGTATAATATTCTCTAGGTCCATCTATGTTGCTGCAAATGGCTACATTTTATTCCTTTTTATGGTTGAGTCATATTCCATTGTGTATGTATATATATTTATGTATAGGTTTATATACATACTACATCTTCTTAAACCAATTAGCTATTGATGGACACCTCAGATAAAACACAACTAATTTTTAACAGTTGATATTCCACCTTGAAATTTGTTAAATTGGTTTATTAACTTCAGTAGTGTGTCTGTGAGCGTACATGTTATGAATTCTTTGGAATTTTCCATGTGTAGGATCAGGTCATATATGCATAGAGCTAGGTTTACTTCCTTTCCATTTGGATATTTTTAATTTCTTTTTACTGTCTAACTGCTCTGAAAAGAAATTCCAGTACAATGTAGAATAGCAGTCATGAAAGCAGTCGTCTTTGTATTATTCCTGATGTTAAGGATAAAAATTACAGTTTTACTTCGTGAAGTGTAATGTCATCTATGGATTCTCATAAAAGCCTCTATTATTTTGAAGAAATTCTCTCCTATTCGTAGTTTCCTGTGAGTGTTTTTTAATCATGAAAAGTTGTTCAATTTTTGTCAAATGTCTTTTTTTTTTCCTGTATTGAGATGCCCATATGTTTTTTTTTCTTCATTGCATTAATGTGTATTACATTGATTGATTTTCTTCTGTTGAACTAGCTTTGCATTCCTAGGATAAATCCCATTTGTTGTATAATAATTTTAATATGATATTTTATATAATTTGAAGTATTTTGTTGAGTATGTTTCCATCTATATTTGTAATTACTGCCTGTAGTTGTCTTGTGATGTCTTTTTTTTCTGGCTCTGGTAAAAGGGTAATGCTGACCTCATAAAATGAATTAGGAAGTGCTCTATTTTTTTGGCAAAATTTAAAGATTATTGTTAATTTTTAAAATATTTGGTAGAAGTGACTAACGAAGCCATCTGGTCCTGGACTTTTCTTTTAGTTTTAAAATTTTTATTTTTAAATTCCTGAATCAATTTCTTTACTTGTTGTAGGTTTGTTTAGATTTTATATTTCTTCTTCACTCACTTTTCATAGTGTGTTTCTAGGAATTTTTCCATTTAATAAACGTTTTCTAACTTGTTGGCCTACAATTGTTCATAGTATCCTCTTCTAATCCTTTTTTTTCTGTAAGATATGTAGTAATGCCCACTTTCATTTCTGATATTAGTTGTGTGCACCTTCTCTCTTCTTTTTTAGTCAGTCTAGTGAAAGATTTGTTATTTTTTGCTCTTTTCAAAAATTATTTTTTGAATTTGATTGTCTATGGTTTTTCTATTCTCTATTTCATTTATTTTTACTTAATCTGTATTTACTTCTTTCTTCTAGCTGTGGGTTTAGTTTATGCTTCTTTATCTAGATGCTTAGGGGCAAAGTTATATTATTGACATGAAATCTCCTTTTTTAATGTAAGTAATTATGGGCTACTGATATGCAATCTTTCTTCTTTTTTAATATAAGAAATTATAGCTAATTTTCTTCTAAGAACTGTATTAGCAGAATCCTGTAAGTTTTGATGTCGTGTTTTAATTTTCATTTGTCTAAATATTTTTTAGTTTCCATTATTATATCTTTAACTTTTTGGTATAGAATATGCTGTTTAATTTACACATATTTGTGAGCTGTCCATTGTTCTTTCTGTTACTGATCTCTAGCTTGATCTCATTGTGGTTGGAAAAGATATTTTATGTGATTTTGATGTTTTAAAACTTTTTGAGACTTGTTTTGTGACTCCAAGTATGGTCTGTCCTTGAAAATTTCTTAAATATACTTGAAGAATGTGTGTCTTGCTGTTGCTGGATGGAGTGTTTGACATATGTCCATATGGCCTAATTCTTCATAATTTTGTTCAAGTCCTCTATTTCCTTACTGGTTTTCTGTCTATATGGTCCAGTCAGTACTGAAAATGGTATATAGAAGTCTCCAGCTATTTTTGTAGAATTATTCTTATTTTCAATTCTGTCTACATTTGCCACATGTATTTTGGGGTTTTTTTTGTTTGATGTGTATGTGTTTACTGCTGTTACATCTTCTTGGTGAATTAACTCGTCAATATACAATGTCCTCTTATACTCTTATAACATTTTTTGACTTAAAGTCTATTTTTTGATATTAATATAGCCTCCCCAGCTCTCTTTGGTTACTGTTTAGATAAAATATCATTTGCCATCCTTTCAATTTTAACCTCTTTGTGTCACTGGATCTAAAGTGAGTCTCTTGTAGATAGCATATGGTTAGTCTTTTTTTTCTTAATCAGTTTTGTCAGTCTTAATCTTTTGATTGAAGAGTTTAATCCATTTGCATTTAAAGTGATTATTTATTAAAAAGGGCTTCTGTCATTTTGCTGTTTTTCTGTATGTCTTATTCTTTCATTTTTCCTCACTTCCTACATTATTGCCTTCTTATGTGTTTGATTGATTTTTATAGTATAATATTTTGACTCCCTTTTCACTTTTTGGTACATTTTAAAGATATTTTCTTTGTGATTTCCATTGTGATTATAATTAACATCCTACATTTATAACAATATAATTAGAAATTTCTGTTCCACATAGCTTTTTTCACGCCATGTGTTGTTATAGGCATGTTACATATTTTATTCATTGTGTGTCCATTAACATAGGTTTATAATTATTGTTTTATGCATTTGCATTTTAAATAATGTAGGAAATAAAAAGAGTTACAAATCAAAAGTCCAAGAATGCTGACTTTTTATAGTTACCTATGTAGTTAACTTTGCCGTAGTTCTTTATTTCTTCATATGATTTTTTAAGTTACTGCCTAGTGTTCATTTATTTCAGCCTTTCGGACTTTGTTTATTATTTCTTGAAGGGCAAGTCTATTAGCAACAAACTCTTTTAGTTTTTGTTTATTTGGGAATCTCTTAACTTCTTCATTTTAGAAAGGTAGTTTTACTGGATATACAATTCTTGGTTGAAAAGTTTGTTTTTTTTCCTTCAGCAGTTTAAAAATGTCATCCTACTCCATTTTGGCCTCTCTGGCTTCTGATAAAAAAGTTGGCTGTTAATTTCATTGAGAATCCTCTTGTACTTCTCTCTTGCTACTTTCAAGATTCTCTTTGTTCTTTTGATAACTTGGCTATAATGTGATTGGTATGGATCTCTTTGCATTTATTCTTTAAGAAGCTCAATGTATTCCTAGAACATGTGAATTTGTGTTTTATCATTTTGGGAAAGTTTTGGACCATTATTTCTTCAAATATTCCTCAGTCCTCATTTTTCCTTCCTCTTTATTTAGAACCCCCATTGTGTATATATTGTTATATTTATGTTTTCCACAGCTCTTTTAGGCTCTGTTCATTTTTATTCATTCCTTTCCCCATTACTCCTCAGGCTGTATGGTTTCAATTGGATTATCTTCAGGTTTACTGATTTTTTCTTTTTTTGATAAAATCTATTATTAAAACCCTGTGGTAAGTTTTTGATTCAATTATATTTTCAGTTCCAGAACTTGCTTGGTTCCTTTTAATAATTTCTGTCTCCTTAATGATATTTTCTATTCATACATCATTCTCCTGATGTCTTTTAGCTCATTTTTAAGGCAGTCTATTTAAAGTCTTTTTCTAGTAAGTCCAATGTCTATACTTCCTCAGGGACAGTTTCTATTACTTTTATTTATTTACTTTTGTGAATGAGCCATACTTGTTTCTTTCCATGTTTCCCAATTTTTTGTTGGAAATTGGACATTTCCAACATTATAATGTAGGAACTCTGAATTAGATTCATCCTGTTTTCACTGCTCACTGTAGACTTTGGTTATTTGTTTAGCAATTTTTCTAAACTATTGCAGTCTGTATTCCTTTTACTTGCATTGAACTAGTGTTTTGAGAAAAATTTCCTTGACTACCAGAAATCAAAAATAGAGGAAGGAAGCCAGGGAGGTGAAGTGGTGGGAAGGCAGAGACAGGGAGAGAAGAAAAAAAAACCCAAAGAATCAAATGTTAAAAATCTCTCCTAATCTTTGGAGATCTTGTTCTATACTGGGAAATTCCTACAGTTCTTATTTGGGTGGCTTAAATTTTGCCTTCATCTTCAGTTCCTGCCTACAGTGAACTTAGAGATCATCCAGAGGTGAAAGCCTAGGATCTTCACAGGTTTTTGTCTGAGTGTACATTCTATCCTGGGCATGGGTGTAGTATTCTTACATGGATAAGTTGCCTCTATACATGGTAGCTCCTTTTTTTTTTTTTTTTTTGTCTTTTTGCCTTTTCTAGGGCCGCACTAGCAGCATGTGGAGGTTCCCAGGCTAGGGGTCTAATTGAAGCTGTGGCCGCCAGCCTATGCAACAGCCACAGCAACGTGGGATCCAAGCTGTGTCTGCAACCTACACCAGAGCTCACCACAATGCTGGATCATTCACCCACTGAGCAAGGCCAGGGATCGAACCTGCAGCATCATGGTTCCTAGTCAAATTCGTTAACCACTGAGCCACGACAGGAACTCCCATGGTAGCTCTTGAATGCCCTAATTTCCCAAAGAAACTCTCTCCCTGGCTTTTTTTTCCTAGTCTTTAGGGATTTGCCTTATCTGTAATCTCTTACCGGGAGGGGAGGCTACAGTTTTTTCATTTGCCTTGCAAAGTTATGAGTAGTGCCCACCGCCCTTTCCACACTGAGTGAGTTCCAAGTTACACTAAATAAAGGCATTCACCTTGCCTTAGTCTTCAGGTAGCTCCCAGATGGGTTAGACAAACAAACATTGTTACTTGTGAATAAGACCTGTGCTCTTCCCTCAGAATCAGGGATCAGGGCCCCATACAGGCTAATATGTACAAGACCACTCACTGCCAAGCTGAAGAGGGGTTAGGTCAGGGCAGCTAAAAATCATAAAGCTTTTCTTCCATTTTAAAGCTGCCTTTTCTTGATTCAGAATTGATTTGGTTGCTATAAACTTTGGACTGTTTTCTCAGGGTTCTGACAAAGTTAATTTGGTTAGTTTTTCTTGATTTTTTTGATTCTTCTGAGGAGGAATGGGCTTTTGAGCTACTTCATCATTTTTGCTTCTTAATAAATATGTTAATAACTATACAGCTGGATGATTTTTTGCACATTCACAAGGTATACTCACTTCCAGATCTTTTTATTTTGAAATATATTTCTATCTCATCTTATTTCAGTAAGTGCTTGTGGTGACTTATAAAAGTGCATATTTGCCAATGAGAGTAAAATATTTTTAACTGAGGAAATTGGGCAGACGGGATAAGAAGGAAAGAAGAAAGAAAACAAAACCAGGAGTAATATTGTTATCCCCAGTCATGGCATGATATCTTATATAATTTAATAGAGGTGGGGTAGAAATTTGTTTCAGAGTTCCCTAGTTGCAAATGCAAAAAGGGAAATATTATTTGTATTTTTTTGTAATGTCTGAAGGTACATGCAGCTCTATTAGGTATTGAGGCCAGAAGAAGTTTCTCCTGGGGTTACTATGAAGAGGATATTGTTGGAATTCGTGAGAGATGTGACTTTTTTGTACTTCATATAGTAAATGAGTTCCATAGCAGGGATATTAGACTTTTGTATCCACATCAAGAGATGCCAATGTTACAGTGACCCAAGTGAAGAGTGATGACAGCAAGTCTGAGGGGGGCCCAACACTGCTGATTAGATGGGCAGAGCAGAAGAGTTATGAAAACAAGGGCGAGTGAATTAACTGCCCTAAAACTCAGTTTCCCTACCTGTAAAATAAGAATAATAATAGTAAGTACCCAGCAGTATACCATAAAAGGAGAAATTGTATGTGTATGTGCATGTGTGTGAGTTTGAGTGTGCGTGTGTCCGGGTGTAGTACATGCTTGCTAAATCCAGTGATGGTTATTGTAATTATTTTTTTTATTTTTTTATTTTTATTTTTTTTTTTGTCTTTTTGCCTTTTTATGTAGGGCCGCACCCGCGGCATATGGAGGTTCCCAGCCTAGGGGTCTAACAGGAGCTGTAGCTCCCGGCCTTCGCCACAGCAACGCGGGATCCGAGCCGCGTCTGCAAACTTCACCACAGCTCACGGCAACGCCGGATCCTTAACCCACTGAGCAAGGCCAGGGATCGAACCCACAACCTCATGGTTCTTAGTTGGATTCGTTAACCACTGAGCCACGAAGGGAACCACTGAGCCACGAAGGGAATTATTGTAATTCTAAAGACTTGTTTAGAGACTATGAATGGCCTTTAGTCTCTTGGTTGAGTCACCCCATTTCTGCCCCTCTATTTCTAAGCCTGGCCGTGCTACCCAGGCTTTCAAATGGTTAAAATTATCATACCAGCAATACCACTCTGGTCCTATATCCAGAAAAACTCCTCTAGTCCTATATCTAGAAAAAACAATACAGAAAGATACATGCACCGCAGTGTTCATTGCACACTATTTACAACAGCTAAGACATGGAAGCAACCTAAAGGTCCTCTGACAGATGAATGGAAAAAGATGTGGTACATAATGGAGTGGAATGTTGTTCCGCTGTAAAAAAGAATGAAATAATGCCATTTGCAGCAACATGGATGGACTGAGAGATTTATCATACTGAGTGAAGTCAGTCAGACATAGAAAGACAAACATCATGTGATATCATTTATATGTGGACTTTAATAAAAATAACACAAAGTAAAGAATAGAAGCAAACTCACAGATTTTTTAAACCAATCTATGGTTACCATAGGTGAAACCTAGGCAGGGAGGGAAGGATTGGGAGGGTGGGAATGACATAGACACACTACTGTGTAAAACAGATGATTCACAAGAACCTGCTGGATGGCACAGGAAAATCTACTGGATAGTTTCTAGTAAGCTACATGGGAAAAAAGAATGGATGTATTTATATGTAAGACTGATTTGCTTTGCTGTACCCCTGCAACTCATACAACATGGTAAATCAATTATACTCCAATAAAATTAAGTTTAAAAAAATGTATTCAGAGTATTTTGATCCTATGGGCCTAATGCAGTGGCAGGGTGTGGGTGGATGGTGAGAGTGTATGAGGCTTAGGATTTTCCCAGTTGTGGAGCCCCTCAGGCCTGAGATGGATCAGTCCACGAGCTCGGTGGAGATAATGTGCGCTCCTGTGGGGAAGAGGAGGAGGACACTATGTCTGCTCCGCTCCACTTCGTCTTCCTAAGACCAGCTGCTTGTGGTGTGAAACGCCCCTTGTGTACAAATTAGGTGTCAAAATGAACAGAATGGCCCTATCTTTACTGACCGCCATGATAGTAAGAATGCACACAGCCCACGGCTGCTTTGGGGCTTTGATAAACGCACATGGCATTTGTACTTGTCCTTGGATGGTGACCATAGTCCAGATGGATGTGACTGCTACGGCCCTTGTGTGATATAGCCTTGAGGACAGCAAGGTGCCCCCCCAACCTCTGGTGGGACATGCATCCATCTAAAATTACAGCCAAGTCTTTGCTAGTGTCTCAGGAAGAAGCACCTCTTTATGGCTGGTCATGAGCTTTTAATATATTACCCTTAAATCATTTAAGACTGGAGTAGCCTGAGCAGCAGTGAATATGCCAGTGCAGCAGGGAGCAATCTCGGGTGGGCTCAGAGAAATGGCCAAGATGATCTAACAGATCTTGCTTCATCTCCAAAAGTCTATCACCCTGCCTCTCTCCTCCTTATTAAACCAAAGCTCCCCACTCACAGGAAATAAAACTGCTGCCTGATATTAATATATCTTCAGAGAGTAGTGTAATTCAGGAAACAGAATGGTTTAAAACTATTTATTGAAAAGGAGACTGTTTCTTGTATAAAATGATCTTATTGGAACAGTTACCTTATTTCTTCCATCACTCTTGGAAAATCTAGATCATTTGCAAAGCAAAGGGTAAAGCAGAAATTGATTTTTGTTGGCATGAGGTTGGTTTTTGTATTTTGATAAGTGGCTTGAAGCTAGTGAGTCATGTGATGCTTCTGGTATTTGGGGGGAGGATATTCAGGCTGAGATCATAATAGCTCTTTTCGACCTTGACTTTGAGCAGAATGTTGCGGGAAGTCTTATGTTACCCCCAGGTCTCTAGCTATTTGCAACCTTATGCTATCTATCTCTTATGTTGATGTCTTGTGTTAAGGGGGACTCTCCCCTCCCTCACTGTGCCATCTCTGGACTCTAAAGTGTTGAATGGTTTTACAACATCTACAGGGCAATGACTGTATTCATTGTTCTTCACTCTTGCTCCTCAAGACTTCGCTTCCAGCCTGTTCACTCTCCCACTTCCACATTCCCCTCTGCTACCTTTAGCTGCTCTTGCTTCTCAGCACACACCTGGGTGCATCTTAACCACTCCAGTATTTGTGCTTCTCTTTTCCCCATTCTCCAGGCTCCTTTCCCAGATAACCATCCATAGGTGTGCTCAGAAGCCCCACCCGCTTTCTTGCCTACCAGCGGAACTTCTTAGCTCTCTGTGAGCTCACCATCCTCCAAACTTGACATATTTACTGCACTTGTCATCCACTCAGTATAGATCTTTGCCCAAGACATTTGCTGTTGACAGTGTGTGTATTGACCTTATGGAAATTCATTTCTACCTGCTGGAGACAGAGAAGATGAGGAAGAAGGAAGGGGACATAAGGAGAGAAAGATTTTATTTGTCTTCTAGGTTCATATGTTGAAGCCATAGCCCCCAGCACCTCAGAATGCAACCGCATGTGGAAACAGGGTCTTTAAATAAGGTAAGTTAAAATGAGGCCATTAGGATGGACTCACATGCAGTCTGACTGGTGTCCTTATAAGAAGAGGAAATTGGGACACAAAAAGAGAGCCCAGGGATGTGCAGGCATAGAGAGAGATCACATAAGGACACAGTAAGAAGGCGACCATCTGCAAGCCAAGCAGAGAGGCCTTAGGAGAAATCAACCCACCAGAACCTTGATTTTGGACTTCCAGCCTCCAGAATTGTGAGAAAATAAATATCTGTGATTTAAGTCATCCAATTTGTAGTGTTTTGTCACAGCAGCCTGAGCAGATTAATACACCCACTGAGAGTGCCCTGGAGTGAGTGTGAGATCAGAGGTGTGGACCAGCCATTCTCTGTTCAGGTATGCAGAGGTATGCAGGCTTCTGGGAATGTGGGCCTTTCTCCATGTGGGATGTGAATCCAGTGGTTGGAAATTATCTGCTTATCTGTTTATATTTGTATCACCATATCTCCAGCTATACCTCATCTAATCTGTAAAGCAACCCTCACCATAGGTAGCCACATCATCTGGGGTCCCACCAAATAACTGGTGATATATTCCAATACTGACTGGGTTGGTGCATTGGACTTACTGTAAGAGGTCACTCTATTGACTTTAATGATTCATAAGGGATTTTTGAGGATCATAATAACTACATGTGATTTTCATCTTTAGTGATGACATAAGGTATCAGATCTACTCTATGTTTTGTGTATGGCACCTTTGTTTGGGTCAGCCCCTATCACTGTGGCCTCTTCCAGTCCATTCTCCAAGGAGCATAGTAATCTTTTCTAAGAATAAATCTGATGAGGTCACCCTTAGAAAGAGGCAGACTCCATATGATATCACTTATATGTAGAGTCTAAAATAGGGCACAATCTCTTTCTGACTTACTTCAGTCAGCATGCACGTCTCTAGTTCCATCCATGTTGCTGCAAATGGCATTATTTTGTCTTTTTTACAGCTGAGTAGTATTCCATTGTATATATGTATTATATCTTCCTAATCCATTCATCCATCCATGGGCATTTAGGTTGTTTCCATGTCTTGGTTATTGTGAATAGTGCTGTGATCAACATATGGGTGCATATATCTTTTTCAATAATTTTTTTTGTCTGGATGTATGCCCAAGAGTGGGATTGCTGGGTCATATGGTAGTTCTACATTTAGTTTTCTGTGGTACCTCCATACTGTTTTGCACAGTGATTGTACCAATTTTCATTCCCACCAATAGTGTAGGAGGGTTCCCTTTTCTCTACACTCACTCTATCCAGCATTTGTTACTTGTTAATGACTGCCACTCTAACTGGTATGAGGTGGTATCTTGTAGTTTTGATTTGCATTTCTCTAATAATTAGTGATGTTGAGCATTTTTTCATGTGCCTGCTGGCCATCTGTATGTCTTTGGTGAAATGTCTATTAAGGTCTTCTGCCCACGTTCTAGTTGGGTTGTTTGTTTTTTTGTTGTTGAGTTGTATACGTTTTTTGTATATTTTAGAGATTAAACCTTTGTCAGTTGAGTCATTTGCAAAGATTTTCTCCCATTCTGTGGGTTGTCTTTTCATTTTTTTAAAGATTTCCTTTGCTATGAAGAAGCTTTTAAATTTAATTAGGTACCATTGGTTTATTTGTGCCTTTATTGTCTTTATTCTAGGGGGTAGATCAAACAAGATGTTGCTGTGATTTTTGTCAGAGTGTTCTGCCTATGTTTTCCTCTAGGAGTTTTATTGTGTCTGGCTTTACATTTAGGTCTTTAATCCATTTTGAGTTTATTTTTGTGTATGGTGTTAGACAATGTTCTAATTTCATTCTATTACACGCAGTTGTCCAGTTTTCCCAGCACAGTTTATTGAAGAGACTATCTTTCCTCCACTGTATGTTCTTGCCTCTTTTGTCATAGAGTAATTGACCATAGGTGTTTGGGTTTATTTATGGGCTTTCTATCCTGTTCCATTGATCTATATTTCTGTTTTTGTGCCAATACCATGCCGTCTTGATGACTGTAGCTTTGTAGTAGAGTCTGAAGTCAGGGAGCCCGATTCCTCTGGTTCCATTTTTTTCCTTTCGATTTTGCTTTGTGGGTTAGTTTTTTAGTGGAAGATGGTTTATTTGCACTTGGGCAATTTTATTGAAAATGTTAACTGAGTGTTCTCTATGCAGCAAGCACTTTTTGAGGGCAGAGAGGGACAGTGGTCAGGATGAGGGCTGAGGGTGAGGCAAGGGGAAGACAAGAACTTTTGAAAACCTAGGTTATTTCGCAGCAGATCCCAGGGATGAGCTCTCAGAAAGCCAGCATGAGCGGCTGTAACTTTCCACAATGGACAGAGATTCTGCTGAAGGCCCCCCGCCTCGTGTAAGGCTCCCCAGGGCGATGAGTTCAGAGTACCCGCTTGGATCTAGGTGATCCAACCAAGATGAATGTCACTCTGCCCTCTGTCTTTGAGTCAGCATCTCTAGTTCCCTGGCCTACTGGTCAGAGCTGCCCACAGGGAACCCTGTAACATGGCCTTCTCCCCCATGTTACCATCAGATGCAGAGCGGCTGGCCTGGCAGTGCTCCCATCCACCTGTGACAAGAAGCTGGTATCCTGTTCCCGGGGTGGGAGATTTCTGATCTCAGCTGGAGGCTTATTGATGATCCGATGCCTGCTGTTCTCTCCCAGAGCCAGCAGGATGCGGTCGAATCACTGCTTGAATGCGGCAAAGTGATGAATCATGCTCCTGTTTGTTCCCTGGCTTCAAAGGCAGCCATCTCATAATTAAGAGCACAGAGACGTTAAATGAATAGTTTGGTGGAGAACAGAAGAAATGGACCCAAGCAAGATTTGCTATGTGGGAGACGGACTTTATTTTTTATGGTTCAGGTAACAGAGCTTTAAAGGACTCCTAGAGTGTAGGTGAGATTTGGAAAGTCTCAATTGTGCTCCTCATTTGTGAAGCAGTCTCTTATGCTAATGACGTTTTTGTAAAAAGATAGTCTCCTTTTCATCACCAGATTGTCCCTTAAATTAGCTGAGGCCTGGAGGCCTTAAATTAAAAGTAAGAAATTACAATACAGCAGATTGAATTTAGGTTCCTGTGCTGTGTGTGAAATATATGAGCGGGTGTCAAAAACAAAATTTTAAATGAATAGCAGGTTCCTTATGCAGCGTCCCAGCAACCCCCCGCCCCAATGTCTGGTTATTTGCATTGAAAGCCCAAGTTTCCACCCAGTTAGTGCCATAGAAAGGAGACACGCCCCTCCTTCACCATGACCATGGCTCTCTCTCCAGGCCAGCCTGAGCTGGAAAGGCCACACAAGAGTCCGTGCTGATGCTGTCACACCTGCTGGAACCTGCCCATGCTAGACAAGGCGGACTTAACCCCTTGGGGCACTGCTCCCTGCTTGGCATAAACAAGAGAGGGGCCTGAAGAGGAATGAGAACTGGAACTCTTTACTAGCCTTGGGCTCCAGATCCTCCCATTCTTCCTGGCCTGGGTCTTAGGGGGCTATGGTATTGCCTGCATAGAGAGTTGCTGTTGTGGCTCCAGGGGTTAAGAACCCAAAACAGTGTCCCTGAGGATTTGGGTTTGATCCCTGGCCTCACTCAGTGGGTTAAGGATCGGGGATTGCCGTGAGCTGTGGTGTAGGTTACAGACGTGGCTTGGATCCCATGTTGCTGTGGCTGTGGTGTAGACCAGCAGCTGCAGCTCTGATTCAACCTCTAGCCCGGGAACTTTCGTATGCTGTAGGTGTGGCCTTAAAAAGAAAAAAGAAAAAAGAAAAAAAGCCTGCATAATTGGTGAGTCTGTCTCTGTGCTCTGGGCAAGGGCAGGCTCATTCATTGCAGTGATTCTTAACCCTGGATGCACGTGAGGAGATTTGGAAAAATGCTGATGCTCAGGCCCTGACTCCTGGAGATTTTTTAATGTAACTGTCTTGGGCTGGGGCCCCAGGGATTGGGATGGGACTGTGTGTGTGTGTGTGTGTGTATGTGTATACACAGGCTTCTCAGCTTATTCTAATGTTCAGCCAGAGTTAAGAACTGTTGATTTGGAGGAAAAAGTTATCCATTTTCACTGTTAGAGTTAGGCAGATTGTCTTTATTCAGACTAAGACATTGTGATCAGCAGACAATGTCAAATTAGCTGTGTGGAGAGAGGGATTTAAAGATTCCAGGCATTGATGACAAAGCTAGCCATGACCCTTTTCCATTCTACTCAAAATAGGAGGTAAAAAAAAAGCTCAGGCTTACAAGGGACAAGAACAGGGTCTTCAGGGGCTTGGTTAGGACTGGAAAGTAAGCAGCTTCAGAGCTAGAGGCTTGTATGTGTTGCAAATATTCCCTCAAAATCAAATTCATTCATTCATTCATTCTTTCACTGACTCATTCATGTGTTGCCCACTCTTAAATACCTGTTTGGTATCAAGCACTTTAACAGGCTCCAGGGGTGCAAAGGTGGATATCTTTAAGGGAAGAACTCTAAAAAGGGTTGGAAACACAGGAGATTAAGGTTCGTTTCTTAATCATAGATAACTTGACTTTTCAGCTGGGCTCCTGTTCCTTTGCACATGCCGGAACCCAGCATCTGCCCTTGAGTTTCTCCAGGACAGTGACAACACCCCCCACCTTTCTGCTTCACCACTTGCAACATCTTGTCAGTGACATTTTCTCCAGTACATTTTTGTATGATGATGAGTGGCATATGGGCACTTCTTTGTCAGACACACATTATCTCAAATACATCCTCCTCTCCATCCTGCCTGACTCATTTGGTGATTACAGAAAGTTCACATGAATAGGCAAGGGTGCAGGGGCAGGATAAGAATTTTAGAATCTATCAAGACTGGATACTAGAACATATATGTGTGTGTGTGCACATATGTACGTATATAAACACTTGTATATATACAAAGTATGTATACACACACATACACACACATATACACATACATATATGCAACAAAAAAGTGCAGATGATTGATCTTCCAGTAGCTTCTCTGCCCACTTATTATACCCATTTTGTCAAATAGGAATTTGAGACTCAGAGAAGTTGACAGGGACCCATTTTGAACTGGATTCCTCCCCCCATAGATGGTGTGCATCTCTAGGATTGGCACCTGCAAGTACTTCCCCTCCAGCTTCAGGCTCTGCGTGACAGAGTCCCCAGAGCAGCCTTCCCCTCTCCCTGCAACAGAAAAGCCAGACTCAGGGACACCTCTCAGTCGGCTAACTAGATATGACCACAAGGGGGCACCAAAGAGTTTCCATTACCTCCCAGTGCTTCGCTTTTTCTGCGGTGCAGTGAATAGGTACACAACCAGAAAATAGTGTGAATTTAGAAAAAGGGTTGATATCGGAAGGTAAAGCTTAAGGGAGAAAACTGGGATGGAACAGCGGAAGTGGTGCCCGGAGATTTTACTATATGGTTGTCGCTGTGAGGAAGGGCTACTAGGTAGGGTAAGTTTCTGATTGCTATCAGAGCCACTGTGAGGCTCCTCAAAATGTTTTAATCTTTTCTTTAAGAAGTGAAGGAAGATGGAAACTAATGTTTATGAAGCAGGCATTTGTTCAATCAGCCGTTCACTGAGTGTGTGGTAGGACGTTAAGTCTGAAAAGTAGACTGAGGATTAGGGGGGCCATATGGATGACGGAAGGGAGTGTGGACTTTGTTTTATTTTATTTATTGATTGTGTTTATTTTGGCCAGGACCCCCATGGCCTGTAGAAGTTCCTGGGCTAGGGATTGAACCTGGGCCACAGGTGTAATCAGAGCAACAGCATTGACAACCCTAGATCCTTAGCCTCCTGAGCCACCAGGGAACTCTGAGGTTGGATTTTATTCCAAGTGCCATGGGAATCGCTGGGGACTTTCAAGCCAGGGAGGGGTTGGTGTGACCTGTTCCATAGCTGGCTGCTCTGGGGTAACATGCTGGGGCATGAGCATGGACACATCAGAGACACGGGGGCAGCCTTGCTGAGGATGGGGAAGAACATGTGCACTCAGGACCGCTGTTGGAGTCAGGACCCCTAGGATTCCCTGGTGGATTGTCATGGGGGGGTGGGTGAGGGGGAGATGGGTCAAGGATGACACTCAGGCCTGGTGTGTGGTGGTGAGACTTACCGAAGGGGAAGGGCTGTGGGAGGGCCAGGCTGGCAGGGTCAGTGCCCGCTCCCAGCCAGGGCAGGGCTGCCACACTCCCATGGGGACCTGGCCACTGGGCAGCTGGGTGTACAAGTGAGAGCAGGCAAGGGACACTTGGCACTGTCACTAAACAGGGGTGGGAGCTAAATGCCTGGATCCAGGTGGAGTGGGAGTGGGGGTGAGTTTTCACCAGTTAGCAGAAAGCAAGCAGAGGGCCTTTGGCTGCCATCCCCCCCTGGGATTCCAGACTGGCTTCCATGCCCCCCCATCATAGGGCTCTGGGTGGTGGTGGTGCAGGAATGGGGCCTGGGTCTCAGTAAAAGCAGACCTGCTCAGAGGGCCTCTTAGGGGCTAAATCTCAGTATGAGCTGATGGCTGGTCAGGAGGCTGGGGTTGGGGGGAGCTGTTTATTGAGAGGAGACACCTGGCTGGAGCAAGGAGGGAGCTGCCAGGTAGGGACCTAAGGTAGGGGGGGCAGAGACTGGAGGGAGGTCACCCAGGGAAGGAAAGTGTAGACAGGGCAATTCTTCCTGGGGTCCTTTCTGTTTGCAACATTGGCAAGGTTCCCTCTCTGTCATCTTCCCAGACAGGCCCTTCTGGGGCAGAATCATCTAATACAAAAGCATTCAAGGAGTTAGGGAGCTGAGCTTACTCTGATTGATTGGTGACGGCCAGCAAGGCCGCTTCCCACAGAGGCAGGGTCCCCTTCGGGGCCAGTGAATGTTGCTCAGGTAGGGACCAAGACCACTGACCCTGCCTGTGTTTCAGGAGAGCAGGGTGTGAGAACATCTGAGGCCTGAAAGCGGGAGGCCAGATGTTATCTCGGGGTCCTGGGATTTGCAGAGTGACTTCAGACAACCAAGGCACAGGACTGTGCTGTTCAGACAGAAATACTCTAGAAAGAAACTGGGTTGGGAGATTATCTGCATACAGGCGTATTAGGGCCTCCTTCAGCCAGGCCCCTATCCCCTCGGCTTCCACGGCTGCCTGGGGCTCGTCCTGCTGCCTCCTCCTGGGTGGATGGCCTGTCTTCCTCCACTTACTCAGAAGCCTGCTGGCCTTCGTTCCTTAATGTCTGTGGGTGAGAGGTAAAGCCAAGGTGCCTGGTGAGATCCTCTGAGTGCTCAGCAACCTTGACCCTCCACGCTGGTGGCGCTGGCCCAGAGCTGGCCCTACTGCAGCAAGAGTAGTTCCGGTCTGTCCATCTCAGCTCCTTTCCCGGGGTTGCTGTGGAGACTCTCCTTGTGTGAATTCCTTTGCCTTATGTTACATTTGTTGGGACAGCCGCAGTCAGAGGTGGCACCCTGTGTGTCCTGAGGACACTTGCAGCGTGGAAGCGAGGAGCAGACCCCTGGCAAGTGGGGTCCGAAGTGCATTTTCGCGCGGGGAACAAGGACTAGGGCAGGGGTTTCGGAGGAGAAGTCAGAGCCCCCCAGCAGTTTCTAAAGAGGGAAAGAAGCTGCTGTGTCCTCTTCAGGCAGCTGGGGAGGCTGTCCCCTCCCTCCTTTTACGGTCACCTAGATGCTGGCTGTGTCGAGTCCCTCCTCAGGGGGACAGAGATTGAGAATGACGAGGCAGTGGAGGGGAGGCATTCTGCACCCGAAGGATGCCCTGGGGACCCTGAATAGCCAGTTTCTCGCCCTGTCCAGGTGTCTGCCGCTCCCAAAATAGCGGAGTGCACACATCACTGCAAAAGACGTTTTTCAGGAGGATGTCATCTCCGTTACAGTTAGCTAGGGCCCACCGTGTACCCGGAGAGGAAGCAAGATAGATAAATATTTGGGGGAATGAGTGTGTGGGAGAGATGAGCTGTCAGGGCGAGTGAACATTAGGTAGGATGGATTGTGTTTTCTTTTCGCTTTCCCCCAGCTCCGTAAAGAGATGGCTTCTGGGTCTGGGTTGGTAAGCTTCTCCCTAGCGCCATTCATATTCATTGAGTTCCTTCCCATCAGTGTCACGTGGGGAGGGACCGGTGGGCACAGAGCAGGGTCGTGCACTTCCCCTGGGTAGGAGTGGGGTGGGCCGGGGTGGGGTGGGGGCAGCAGAGGGAGGCAGGACTCCTGCCTTCAAGACACAGAGCAGAGGGCGGAAGTAGAGTCCTGTGCCCGTCAGGTGGCCCCATTAGTTTAAAGGACACGAGGAATCAGGAGTGAGTCAGATCATAACTCTCACACATACGAAGGGGATTTCAAACCAGTTGTTAATTTTTGTCAGCTAACCTTTTGGAACATTTATAACTTTCCTGTCCTGGTTGTTTGTTTCTTTTTATTGAAGTCTAATTCACATATACCAGAAACTTCACTAGCTGGGCATGTACCATTCAACAAGTTTTAGTGAGTCTGTAGTGTTTGCAATCCCATTTTGAAACACTGGTTGTTATAACGATCCTGTTTCCCTGGGTGATAAGCTTGCTAGCCTGTTGAAAAAGGCTGTCAGGTTTGGGATGACGGCACACAGCCAGTCTTGGGAGGAGAGCGGACCTAAGAGATGGAGGCGGTGGAGCAGCCCCGAGGGGAAGGTTCCTTTGGGAGGGATGATGACAAGAACCACTGGTTCTTACTCTGTGTGCACAACGAGCGAGGCCTCTGCCGACCTCATCCTACGAATCACCACATTGCTTTTAACACCACAACTCAGTGAGATGGGCAACCTTATCATTCCCATTTTACAGATGGAGAAACTGAAGCTATTAGCAGCTGAGTCCCTTGGATAAGGTCTCACTGTCAGGAAGTGGCTAAGCTGGGTCTTGAACCTGTAGCGCTCTGCGTGCCAAGTTTTCCTGCTCAAACCATTATAATAAGGGCTGTTTGAAGGCTTTGGTCTAGGGCCTAGACTCTACCATAGGATGACTTATAATGTCTCGGGTTCTGACCAAACACTCCAGTCTTCTAATTTTGTGACTCTTACCCAAGTTGCATTTATTAGAAGGGAAAATGAGCCTCTGTCCCCGAATAATTCCAATTCTTACCCATCCCCGGGTTCACTGTCATTTTGGCTTTGGCTCCACCTGGAAAGATAAACACTAGCCAGTGGACTTTGTTAGCTCCCTGAGGGTCCTGCTCTGACCCTCGGAGGGTAAAAGGTGCCACCTGTGCAGAGGAAGGAAAGAATGTGAAAAT
This sequence comes from Catagonus wagneri, assembly GCA_004024745.2. NCBI lineage: Eukaryota > Metazoa > Chordata > Mammalia > Artiodactyla > Tayassuidae > Catagonus > Catagonus wagneri. The sequence continues at coordinate 24,933,261 of PVHT021183705.1, read as the reverse complement.
ACACTGCCCTTTCAAAAAGAGCCTGCCTGCCACTGGGGGAATGGTGTTTGATGATACCATTGTATTTCTTCCTTTCAAAATCAATCTTTAGATTGTAGGCCTGAAAACCAGATGCCACTACCTTGGAAAAGGGTGTATGCCAGGGGTTAGAAACGAGGCTACAGACCACTTAACACAGGAAATACGAGTGATCTGTCTGGGCCTGTATGAAAAGAAAGAAAAACCCAACCACCACCCTTCCGTTGAGTTTAGAAATGTAAATGTTTGTTAATGCTTTGCCAAGGACAGCTTCACTTGGGCTGAGAGCTATGTGCAAAGCAACATTAAAATGCATCATTTGCTCAGGGCTAAAAGTCATCAGCTTGTGATATTAATGCCCTTTAAAAAATAATTTGTCGGCATGAAATCAGAGCATGCCTTGTGCAAACGATTGGCTCTTGTCAATTTCCTCACGGATCTACTAAGTTATAATTGCATTTAGAGCTTGCCCAGAGTGAAAGAGTTCTTTTTTTCCCTACCTCTCTCTCTCTCTTTTTTTTTTTTTTTTTTTTTTTTAATTTTTGCTGGGAGAGGTAGGGGGTTAACTCTGATTTCTTCTGGTGTACAGGATCCCTGCCCTGCAGACTGGGAGCTTGCTGGGCAACTGGGTAGCCATGGAGTTTTATCGCAGCTGCTTCTCCATCCTCAGCTCACGGGTTCCCAGCAGGGCTCATGGTGGTGAATGCTGGGGAAAGACAAAGGCTTCGCGGTACCTGTGAGTGCGTTCATACAGATCAGTTAGCTTTATTAAGGCTGCTTTGGCTGCAAGTGACAAAAACCTTCCTCAAACTGGCTGAAGCAGCACAACAGGACACAGAGGTGTGGCTCACGGAGCCCAGGGTTGGGAACAAGGTGGAGCTTTATCCACCTGGAGGCAGGGGCTCAGGTCTGCCAAGCCTCTTGTCTCTCCTGGGCATGTCCAGGCTGGGCTGTGGTCCCTGACTGTTCCTGGGATGGGGGCTGCATGGGTGGGATGGTGGGGTGGGGGGCAGTGGAAGGAAGCTGAAGAGGCCGACTGCACAGAGCTCTGCCTTGTCGGAGGCAGCCCCGCTTCTCCCGCGGTGTGAGCTGTGCGGTGGAAAATTCCATTTGAAATAATGATTCTGTTATGAAGAAAGAAATTGAGGATGACTGGACTAGATAATCCCTTTGCCTCCTCGTAGACTCCACGGTTTTGAGGAATCAACCTTCAGGAACTGCCCACGAAAAGCGTTGCGATGGCATGATTTGCACAGTAGACCCCTAACATACCTGAATGTCATCCCTCCACTGTGGGGTCATCTGTGCAACTGCCCTGAGAGCCTCTGAGGTGGCAGAGTCTTGGGAGATGCTAGGATGACACAGATAAATCGGCCATCACACTGCCTCTTGTCTAGTCATCATTCTGGAAAGCTGAGTGTCCTCGGGGTGTGGTTTATCACCTAAAGCTTGGCTTTTCTGTTTCCTTTCTTCCTTAAAAATTTTTTTGGAACAGACTCTTTAACATATACACACACACACATTTATTTTATTCATTTATTCAACACACACTTATTGAGTGCCTATGAGGGGTTCTAGAGTCTGTGGATAGAGCAGTGAACAAAATAGAATCCATATCTGCTCTCGTGAAAAATATGTTCTTTTTGGGGAGGTGGTGGTGACTGCTTTTGCTTTCAGTCCCCCTGGTTTGCTGCTGCCACTCCCACTCCTCCCACCAATGCCAGAAGGCCAGGGTCATTTTCCTCAACAAGGTCAAGTGCTAATCCTTAGCCAGCTTGTCAGCCCTGTAAATAAATCTGGAGGGTTTAGACTAGCGATTCCAAACTTATGCTCCAGGCGTTCCCATGGGTGTCTGAGACCCTTTTTGGGGGTTTGTGGGGTCACACATGTTTTATTATTACACTGAGGCATTTGTCCTTTTCAATCTCTGTCATGAATGTACAGTGCAGTTATCCAAAGGCTATGTAACATGTGATATCAAAACAGATTGAAGGGAGAAGCAGATCGATGAATTCAGCTGTCTTCTAAGAAGCCAGTCATTAAAGAGACTTGTAAACATATAAAACAATGCCATTCAGATCATTAATTTTTTTAGGGGGAAATATAGTTAATTTTTATAAAACACCTCCTTTACCTGAACATGTTATAAATTTATGTTAAGGTACAATGACTTCATTATTTTTAAATAAATTAATGTCTTTTAAAATTTTTCTCTGTTTCAATTTCTGATACAGTCAAGATTCATGGATGTAACTGGCATAAACAAAAGCTCCAGGGGTTCCTTAATTTTTAAAGTGTGAAGGGGTCTTGAGAAGTCTGTCAACTGCTAGTTTGGAGGCAGTGGGTGTTGCACACACACGGTGTATCAATCATGTAGCAGCAGTGGAAGATTTTAAATGGATTTTAAGTGGGAAACTGTAGGAAGGCTCCAGAATCAGCCTTGGAGAACCAGCCACTCTAGAAAAACTAGGATACCCATTGCTGCCAGAGTCTCAGACCAGCCTGGTGAGGACAGAGCCCTCTGTGTTAGACACAGGAGGCAGGCCATGGTGCTTACCCTGCCCCTGGAAGCCAGATGTCCCGCTACCATCACTGATGCTTGTGAGCTCCTGGGTGAGGTCTGCTGTGGGTGCATCTCATGGTGGAGGTGGGGCACCTGTCCTTGGCCCCACAGCCTGAAGCCTAGCAGAGTGCTTCTGACAGTTTGGGCTCTTACAGAGGGAGGTGGCGCTCTCTCTCCAGGGACCCAGTGTAGAAAGTGCTGGGCAGACAGAGCATCTGATCAATTCCCTTCAACACAGTGTGTTTCCAAGATTCTGTTCCCTCAAAGAGCACGTTCCTGGGGCTCTGGGTGCCCTCTCTAAACCTTGAGCAGTCAGGGGACCAGCAGATCAGGGCAGTCATGTATAATCAATTCTGGTTCCATCTCCCCAGGTCTCTAAGCCTTGGAGGCTTAGGGGCTTTTTTGTGGCTGGATGACAAGCAAGGTGCGTAGAATACAGAAAGAGGTGAGGAGAGTCTGTTATACTGCTGAGTCTGTCTCCTTTCTTCGGTGAGGGGCAGGGAGTGAACTTAATATAATGCAGCAATTAGGAGCTGTTTCTAGAAACAGCAGACTAGGGTCCCGATCTTGAATCTATTCTTTGCTTCCCTGGAGGTGACTATTTTTGGACAGGAGACAGGTGGTCATATCAGGGATACAAGAGAGGCAGAAGGGAGACAGTGAGAAAAGATCTTGTCCAACAAGGGCTCATCCACTTAACAAAGCAGGCACGTTCTATGGAGCACGTCTCCACGATGCTCACTCTCGTTTGCTTTTTCCCTGACTCAGAGTAGCAGGTAGGCTCAATGAGGAGCAGGAAAAATTTGCATGTGGGCTGAGCAGAAATGAGGTGGAAGACCCTTTCCCCTTACTGCCACCCTCCAGAAATTTCTGGGGCCAGTGCTAAGTTTCTTCTGGTAATCAAGGAGCTTGGGATGACCTGTAGGTTAGAGTTGGTGACCACTCTGGGTGAAGGTAGGCAAGGATATTTAGCCCCTCTCCTGCTAGCAAAAGACAATTAGAAGCCACAGAAGAAAATCATGGAGGAGAGGGTCCCCTGGGTACTGGGACCCTGGGGCAGACAGCTATTAATGGGAGTGGTAAGGCTGTGAGTTACTGGAGAGTGGACACCTTGGGTTTCCCTGGCACTTGGGAGAGTGCCTCGCAGGATGAACCCTGGATGGATGGACAAATGACCACAGCATTCAGGGAGCCCAGTCTGGCTTCCTCCTCCTGCTTCCCCTCTCTGAACCCTTTTCCTCACCCAGTGCACTGGCGTTAATACCTGGCCCTCCAGCCTGCAGGAAATTGCCTGTGAAGCCAGGACGGCTATGAAGATGGTGTGCTAAATATACTTCCTTTTCTCAAGGGGGTTGGAGTTTGTAATGAAGATGGTGAAGAGAGGGCCATGTGTTATCTAGATTGGTAATTCTATAACACAATTCTCTCTACCTGTCTCCTCAAGATTTTAATTAGTGTTCTGTAAAACTTTTGATTAAATCCCTTGTCAAGTGAATTTGAGAAATCTTGGATATTTACAGCTCCTTCTTGAAGATTTAAAATGCACATCAGCAAGTTAGAGGCTCTGAAAAGTTTCATGGTTTAAAACAACCTGTTTAATTGAAAAAAAAGTTGACGTCTTGAAGTATGGTTTACATGCAACAAAATTCACTCATTTTAAGAAAGCAGTTCAATGAGTTTTGATGAATGTTTATACTTAGGTTACCAACAGCACAAACTGACTCTTTGTAGTCAGTTTGTTTCCTCAATTCCTAGTTCTTGGCAACCAATAGCCTTCCTTCCTCCCTTCCTCCCTTTCTCCACTCCTTCCTTTCTTTCCTTTTTAGGGCTACACCTGTGGCACATGGAAGTTCCCAGGCTAGGGGCTGAATCAGAGCTGTAGCTGCCAGCCTATGCCACAGCCACAGCAGCATGGGATCTGAGCCACATCTGCAACCTGTACGTCAGCTCGTGGCAATGCTGGATCACTGACCCACTGAGAAAGGCCAGGGATTGAACCCGTGTTCTCATGGATACTAGTCAGATTCAATTCCACTGAACCACGATGGGAACTCCAGGGTCTGTTTTTCTATAACTATGGTTTTGCCTTTTCTAGACATTCACATAAATAGAATTAATAGTAACAGTCTTTTTTGTCTCTGATCTCCTACCCTTAGGAAAATTCTTTTTGAGGGTCAGTCATGTCGTGTGTGTTGGTAGTTTGTTTCTGTTTAGTGCTTGCAAAGTAGTGTTCCATTGTATGGATGTGTCATTGTTAATCTGCCCACCAGCTGATGGACGTTTGTGTTATTTCTGGTTTTAAGTGGTTAAAAACAAAACTGTTGTGGATATTTGCATACAAGGGCTTGTGGGGATATGTGTTTTTACACCTAGGTATTGGGTAAATACCTGGGAGTGGAATTGCTTCATTTGATTTGATCAAGGGACACTGAAATTGAACACCTGGTAATGGACATTCTGAAGAACACAATTTGGGAAACATTCGAGCCCATTGGGCTCGAATGTTGGGCCTGTCAACCCCATCAAGGCTGCTTCTCTCACACCCACAGGCAAAAAGCTGAGATTACTCAGCCCGGGTTCTTGCTAGACAGACATTTGGAAAGAATGCGGTGATCCTGTATTTGTCAGGAAAGGCTCAGCTGGAACTGACTCTGGAGCTGGGGTTGGAGAATTGGCCTCGGAAATCTGGTGTCTATTCTCATCTACCAGTAAACTCAGACCTTTCCCATGTCTGTCATGGCTGGTCTCCCCGAAGTGGGGAAGCAGCAACTCTGGTCTGGAGGCAGGCTCTGAATCCCTTCCCATTGGTCCTGAGGGGAAGGAGCCTGGTATCTGCTGTCAGGAATGCCATTGGGCTCATCAGCAGATGGTGGAGGAGAGAGGCCAATTGAGAACTCCTGAAGCAGCATATAAAACAAAACCAGCCAAAGGAACCCGCAGGGTAAATGACATCATTATTGGGCAAGTAAAGGAAACAGCACCTGTCCCTGCCGTGGCGGGAACTAGAGCTGGGATGCTGGGGAGGGGTGGCTCCTCCAGCCTTGCCTTTGGGGAAGCATTTCTCACCCAGCAGTGGCACGTGCTCCTACTGACCTCACCTGAATTGAAGAGCAGTTTGGGAGGGATGGACCAGGGCTCGATTTTAAATGTTCGATGAGCATTGTGGCTCCCTTTTTCTTATTTGTTGTTGCACAGATTGTCTCGGCAGACTCTTGTGATCAAGACTGTTGATCAATTAAAGTTGAAAAAGCCATGTACTTAGCCCATGCCTTTGGATAGGATGTAGTATGTGGAACTGCCTGGGATAAGCTTACCTGGGTTGCCAGCTTTTCTGCTCTAAGGACTGAGGCTGCAGAAGGCACGCGCCATTTGCAGTTAGAACCAAGAATTTAAAGACTCCATCCCTCCACTTGGTGCCTCTTGGTTCTCAGGCCACGTTAACGTCCGGAGTCAGTTCTTTCCTGCAGCCTCTTTCCATGGGCATTCTGTGGTTTTGTGACAACAGCACACGTTTCTGGAATCAGACAGACCTTGCTTCCAACCCTGGCTCAGCCACTGGCTAGCTAAGGCCAGTACCCTGTCCTGTGACTTAGTCTCCTCATTTAAAATGGGGTGGACAAGTGGGCAATACCTGCTTCAGTGGTGTTGAGAGTTTATAAAATACAGTGTAGAGCCCTGGGGACATAAAAGGTGTGTAATAAATAGGAGCTTATAATCCTGAGTTCCAGTCTTGGTCCCACCCCCATATGTCTCCCCAGCAGCAGTGTATACCTGGGCAGGAGGCAGGAGAAGGAAGGCAGGGAACAGAATGTTTGGGGAAAAAGACACTGTGGTGAGACTTCATCTACTGGAAGCATACACTCAGAATCCTGGAATCCTGAAACCCCAGGCCCAGAACTTAAAGGTCACCTGTCTACTCCATGCTGGAGGCAGTTTTCCAAAGCCCTGATGAATGGTCATCCGACTTTTCCCAGGACTCCTACAGCGCACGGGTGACAGCATGGTCTCCACTACTTCCTAACCCTCAGCCTTGGGCTCGTTCCTGTCTTCCCAAAATTTCCAGTTCAGAGTCTCTTCATGATCCTCCTTCTCAGACTTTCAAAAATTGTTTTTTTTTTTTCAGAAAATTATCTCTTTTCTTGGTCTTTTCCTTGGTGACAATGAACACTTTATACCCAAGAGAACAGTATTATAGTGAATCTTATGAAGTTGCTGTTTTTGTACCTCCAGAGCTCCTGAATGTTGGCAATTTCATATGGTAGAAGCTGATACTAGGTCACACAAGCACCATTGTCTTTGGGCCCCTGGAGCCAAGATCATTATGGTCACTTTAGGTACCTGATTCTGAGGAGTCCCACATCTGAGGGGGCATCCAGGAATCTGCATTCCTAGCAGGGTCTCCACTGACACAGTGGGAAGATATTGGCCTGGGAAGCAGGACACCCAGGCTCAGAAGCAGTCTCGTGTCTGGCTGGCCATGTAGCCTTGGGCGAGTCACTCCATGTCTCTTGGTCTCAGCTCTCTTATCTCTACACAGGAGTTTCCAGAAGATGATCTCTAAGGTCACTCCCAACACCAAACTTCTATGAACTATTGATAAACTCTTTATTGGGTTCCCACTAGGATCTGAAGGTCACAAACCTGCAAAGAGTTTACTCTAGTTGGGGAGATAAATCCGGGGCAATGGGATGAAGTGATATCATTTGGAAGAGAATGCAATATGGTGGTGGAGGTGATTTCACTCTGGAATGAAGGGTTAGCCATACGTGTAAATTACTGCTACAGAAGCTCAGAGGAGGATGGGGCAGGCTGCCTAAGGGAAAGGGGGCCTTTGGGGAGGGTCTTGGGGTGAGGGAAGAAGAGTCACCTTACCTTCATTTCTCTTTGATATTCCCAGCACACTGGCTCCTAACATTTTAGGTACTTCATTTGTTCATTTGCTCATTCATCCATCCATCTATCCATTCATTATATCCATAGATACATATTGGGTGCTGACATACAGTGAGCAGGATAAAGTCAGTCCTGGCCCTTGTGGAACCTGACAATATAATGGAAGGATCAGGTAAGAAATGAACACACATATCAAAACAGGAGAAGTGACATTAAAGAAGATAATGAAAATAGGATGAAAAAATAGTGACTGTGGTTTCTTGGGTGGATAGGAGGGGAAGGAGGGATCAGAAAAGGCCTCTCCGAGGACAAGATGTTTAAGCTAAGATCTGAAAGTCTTTCAGGCGACAGAGTGCTCTAGGCAGAGGGAACTGCCAATGCAAAGGATCCGAGGAGTGAATTAACAGGAACAAAAGAAAGACAGTGATGAAGGAGTGAGGTGAGAGACGGGCTGGTGGTATAAGATACATCTGGTGAAGTAGGCAGGGTCAGAATGTAAAAGGTTTTGTAAACCAGGATAAGGATTTTATGCTTTATTCTAAGTGCAATGGGGAACCATTGAATGGCTTTGAGCAGAGGAGCACAATTTGACTTATGTTTTTAAGAGAGCTCTCCCGCTACAGAATGAAGAATGACGGTAAAGAGGCAAGAGTGAAAATAGGATGCTGGGTGAGGTTATTGCAGCAGTCCAGATGAGCAATGGCAATGCTGTGGATAGAGGAGGGGCTGGTGAACAGTGCACGGATGTTTAAATACTCAGGGCAGGGAGGGTGGGATAGAAGGACTTGAGGAGGCTGGGGAAGGCCCCAATATTTACAGAAGTGTTTCTCAAATTTCTTCCTGCCCTCACAGGGAATCATGTATACTTGCATCAAGAGCAGGATGTCTGTTCAGCAGTGATTCTCCACTGGGGTTCCCTGGGAAGGTGGAATAGCACATAACTGCTGGAGGAATGTTGGGGCGGGGGCAATACCGCGCTCCACCAATGGCCGTAGGAATTTGTGTCCTGATCCAAATCCCGACCGAGGTGGGGGTGGGGGAGGCTAAGGTAGCTGCCCAAGTGATAGGCAACGTTTATAAATACAGCACAATGTGGCCTCCTGAACACTGGTTTCTTGCTATTTTGACCTTCTAAAGACCTTTTTCTTTTTTCTTTCTTGTAATGGCCACATGGCACCTGTGGCATATGGAAGTCCCCAACCTAGGGGCTGAATCAGAGCTGCAGGTGCTGGCCTATGCCACAGCCACAGCAACACCAGATCAGAGCTGCATCTGCAACCTATGCTGCAGCTTGTGGCAACACGGGATTCTTAACCTGCTGAACCACAACGGGAACTCTCTTCTAAGGACATTTTAATTCCATGTTATAAGTAAAATCATTTTGACTGGAAAAATTAAAACAATTTTTGTTAAAACATGATTCTATGGAGCAAACATCATTAAATATATTTAACTCCTTGATCATCTTTTACTCTCTGATGGCATCTAAAAATGTTCAGTCATTTGGCTTTCCTTTCCATTTTATTATGAGGAATTCTACTCCATATATGCTGTGCAATAAATAAATACTTGATTTATCACTCAGGTTTTTTTGGGCCATTTCAAATTTTGACTTTTGCCGTAATGCTTTTCAGGTCCAGTTTTCTCAGGTCCAAGTTTGCAAACCTAAATTTTGTCAAAGAGATATGGTTCTTCAGTTATATTTGAGTTAAGTATCTCACGGGCAGTTTTAGCCACTCTCAATATTAGTGTCTGCTCTGTGTTTTCTCCCAATAGTGTTCATTATAAATAATAAAAAAAAACGCTGATGGTTGTATTTAAATCCCCGTTAGTCCAGGAGGATATTGCAGGCTGTTGTGTTAGGTGTACAACAATTTTTCTTGTACACAGGCAGCACAGGTGAATGTCAGTTTCGGGGCTCTGAGACAGCCTTCCGGGTTTCAAGTCTAGGTTTCACCACCTTTAAGTTGGGTGGCCTTAGGCCTCAGTTGTTTCACCTAAAAATAAGCATGATGGTGGGAGTGACTACCATCTAGATGTCTACTGCCCAGAGATCTGAATCAATGAATGCACAGCAAGCACTTGTCACTCTATACCCATAATGGAGCCTCATTCATTATTCTGCAGAAGGCAGGACCTGGCCATCTCTCAGGGAGGCCAGAGTGGATGGAGATTATGGCCGATGCCCATGTCCCCTTTGTTTTCCTCCCTTTTACTCTCTGCGGCTTCCATCTCCCTCAGAAGCCTCTTGGGCTTCCCTTCTTGCTGACTAAGGTTTCTTAGAATGTGATTCACAACCTGCAGCAGAGTCAATAGGAAAGTTTTTAAAATGCAGACCTCGGAGTTCTCTTCATGGCTCAGCATGCGAGCTAACCAAGGGCTGCCCTCTGCCCAAGGCCCTTAGCAATAGCTCCTAACTACAGAGCACCCAAGACTCAGGAGACGCCAGGAGAATCTGATCACTTTGCTGGGGTTCCTTGGCTCTGAAAGCCATGATCTGTGTCAGACCAAAAGATCTGACCCCACACATAATTTTTTTTAAGAGTCTTCTTTTTTACTTTTAATTTTATGCCCGTATCTGTGGCATATGGGCTGGGGATCAAACCTGTGCCTCTGCAGCTGCTGTGCTGCATTTGGGTTCTTTTTTTTTTTTTTTTGTCTTTTTGTCTTTTTAGGGCCACAGCAGCAGCATATGGAGGTTCCCAGGCTAGGGGTCTAATGGGAATTGTAGCCACCAGCCTACACCACAGCCACAGCAACACCAAATCCAAGCCGCATCTGATCTGGGACCTGCACCACAGCTCACAGCAATGCCAGATCCTTAACCCACTGGGCGAGGCCAGGGATTGAACCTGCAACCTCATGGTTCCTAGTTGGATTCATTTCCACTGCACCATGATGGGAACTCCTGCATTTGGATTCTTAATTCAGTGTGCCGCGCAGAACACATTTAAAATTATTTTTTAAAATTTTACCTACACATAATTTTAATTGCAGCTGAATAGAAGCAATTCTATCATTTTAGTGGTCTAAGGTTAAGTCCAACAAAATGGCATCTTGACCAATGAGTGTGAGTGTGCTGATTTCATATTAGTGGGAGTTTATTGACAGTGGAAAACAAATCAATGCACTTATGTCCAGTATGACTACATTTGAGGTTCACCCTCTCTATTTGTATCCGGCCCTTTACATTTAATCAGGTAATTTAAACATCACCTTCATCAGTTGATAAATATCTGTTGCCTGGATTACTCCTGTGGACCGCTCCACACTGACCCAGCAATTTAAGAGTAAACATCCAAACCAGCAGGGGGCCTGGAAGAGCTGATTCCTGGGTTGTTAAATATTTTGAATATCACTCTGGGGAACAGTTTAGGAATCTTTCTCAGTCCAGTGCTCCAGGCAGTCATTACCAATTGATCAAAGTTGGTAGTTTAGATAAAATTTATTTACCATCCGGGGATTAAGGTCTTACCTCCCCCGAGGTGATTTGGTTTTGAACTGTGTTCTCTGGAAGTTAAAGAACAAGGACTCCAGGACTGGCCCACTAGTGCTGTAACTTCAAGTACTAGACTTGGATGGAATCGGGGGCTGGAGGCATCAAATCTCATTTTCCAATCTAGACCAGCTCTTGACCCTTGAACCTGAAGAGGGTGATAGAATGTACCTCAAAACTTCAGCCCTGCCAAGATTTCCAACAGAGCAGAGGCAGCTTGTCCAGGCTCGTGCTCAGCCTTGGCATCCTCTAGGGTAGAAGGCCAGGGCATCTGTGGTTTCTCTGCAAGACATTTTCGTTGCGGCAAGTAAGGGTTGTATGCTGTCTATCGATGGCAAAAGTAGCTTAGCATCTAAACAGCATGACCTGTGCCCTTAAAAACCCTAAGTAAAAATAGTTCTGCTACCCTAACACAATTTTCTGTTTCCATAAGTAGAAAAATACCCCCTGGTGTTAAATTGAGTATGGTCGTGTTATCACCAGTGACAGTCTGGGCAAAGTTGAGTTGCTCTGAAGAAGAAAACATTTAGGGAAAGGGGCAGAGAGAAGAAGCAAGATGGTGCCTTTAGCATAAACAACCAAATATGAATTGGATGGTCCAGAGGGAGAACGTGGCTGTCCTCCAAAGGTCTGATGGTACTTTGGGGTGAGGTGGGTACGGATCATTTTTCTCTCTAGGATCTCCATGTTTGCAATGGAAGATTTAGATTTCCACAACCCTCATTTCACCAGTGACAGGGATGGGGTCCAGAGGAGCACACTGACTTTTCCAAGATCACACTGCTATCCCAAGACAGATGTAGAATCTATAGCATCCTGGCTGAGCATTTCATTCCCTTAGACAATATGGTGAGGTAACTTATCCATTTCTTGGGAATGCAGAGGTATCATTAGGAACACTAATTACCAAATACCCTGCAATACAGGGCTGGCTAGGGTGTGTAGGTCTGGTTACTTCTACACTAAATGTCCTCAGCTAGTGCCATTTTGGGGTCTTGGTACTGTCTTCATCATCATCAGTCTCTGATTGTGTCTGCTTCGAATAGTTTTCTAAAATATAGTACCCTAAACATCGTTGGTTGAGAAAGTACGTTACCAATTTCGTTTTACATAATAATTCTCCAAGCATGGCTGGTGGAAATCCCCTCCCCCCACTGCTTCCATCATATCTACCACCTCTTTCTTCTCTGCCTTCTCCAGGTCCTCTACACGTCTCTTGGGCAATGCACTCTTCTATGAGGAAGATTCTTTGCTTCATGGAAAAAGCAGGGTCCCATCCTGCAACTAACAGTATGGCTGTGGACAAGCTTCTTAACCTCTCTGAGCCCTGGTTACCCCCTTGGGTCTTTCAGGCAGAGTGAAGCTCATATGCCTGCACAGAGTTGTCTTTTAACAGAGCCGAGTTTCCTCCCCTCTTGAGAGGCGTGTTCTGCCATTATCTTTTGTTATGGTTTGTTATGGGTATGTCTGTCCCCTTTGGTGGGATTCTGGCTCCTTAAGGTTGGTACTGTGTTTCCTGACTCTGGGTCCCCCATGGCAAGCATTGGCTTGCTGCAGTCTCTCCGTTAATGCTGGTAGAGCAGAGAATATTATAGGGCAGTAAGTTCTGGCTTTGGGGTGGCTGTGAAATGGCTGTGTTCTCTCTTGCAGGCTCAGGGATACAGGCCCTGGGGAGGCTTTTTCCTCTTTTCTGTGTTGTGGGAGGCACAGTCCCTGGAGCTCTGACCTCCACAAGTGGGGGGCATCTCTGTTAGTTAGGCCCTCTCTTTGGAAAGTGGCCCCACTGCAGAGAATCCTTCTCCCAAGAGAGAATGAGACTGGGAGGCAGGAGAAGGATGGGCGAGCCAGCTTCACAGCCCATGCAAAATTAGCCAGCCTGTTTCTTCCCTGGAGGCACAGCCAGTGGGGCAATGAGTCCCCACCACAGCACCTCCTCCCCTCCGAAGCCATGATTTTGAGCTGCTCTGAGTGTTTCTTAGCCTTTGGGCAGTTTCTTTATTCCTTTGCAACAAGTTCAGTTGCGCAATCAAGAGCCCTGCCCATTCTGTACACAACTGGCCATGTGGATGCAGAGGGAGCTGGTAGAGAGAGAAAGATGAGGTGAGAGAAACCTCAAAAATAGAGGTGAGGGATTGAGACTGGGGGTTTCCGGACAGGAGCAGTGGACACGAGCTCTGTGCTTTGCGCACCCAGATTCCTCAAGATGCTGCTGTTCTTGACAACAAACCTCCTTTATCCTTGAGTCATTTCCAGTGGGCTTCCATGCCCTTTCACAAACAGATCCCAACCCATTTCTTCTTTGAGTAATCCAAGGGGGTCATGTGGTACGTTTCTTGAGGGCAGGAACCCCATTTTTCCATTCTCATCTCCCGCCCACACATACCACAGGGCAGGGGGCAAGGAAGAGATGCTGGAGGTGTAGTGGTTGACACCTAATGACTGATGAGCCTGGGTGATGCAAGGCTGGGCACCAGGATAGGGTTTGTTCTCAGAATGTCAACAGATTGCTGGGACATTTCAGGCTTAAGGGCACAGCCTCTGTTCCCCTCTGGAATATGTGTATATTCATGAGTCTGGGCCTCTAAATGTATCATAAGCCTCATTTATGGTGTGCTTTGCAGTGGTTCTGCAAACAGGAAAATCCATTTGAATCCAATATTCTCAGATTGCCCTGTTCATTTAGTAATTAGGATATATTACCTGATGGATTACTTGAGCCTTACACTTTCTTGGTTTTCAGCCCTCTCTGAACCTCCTCCAGACCAGACGTTTGGGTAAGGTTGTCAATGCCTTTGCTGTATCTTTCTGCCTAAGTATTTGCAGCAGGTTTTATGGAGCTTGTAAATATGAACGGATTTTCTTTTACATATGCGAGTCAGCCTTATTTTCGTCTAAAGTGGACTTTATGAATCTGCACGGATTAGAATAAACACGGAACCCAGCAATCAGTTCTATATTTAGTTCTTAAATAGCTAGGCTTTCTGTATGTGTGTATACATGTGCGTGTGTGTGTGTGTTTGTGTGTGTATGAGAACTGAATATTAAGAAAAAAATTCCGTGTGAGTACTGCTGTTAGGTGTGAAGCTGATTTGATCTGAGGATGGGCCTGGGAGAATTCCTGCTCAGGTGGGGCCAGGGCCAGCAGCTCTAAGGGGTCTCTTTTTCTCCTGAAAGTCACTGTTTCTTTACATGTAAAATGGGGAGAATGGGCCCCTATAAAACTCCAGGATGGTTGTGCTGCCCAAAGGCAATGGGAGATGCCCAAGGACTGAGCACAGTACTAGTGTCCAGCTGAGACTTATTAAAATCTTCCTGCTTACAAATTTTCTCAGCCTGGAATGGACTTTAAGTTTCTAGAAGGAAAAGGCATGTGTCTTAGGCCATGTCCCTGACAGTTCCTATGAAGCCCTGGGCCAAATAAATAATAATGTGATACTGGTTTTTACATTGAACAGAAGTGTCTGCCTGGGTCTTTATTTTAGCACAATCCTGTCAGAGAAAATTCCCCACCCTGAAAATGCTGTCTTGAGTCATAGTAAGCAATAGAGTGGTGGGGTTGGGGGGGACCAGAGGTGGGTGGTGGAGAACAGGGTCTCCCAGCTGGACTGCTTGGGTTGTGTCTCAGCTCAGGCACCTCAAGAGCTGTGTGACACTGAGCACATCACCTAGTCCCTCTGTGCCTCAATCTCTTCACCTGTAGGATGGACAAAATACTAACACTCTAGCGATAATGTATACACACACATTTATAGACGTAAAATGCTTAGTGTGCATGGCAGAGTTATTATTATCATTGTCTTTATTATTAATGGTAACAGCAGTTAAAAGAGTGGACTTCGGTGGCAGCAAGACTTAGATTTGAGTCTTAGCGTTGCCACTTCCCAGCTCAGTGACCTTGGATGTTCATTCAGCCTTTCTAAGCCTCTGTTTCTTCATCTGTTATTTGGGATGCCTCTTGTCTCCTGTGGTTATTATAAGCATCATAATGAGGCTAAGATGTGTAAAGCATTTAGCCTTGTGCCTGTCAAAGAGAAAGCACTTAATCAATGTTATCTATTTTATTATCTTGAAAACTACTTGAATTTAATACCATTCATTCAACAAATATTGACGAAGCCTGTGCTGAGTGTGAGCTTGATGTGGAATGAGGCTTCTTCCCTTCCCTAAGGAGGAAGCATGAACATCTTTTTTGTTTTGGAGGAATATTTACTATTTCTGCCATTGTCAGAACACTGTAATATTGTATGAGAAAATCTGGAGAATGGACAGGGGTGGGGCCACTTGAATCCTAGGAAGGGGATTTGGCTCAGAGAATTAGCGCCCTTGCAGGGAGAGTGTAGCTACAAGGCAATCACACCCATGGGATGTGGGACTGAAGCTGGTGGGGACTTTCAGGGCCACCACTCTTCTGGTCTTTGCTGCCTTCCGACTGTTATTGGTAATTGCATCCCCTTTCAACTGAGAACTGTCCTGAACTAGATGTTAAATTATGCAATTCCTTGTGATTGACCTACTTAAGAAAAACACCCCCATGTAGCTGAAAGGGGTGTGGCTGAAAGTACCTACCTTGAGGTCCTGTGTGTCCTTTGGGAAGGCAGCCTAGCTTCTGGTCTAATTGAGGAGGTGAAGGGGCATCTCTGGTGTGGTCAGGGGGCCACAGGAGGAGGGAACCACAGAACACACATCTCCTGCCCTCTCCTGGAAGAGTTATGGATGTTTATTTTTCTCCTCTCTTTTTCCAGGTCAGCACACATTATGGGAACTTTGTCATCCTCCTAGATTCTGAAAAGTGAGTGGCTACTTGCCAGAGGGAGAGCAATGAAGAGAGGCCACATTAAAATGACAACCAAGCAACAAAAACTCATGTAAAATAAACAAGCCACCAGCTCCGAAGAAGAAACTGTTGGCCTTAATTTGAATCCTGTTCTCTCTTGGTTGGTTGTTGCTATGGTTGTCATTGTGGGGGAGGGGAAAGTGGTTGGTAGAGGAGAGCTTGACCACTCTGCCCCTGTGTTCACACCGCTGTGTTCCAGCTCAGCGATTAGGACAGCCGGTGGGGGAGGGCGAGGGCAGCACAGGCGGAGGCACTGGCTGAATATTTTGGAGCAGTGCCCAGGAAGACTCTTATTAAAAAATAATTATGTGTAAATAGCAAACTGGAGATCCCTCAAGATTTCTGCAATGCTGATGTGTAACTTTTAATAGCAGGACAAACATATATTTTTTAAAGACTAATAAGTCTAATAGCAAAACTTATATAATGATTACAGCATGTTGGGTTTTCTTCCAAGTGCTTAACATATATTTCCTCACAGTGAAACTGAGTTGGCAATATCATTATCCCCGGTCTCCAGATGTGGAAACTGAGGCACAGAAAGGTTAGGCAACTTGCTGGAGTCACACAGCTAGAAAGTGAGAGGGCAGGGTTCAGGCTCAGTTCTGCCTCGCTCCAGAGTTGTTAATGCTTAGCTGTAATTCTTTATTAGTGCCTTTTCTCTTTTCTCATTGGGTTCCTCAGTGAGACACGGTATGTGAGTGTGTTTAGCCAATTGTAAAGCATCGAACAAGCTGTCATTCAGATACTAGATCTAAAAGCTGGGGGAAGCAGGGAGAAACTCAATTTGTGTGCGGAGGCGCCTTAGGCAGAGGCAGCTGCATTTGTAGCGGAGATGTTAGGGATGGAGGCGGGGTGGGGTGGGTGGGAATCAGGTGAGGTCTTAAAACCAGAAGTAGTGGAGGAGGGGAGCATTTCTCTTCCAGGGCTAATGTTTAAACCAATAAACCCAGGCCCCTGTCGTCTGTGCCAGCAGCTCAGGCTCAGAGAACTCAGCAATAACAAAGTAACAAGTTACCAAGACCAAAAACAGCAACTTTCTTTTAGCCAAAGACATTGTCTCCTTCCTCTTACCAAACTTGCTTCTCTTTAAGCTGCTTCCAAAAATGTCCCTAGTTTATTGGCTCTGTGCAGACAACTCTGCGGAGGGGTCCTAATTTGCATCGCCGTATAAAAATCTTTATCTTGAGCTAGAGGGCTCCTCTGAGCTATAATCTGCCTACAGAAACAACACTTATTGTTGATCTGAAAGTGACACAAAGACTGATGGCTCCTCCCCTCCCCAGCTTGGCCCCCCTCCCCAAATCCTGGCACCTGCTAAAGGCCTAGTTGTTTCCCATGGGGTCTTATATGCCTGTCTGTCTCTTCAAGCTGAATTATTGTACATTCCTTTCATCTGCTCAGAATCTGATTTAAATATGAATCCATAGCATGTAAACACCCAGCCCTCAGAAGAAATAAGTTTGTTATGCTTTCTTTTTCCCAATAACACCAGTTGTCTTATTCTTCTCTGGCCAGTGATGTCCTGTCAAAAGAGACTAAATGACAGCCTTTGGAATGATAGCCACATAAATCACCTGAAAGCGATTTATTTTTAATCCACCACACTGCGGCTGTCCCCTCATTATTTGTGAATATGTATCAGGCCCAGACTTTGAAATTTTGATAATTGGCATCTTGCAGTTTCATTATTTCTCCCTTTCCTCTGGGTTTGATGTATGTGGAAAACTTCCCAAATATGTATCCAGTAAATGAATCCTAGACTCAAAGAGAAGCATAGTGAAATACATTGCAATGAACTAAAGCCTCAGTTATTATTCATTTGCTTAATGAATATTATTTGAATGTCTTCACTGTGTCAGGTAGTGAATGAGGTTCTGGCGACACAGTAATGAGCAAGGTCAGAATCTTTGTCCTCACAAACTTCCTGGCTAGTGGAGCAGAAGTCAATCTAAGAGCAAATAAAGCAATTTTACACATTGCAGTAAATTCTTAGAGTGAAATAAGTAGAGGTATTATGAAAGAACATCATGAAAGGAAACATTCAGAAAGAGAGTGCCCCCTGGTCACCCAGTCCCAAGACCACATTTTACAGATGAGAAAAGACAAGGATGAGTAACTTCTGCCTGTCCTATACAAATGGTTCCCAGCAGACCAGTAGCTAAAGTAGATGCTGCCTCTTGGATGATATACTATTAGATCTAGTGGTGAAGTACACTATCCTCTTGTGGTGAGTTTTCCAGGAGGATTTGTCTTAGGGATATGTGAGTATATATAGATAGTGCATTTCTGGAAAATGCTAGAAAGCATTTTTTTTGTCCTTTTATGGCCACACCCGCGGTATATGGAGGTTCCCAAGCTAGGGGTCCAACTGGAACTGCAGCTGCCAGCCTACGCCAGAGCCACAGCAACACCAGATCCAAGTCGCATCTGTGACCTACACCACAGCTCACAGCAATGCCCCATCCCTTTTTTTTTTTTTTTTGGATGGCTAAGGGAGGCTGTGGAAGAATGGATTCTTTTCACTCCTTCCCAGATGAACTCAGGGTTCTCATAGTGAAGTTCTCTGTACGTATTGGGCAGAGGACACCCCTCAGCTCTGGATCCGATCTCTGTTAGACCCAAGATCCAGGTGGCTCATGCCAAGAGGGAATTGGAGGGAAATGCAAAGTCCAAGATATAGAGAAAACAGAAACAAAAATGATACCAAGAAGAGCCCCAGAAAACCAGATGGCAGCCTACTGGCAAGGCAGGAAAATTTTCCCTCCCACTTTGCTCAGCTTCTACACTACCCAAGGGACTATAAAATCATTAGTAAAGACCCCCCCCCCAATTCACTTGCATCCCTTTTTTTCTACTTATCATCCCCTTTCTTCCTATGTACAAATCCCTGAGGATGGAGCTAACTTCTGTTATCTTTCTGGTTTGGTTTTGCCTTATAGGTAGAGTTACCTAGCAGCTTGTTCAAAGCTTTGAGCTGTCATCCCTGAAATTGTCTCTGGTGCCACACACTCCTCCATCCTACATTGTATCATAGGAGCACTTACCATAGGGGCAATAATGTCTTCTCTTGCTCAAAACCCCTCCGTGGTACCCTACCGAATGTTATACTAAGATCAAGCTAGACATAACAAGTGTTCCATTTTTTTTATTGTTCTGTAACAAACTATCACCAAACATGGTAACTTAAAATAATTTATTATCAT
The DNA here is from genome assembly GCA_004024745.2 of Catagonus wagneri. Taxonomy (NCBI): domain Eukaryota; kingdom Metazoa; phylum Chordata; class Mammalia; order Artiodactyla; family Tayassuidae; genus Catagonus; species Catagonus wagneri. Next base: position 24,914,251 of record PVHT021183705.1, on the reverse strand, counting down.
CTCTCATGATTCTGGATTTCATGGACTTCAGTGAGTGGTTCTTAGTTGATGTCCCTTGTATGGATGTAGCCAAAAGAAGTCTTCTGAAGGCTTGTTCATTCACACGTCTGGTGCCTGTGCTGGGATGATGATCAGCAGGGGCTGGGTCAGACACCTCTTTCTGTCATAGCCTCTCACATGGCTAGCTTGGGCTTCATCACAGCATGGTGGTCATCATATAGGCATGCTTCTTGCAAGGTCCCTGACTTCCCCAGAAGAGAGGAAGTAGAAGCTTTCAATCTGTGAAGTCCTGGCCCCGAAACTGGCACAGTGTCACTTCGTCTATGTTTTGTTAATCAAATTAGTCACAGAGATTATCCACATCAAAGGGAGGGAATACAGAAAGACTCCCATCACTCAGTGATGTAAGTGTCAAAGAACATGTGATAACCCATTATCCGTCACAAATCTACTGCCCCTTCCACACGAGAACCCTTAATATATAAAAGAAAGTAAATATGTTTCCATTTTTTTCCTTTACAGGCCATAGTTACCAGTTTATTCAACTCTCGATCCCTTACATCCTTTCCAAGCCTGATATTCAGTCCAAATTGTCAGAGTTCCCCTCAAGCCATGGCACCATTATCTGAGACATGGCTGTCCCCATGCAAAGCATGGGGAACTGATCAACGTTTCTTTTCTGAAAAATATAATTCTGTGTATGCAGTCTAAAACTGCGTTAGTGTTGTTTTTATAGCCAAGTTACACTTTTGATCTGTATTGGGCAGAAATGAAGTGCTTATTATAAAAAGTAACTGCAGCAAGTGTGTAAAACAAAAACTCAAAGAAGAAAGTAAGGTTACCTGTATTATCACCACTGAGAGTTAACCACTGCTACTTTTTAAGTCTTTTTTTTTCCTATTAATAACTGTGTTTGTGTGTTTTATAAATTGCTTTTTATTCACTTAGACAAGGCTACACATATTTTCCCTATGTCTGGAAATATCCTTCTAATTATCATCCATAGTGATGGCATCGTATTGTACTATGTGGTCAAGTGAAGCTGCTCATCTTCTTTGGATGAAATGCAGTTAAGCCAGGTCTTCTCCATCTTGTACTTGTGTAATTGTTTGTTTTTTAAAACTTAAATATAGGGCTTAACTTTTTTATAAAAATAATCTCGTTGCTTTTCAGGTAGGTTATTATAGCCTCTTAAGATCTTTTAAGTCCTGTTTCATCAACCAGTCTCTCCCAGGTTTATATGATTTTAAAATTAATAAATATCCAAATCACTGATACATCATTTTAAGTGGGATAGAGCCTCATAGCATTCCCTTGGAAACCACCCCAGATTTTATTACTCCATTGATCAAACATGCTTTAGCCCTGTTCAATTAATCATCTTAACTGTACTATCCTGTGGCTTGTTTCTCCATTTGAAAATAAGAATTTTCAAAAATAGAAAAAAAAGCCTACTAATTACCATTTTTTACATTATATCTATGATTATTTACATTATGTCTTATTTACAATAATTTACATTATTTTTCACATTCCCTTTTATGCCCATCTTATAATTTTATTAAAGGTTTTTGAGGTGATTTGGCATAGTTCATTCTCTTTGAACCCATGATGTTGTTCTGGAGAAAATGAAATTGGTCAAAAAACAAAATCTAATTCAAATTCCCTATCATTCCTGAATGTACAGGTTGAACTTAAAGGTCTTGACCTTAACATATCTTTCAACATGGAGATTAAAAATATTTTTCAGACTATATTGTTTATTATTGTTGTTTCTCATTGTCATATACAATTGCTGGTGAAAAAATGGGACAAATACATTCCTTTAAAGAATATTTAATTAAAAAATGAACACATTTTTCTAATGTGTTCCAAGACCAACTGTTCAATTTTCCAAGGATTAGGTAGAACTCACTGGACTGTAAATAATAAAATCCATTTTAAAAAAAATTCCAGACTATGTTTTAATTCCCCACAGTCCTTCAAAGAGGATACACTATGGCTTGACAGTCTCATCTCTAAGTTCTTTAAGTACACTTCAGTGTGGCTCATTTGGGACAAGCAATTTGGACTCATTCAAAGTAGTGATGAGCTTTCTTCTATCTTCTTATTTATCTCAGATTTCTGAGCCCTGAAAAAAGAATTTGTTCTATCCTCTCCATACGATGATTATTTTTCCTGAAGTGATGGAAGCAAAATACAAGTGGAGTAGTTGTTCTTCCTATCTCCTGTTCCCATTATAGTCTCTGCTTCAATGGATCCATTTCTTTCCCCTCTAAAGGACCAAGAGTTTGCTTATCTTGAGATGATCCACAGTGCCGAACATAATGCCTACTTGTTATAGGTGGATGAGTTAGGGCTCTCTTGGTTAAAAGAGGTAGAAACTCAACTTAAGTTTCCTTAAATCAAGACACACACACAAACATACACACACACACACACACACACACACACACACACACACACACACACACACACACTGTTTTCAGTGAGATCTGAAAGCCCTATGTTTACAGCAAGGGCTTGGAATATAGAAATATAGTCATGGAGGTGCTGAATACAGAGAGGGAAGTTTTAGTACATATTGGGATTTATAAGCAAAAGAAATAAACTAAATCACAAAGTAGAAAGTGTAGCTATGTCTAGACACCATGGAGTATCTGCATAATTTTTGTGTCAATAAATGACATCAAAATTTTAAAAACCAAACTATAATTTGTATATAATTAAAAATATATATATATATATTTCAACAGCAGACAAACTTCAAAGCAGCTTGATAAAGAGGTGCAAACTGTGCCATCGAGACCTGGTTTCTCTGTCTCCATTTCCCCTCATTGCATTTCTCTCTGATTTTTCTCTGAGACAGTCTCCCTCCATGTGGGAGCTCCAGGCTTGCATCTTCACAGCTCTAAGCAATGATAAAAATAAAATTCTTCTTTGATTACTCAAGCAAAAGTCGCAGGGTTATTAGCTCTGTTTGACCTGATTAGCTTGAATTAGGTCATGTGCCTATTCCTGGGCCAATCAATCACTATGGCTATAGCATTGATGCTTTTGGGTCACATGGCTTCCCATGGCGTGTGGGTTATAATTAGCTCTACATAAAGGACAGTGGGGGAGTGAGGCACTGGCATGTCCTCAGAGGAAAGTCTGAGTGTCATTATCAGAAGAATTAAGGAAGGATGATGGGTAAGTAAAATTAACGAAGAATCATGACAAGTTTTTCAATGAAATACTTTTTGAAGTAGCTAATTAGTCTCATTGTTTTCCACCAGTGATTGAATATGACAAAGAAAAATAATAACACAGAACCTTCATCTGAAAAAAATTATTTTTGATCTCCAAATTGAGGAACATCTCAGGATTAAGACCTTTAGGTCCTACCTATACATTCATGAATGATAAAGGATTTGAATTGGATTTTAGTATTTGACCAATTTCTTTTTTTTCTCCAAAAGATATCGGTTTATTTTTCATTTTATGAATTTCTTGGATGTGTATGCAACATTTCCTATCATCTGCCATTTAAACAAAAGGAGGTTTCTTACTTTTAACTAAAATAAAATTTGTCACAACAGGACTACTATATATATTAGAAAAGATAGGCTCTTAGCTTGTAGTGGCCTTGGTATAGAGAGTTGGGATCTCAGTGATAACACCATATTAATACATGGCTGCCCGGTTATCAGTGGTTTGATTCTACCCCTTGTGGTGCAAACAAGAACAGGAGTCCAAAGTCTGGTGCTCTGAGGATGAGGTGGCCTATTAGAGAGAGCCAATATCTAGTCAGAGAAACCGAGTACATACCAGGTAGTCTAACAGAAGGCATTTCATATTAAGAATTGATTACAAATGTGTTGGAGGAGCTGGAGAGTCAAACAGGGGACCATGAGGCAAACGAGAGATTAACAGAATCGGGAAACCTCTACAAACTCTAAATTGTAAGGAATAAAGGTAGGGGATGGCATGACCAGAGCCAGAGAACTGGAGTTAGAACTCCTCATCAGGATCTGAAACTGCAATACACTGTCTGATGTGAGCTGGGGCCACAGAGGACATGCCAATCAAAGCAGAAAGAAGGGAAGAGATGCTCTGACTTCTCTCTCTTCTGTCCATCAATCTCCTAGCATGTCTCTCATTGGCTAAATAAACAAGAAGGCATAGCTAAGAAGGCTATCAAAGAAGTCTGGGAAATGTAGTTTTCAGGGCCAAGGAGAGTGAATGCATCTGAGACCAAAGGTATGAATGAGTGACACACTACCTGGAGCAAGATAAGACTGGGGCTGCTTTCACGTGGAAAATTAACAGCTTTACTCTTAATTTGTTTCTTTGCTATATTAAGGGATTTGAAGCCTTTCTGCTTTGAGGAAATGGAAACTTGTATTTGCTGGTTCTGGACAAGGGACAACCATGGACAATGAATATTAAAGAATAGGAGGAAGGAGGGGTTTTAGAGAGAAAATGAGGTGATTCACTGGTGTCAACAAAGTCTTAGAGAAGGAGGGAGGAGGGTGGAGATTCTTCTTCAAATTGGAAATGTAGGGGAGAATGAGAAAAGAGTATTGTCAATCCCCTCTCCCCCCAGACCCCCCACCACAGTGAGATGGGTCCTGCTATTTCCCAGGACTGCAGCTTGCTGTGTGGTGTATCTGGACCATTGAAACCACAGACTGTCTTGCTAGGGGCCCCTGAGCCCCAGGCATGACGTGAGACCAAAAGAAGATCGTTAAAAGTGTCATGTTTGGAGGGTGTTCTCCGTAAACTCAAGGAAAGATCATGATAGTTGACCCTGTTATCACTCTGTGGAAAGATTCATTGGTTGGCCCCTCACCTACTATCATGATCCGTGAAAGAGTCACCCTACAGAAGAGCTTCTCAGTGGCATCACTAGACCCTGCTTTCCTTTCTACCTACTATGTATGTGCATAGCCACCTTGCCGGTAAGCCCAAGAAAATGAGGCTGCAGCTCTGAGTACTTAGTGTGGGTACTGAGTTTGAATAGCGGGTTCAGATAGTGAGGGAGTCACGAATTGTCTAAATCTTTTTGGCTTCTTGTCATCAGGTAGCAAGAGTTTGGAAAGTGGGTAGAACCCTATATTTGAATATCTTAGCAGCTTGTGCATCCAAACTAGTTATCCTAATTGAATATTAGCCCTGCCCGTAATCTTCATTCTTCTAGGTGGCCTTGGGTCATTATGGCCACTCATAGACCCTCTATCAGATTCAAGAAGGGTCTGTAAAATGATTGTGTCTGAGTTCCTTACTTAGATTTCAATTTGTGCTTTATATTGTGGCTATAACATACAACGTAGTTTCCAAGAACCTCAGAATGTGAAAACATAGGCAAAAATTTGAGTTCCTTTTGTCTCAGAAGCTTTGGTGCTGCCAGACTACAGCAGATTTAACCTTGGTTTTTGAAACACCAGGCTTTCTGAGACCAGTTGTGCCTCACACAAGTGGTCCAAAGCTGAAGCCTGTGAAGAGATGGGTCTGGTATAGTCTGAACAGTATCAATACCGAATTTTGTCTGATTGTTGTTAAAATTGGTAAATGGGGAGGTTTGACATACAAATGCAGATTTCAGGTTTTTCCCAGAAAACTGAGTGCTCAGACACTATTGACATTTTAGGGGCCAGTAATGGCCCTGTCCCGTTTAGAAGGCAAGGGTGTTTAGCCACAGTCCCTACCACTCCTTCTTGTCTTCCTCACCCAGACTTGAGAGTCGGTTGCCATTTCATCATCTTCCAGCTGGCAGATATCACTCATTTAAACCCAGCCTTGCGCTTCTTAGCTATTTAAGTTTCCGGCTAGATTGGAGATTTTGGAGGGAAGAAGCAGAGGCAGATGCGAAGAAAGCAGAGTTGAGATTCTTCAGGAGTAGGGGACAAGTGGCTGTTGTGGGTCCTGTGAGAGAGAGAGAGACTCACTCCCCACTTTAGGGCTGTGGTGAAGTGGCTGGAATATGTTTGGGAGGTTGAATAGCATTCCCCTAGTCCCTGTGTTGGAAGATTTCTGGGATCACCTTTGAATCTGTCCCGTCAAATGACCAGACTACCTTAAACCAGGATTGCCTAAGTGTAACCATGAGGACTGAAGACAAAGAGATTTTCCTCTGAAAATTTAGGTTGTACAAGTACCCTGTATAGCACTAAAAGGAAGCTCCACAGGATTACAGAACTGAATATCCTCTGGCAATGTGGGAGAGCGTTCAGAGCCAAGTATCGATTAAGAGACAAGATATCAACTGTTTTGTATTGGCTTTGGGGATGTCTGGCAGTACCCTCCTGTCTCCCTGCATTGAGAGCTGTGATGAATCCCATTCTCCTATCTGGGGAGCTGGATGTATGGGGTTTGCTTCCATGCCAGCATCCAGAAGTGCATTCTTTTTGTTTTGCCATTGTGTGAAGTTGCATGTCTGAAATGATCTGGCGATGATTTTTCAAAGAGCCCCAAACGTAGTGCTCAGTATTTTTTTTTTTTAATTTACAGCAGCTATTCTAATAGTTTCTCTCCTGTTTCTCAGAGAAGTATAAAGGAGATAATGGAGCCACAACCTATTTTTGAGTATCAGCTGACATTCCCACGGGAGATTGTAGTAACTTGCTAAGAGGTTCCCAGATTCCCGTTTCCTAGTGCATTCCACACACTAGCTTCAGAGTTCTGTTCCCAGTTCCTGAGACTTATCTGGCTGCCCTCACTCTTCCACAGGCCATCTTTGCATCCTGTCACCTAGGTCTTCTGAAAAAGTCTTTCTAGACTCCTCTCCTGCATTGCCAGCTTCATCCTTCCACTATCATGTGCACCCCCCCCCCCAACTTCCTGAATACTCCATTCCCTGCTTCTCTCCAGGCCTCTTGCTTACCTGGTCCTTTAGTCTGAGGTGCCCCTTTTTTTTTCCACCTTTGCTTGTTGACCTCCTCTCAAACTCCTGCCTTCAAAACTCACCTTGAAGTCTGCCCTTTTCTAAAGTCATTTCTGGTGTTTCCAGAAGCATCACATCATTTTGAATCTCTGTCCTAACACCTTCCCTAAATTGCTGTGTATATGACCTCCCTCCCACCCCTCCAATCCAGAACTCCTTAAGGGAAGCAGACCCATACCCTTCAAGAGAATTTGGACAAAAGGAAAATGAGAATTAAGTTCTGAAATTAACTTAATGGGCCAGAAAAGTCATGCATAAAGACAAATTAAGTAGTCCAAATGATTCTTAGTTCAGAATGTGATTTGATGGAAACTGACTTTAAAACAGCATCCCACAAACTGTAATATGGGGGCAGGGGTGGGGAGAGTTGTGTGGGGGAGAATTGTCTTGTTGTATCTTCCTCTGGGTGGTTTGCATCATGAATTCACATGGTTAATGTTCTGAGACTTTCTGTAGTAACGAACTGTTTTTCAATTTGCTGAACCTAGTATTTCTTGAGTTGATAATGACTGTTTTATTTTTCACTATGAAATGTTATTTTTTTCGTAGAACACTGTTAATACCTGCTGGACTAATCACAAGGGGAATTGTCTGTATCAAATACAGAAAAAAGAAAATCAGATGGACAAATGCCATCAGTGTCCATCCAAGGTACACTTGAAGGAAAGGATGTCTTGGCCTGAGGTCTGGGCTGTCAGGTCCCAGCAGCTGGTAGGTCCTTTCCAGGGAAATGAACACAATGTGCTCCCATGACCTGATACCATCAAATCATCTGAGTCCCTTATTATCATACTTTCCCTTATTCTCACTTTACACTCACAGGGCAACCTGATTATACCTTATTTTCCAAAGTAAATTTCTTACATGAAGATAATCTGGTCTCAAGATGGAATGTTTAACCCTACCCCCACCCCTTGCAGTTCTGTTATGAAAGTAAATTGGCATTCTGGGCTGCACATCAGTCCTTTGCGACCTTGATTAGTGAAAGTCCATCCCTGAGATACTGATTCATTCTCAGTGGGATAAAACAAAATTACATTTCAAAACTTGCGAGGCTATGGGTGACATCTCAGCAAGGTCAAGACCAAGCATTTATGAAGCAGCATTTCTGTTATCTATTGCAACAAATTACTACTTAGTGGCTTGAATCAAGAACAATCACTTTATTGTTCCCCAGTGTTTCTGTGGATTAGGAATTTTGGAAGATTGAGCTGATAGTTCTGGCTTGGACAGAGTTTGGAGCATCTGGGCATTGACTCGCGTTTCTCTTTTTTAATGGTGTCACTGGACCTCTCCACACGTTCTCACCCATAGACTGTTCAGGGCTTCCTCACAATATGGCAGCGAACCAGGCGAAAGCTCTATCAACTTTTCTGATCTAGCCTCAGAGATGATTTCACTTCCAGTTGCCTGCTTTTTGTTACAAGAGTAACAGGCTCACCTATATTCAAAGGGGCGGGGGAGTAGGCTTTACCTTTCGATGAGAAAATGCCAAGATTCTAAGGAGCATGTGCAATGGGAAATAACATTGTGGCTTTCTTTGGAAAATACAACCTGCCACAAGCACTTAGTATATTCAGTGCCATTGCTAAATCTCTCTCTCTCTCTCACACACAGACACAGACAGACAGACAGACAGACAGACACACACACACACACACACGCATGCGCACACACGTGCATTCTTAAACAGTATGATTCTGCACTCCCTGAGGCACCAGCGTAAATGCCACCTGGGGAAGTTTCTGGCCGTCTGTCAGCCAGCCTTCCTAGTGACTCCCACCTTGCTGTGCATACTAAGTGTGGTGGGAGAGTATTTCAATGTGTTGAACAGAATGACTTCCTCCTTCAGCCACCACATTCCTTTACTTGTGCCCCAAGGGTCTTTTCCCCATGGAAACCCTACCTGTTTCCCACCACATCTTTACCAAATAACTAGATACAGGCCATCCCTTTATGAAACCAGAAAACAAAGGCCACAGATACTTGTCTCAAGTTTCCAAGCTGCTTGTTGACTAGATAAAAACGTCCTAGGGTTACTATGTTGGTGCTTTGCTCTGATGTCTTCAGATCCCCTTTCACCATTTATGTCCCTTCTTTAGTGTCCTTGAACTTCTAATAGCATGTGTTCCTCCTTTTTAAAGACCCACCCTTGGGCACCTGGAACTCACTACCCAGTCATAAGAGAAGATAGATGGACCTGGGAACTTAAGTCCCCACTGTGCATCCTTAGCCAATGACGGAAGGTTGGGACCATGAAGCCCAGGCCCCGTCCTCTGGTTGGGATAACTCCGAGGGGGGCTTACACTCATGAACATCCCTCCAGGACCAGGGATCAGGGTAAAGCTAACCTCCATGGGATTTTTCATGAAATTGTGCCCTCTTTTGGCTTCCACCCCTTTCTTCTACCGTTTCCCCACTTCTCTGGGAACATCACCTGTAAAAACCACTCAGAGTCCACTTCTGGGGGAACCTGAGCTAAGACACCTGAGCTAGGTTCTTCAATACAAGCTCTGTCTCCCACCAGATCAAAAAGCTATAGTGAAGTTGGACCAGCCTGGCCTTTCTTGTCCTTCAGAGAGTACACCCTCCCCCAGTTCGAATGACAGCAGCTGGCTAGGCATCTGTCACCCCTAAGCACACATTCTCAACTGGAGTCTCTCCTTAGCCCTCAGTCTAATCTGCTTTCTCCCACCCCATTCAATGGGGCAAGCCCCCTGGAACAGAACTTGAAGGGTGGGGGTCTAAAGAGAGTTCCCCCTAAGACTTCTCTCTCACATCTGATCAAAGTGATACTTGATGAAACTCATTCAAAACCTGTCACCATCCAGTGCAGATTTGGAACTACACTGAACTATGAGTTAGAATTATTAAACTCTAGTCCTAGCTCGGCCCCCAACCAGCTCTGTGACCTGTTTTCTCATCTGCAGTATAGTCTCTGAGATCCCTCCAGTTCTAAATGTCTGTTCTTTCAACATGACACGTTTGGTGCCTCCCAAGAGCTTATAATCTTGTTAGGGAGACACGACACAATTAGAGGACTGTATATGACAGACTATAGTACAAAGCTGAAGTCAGCCCAATTAAGGAGGAAAACACCTAGTGCAGAAAATAAGTACAGTGGCTGATTAGGATGGGAGGATTTCTGTGGGAAAGAGTCTTCAGGAAAGGATTGAAGGAAGAATTTGAAAAGGGCCTTGGAGGTTGACTCTTGCTTGGATGAAGACAGGGAAATGCCGCCATAATCTTAAGCATGTAATTGTTACCTGGGTGTGAAATGAGGGCAGAGGCAAGGGAGGGCAGAGAATGGAATCCTGGTTATCATTTAATTGCTATTCCAACTCTAAATGATTACAACACACACACTGCTCTAGTTATAATACTCTATAGTTATTTACAGGGCTGTATTTCTATTCTCCCAGGCTTAACAAACATCATTGGGAATCTGACATTCTGAATTGGCTTTTCTGACCCCCTAAATTTTAATTAAAGTAATTATGTTACTAACAGAAGCTGTAATTTATCTTCTCCTCGTGTTTACAAAGAGGAGAAAGGCAACTTTGGCCAAGCATATATTCCTGTATATTGTTTCTGGCTTGTTCCTTTTGGTGGTGGAGACGGGAGTGTGCTTTTGGTCTGGGTGGTCCAGAGACTATATTCCTCATTGCCGTCTCCTATCTGCAATGCAGAGGGCCACTTTCAGACTGTTTGAAATAACTGTGCTACTGAGAACCCGAAAGTGGGTTGAGCTGTATCATTCAGAAGCAGCATCTGAGCTAAGGACAAAGCCATCTTCCAAAAAACCCTTTTGACACAGGACTGTGTGTGTGTGTGTGTGTGTGTGTGTGTGTGTGCATGCGTGTGCGTGTGTGTATGCGTGTGCGTGCGTGCGTGTGCATGTGTTTTAGGCATTGGTGAGAAGAGGAAACTCGGTGACTTAGATGAGAATTTTCCATGCAATTAACTCCCTCTGGACTAAAGCAGGTGCTGATGGGAACCACTGGGCTAGTCTGCTTAGTAAACACCCAGCCCCAGATGTAGAACAATTCAATGGAAATAATTATACTGGGTCAATTAAGCAGAACTCAGACCACCTCCTGTTAGCCTGTTAGAATTTTTGACTTCCATGAGCCAGGTTTGCTCAGGATCTAAACTGCTATACCTCTGAAAAAGGGGGCCTCTGGGCAAACACGGGTGGTGGTGGTGGTCGCTAAAGAAGGCAGCCTCCACTTCTCAGGGAAGAGCACTTGGGCTGGGCCTCATCCAGGCCTGGGCTGGAATGCCGGCCCTGGCACCTACTACCTCTATAAACTGAGGCAAGTTACCTAACTGCCTAAACCTCAGTTTTCTCATTTGAAGAGTGGGGATGGTAAAAGGGACCTATATCCCAGTTCTTTCATGAGGATTAATTGAGAAAAGACTGGTCAAGCTCTGAATAAAAGGGCCTGGATAGAGTAGCTGTAGCTATTGTTGTTATGATGATGATCATTATCAACAGGGAAAATGGATATAATAATACTTATACTGCCTACGATGATTCAATGGAAAGCCTTTATAAAGTGTAGTATGTACAGAGTTCTCTTGTGGCACAGCAGGTTAAGGATCCAGCATTGTCACTGCTGTGGCTTGGGTTGCTGTTGTGGGTTTGATCCCTGGCTTGGGAGAGTCCACATGCCCTGGGTGCTGAAAAAGAAAGAAAGAAAGAAAGAAAGAAAAAACAAGGGCAGCATGTGAATGTAAGAGCTAATTATGCTCAACCCCAAACATGCAGAATTTAAAGAAACCAATATGTGAGTCTATAAAATTGAACAATAAAGGGGTGATGTAAGGGCTGGACAGAAGGGACATCAGAATTCAATGAATTCTAAAGACCCTTGGCTGCACTGACTGTCCGTCCATTTGTAGATTACCGATAGCTTGTCACAAAGGCTGAGAAGCAGGCTGAAAAACTAAGCTTTGGGGACAATTGTCAGGTTGAAAATGAATCAGAAGTGAAATGACATCACCTCCAAAACGATAAAGCAAATCAGTGAGAAATGCAATCCACCTGACAAAAATTCAGGTTTTTTTACACAGTAACAGTATTGAGAGCTTACAATTTGACAGTGGCATTTATTAGCGTTTTATTTAATTCTTACCATAACCTATAAGGTTGGTTCTATGATTATCTCAACTTTACAGATACATAATGCTTCAGAGATGCAGTTGCTACAGAAAATGAAAGGTCACCTGCTTCTCGGAGGGCCCCTTAACAGCCCGGGGAAGTGCAGATCCACTGAAAAGCTTATAGGCTAGGATGAAGAGCTTACTTAAACACTGTAGAATTTGAGTTTGGTTGTATATGTATATTCCTTGAACATCTACTTATATAAAATCTACTACTCTGAGCCGGAACTGAGTCTAGGGTTGAACACATAATGATGAGTAAAAGGAGTTATGATCAGCTTCTGGGAAGACCGAGTAGCTGTGCTTTTCTTATTCTTTCTGCTAAGTACAACAAAAAGCCTGGACATTGTATACAGAACAAACATAATATGACTCTGAAATGTGAAAAGAGGGCAAATCGGCAAGGGACCTTGGGACCCAAGGAATGACACAGAGGTGAGGTCCCTGGTACTTCTTCTTGCTTCATGTATCCCAGACTTGGAGATGAAGAAACCAGTAAACTGGAGATGCCACTAGGCAAAGACAATAAAAATCCTCCTCTTTGTAGCCAAAGGGTCAGGAAAGGGGAAACCTGGCAAGACAGAGAACTTTTAGAGAGTGATGTCTCTACTCCAGCCAAATTCTACTGAAGAAAACTGTGGCTTCATGTCCACCCAGACCTGCAAATGCTGACTGGGCAGTCTAGACTTGCAGCCTCCTGTAGTCGTAGCAAGGTGCTCCAAGCCTCTGCTGTGTTTGTGTCAGAGAAGGCAAGGTAGAAAACCAACACTTCCATCTGCTCCAGGTGGTAATGAGGCTTCTCCCATCCCTACCTGTGTTGTTGGTAGAAGCCATTTCTGCACCCATCCAGCAGGAATGAGTCACCTCTGCCCCCCTCCCCCCCGCTGGAGTGGTGTCAGATGAGGCCTAGTGGAGAGTCAGTACTTTCACCCCTGCCCAGAATAATGAAGCTGCTTTCCACCTCCATCCTCTTGTGTCAGTGGAGACCACAGGGTGGCAGTAATGAGATATAGTCCTACCCTTCCCAGCCAGAAGAGGTATCAGTGGAGGTTTGGTGGGAACTCTTACCTTTGCCCAGCCCCACAGTTTCCATGTGTCTGTGAAGGCCAATCAGGAATATGGACTTAAACCCCCACCTGGCAGTAACAAAATGCCACCCTTTCTCCTTCTCTTGCCAGAGCTGTGTCAGAAGAAGCCAGTTAGTGGAGTTTCCTGGTGGCTTAGTGAGTTAAGGATTCAGCATTGTCACTGCTATGGCTCAGGTTGCTGCTATGGTGCAGGTTCAATCCCATGGCGCAGGAAGATCCCAGGAACTTCTACATACCACAGGTGTGGCAAAAAAAAAAAAAAAAGGAAGCAGTTAAAACAGAGATTTAAATAAGATTCAGAGTCTCATCACATAATACTCATAATATCCATATTTCTATTAAAAAAACTATACTAAGAGCTGGGAAGTCTAAAATTGAATATAAAAAGACAACCAATAGATGCCAGTATTGAGATGACAGAGATGTTGAGACTGACAAAGATTATAAAGCAGTTCTTGTAAAAATACTTCAACAAACAATTACAAAAGTGCTTGAAAGAAATGAAAATACAGAAAGTGTCAGCAAGAAAATAGAAGATATAAAGAAAAAAGTGGGAATTTTAGAACTGGAAAATGTAATAACTGAAAAAAGTACCTCAAAGGATAAATCCAACAGCAGAATAGAATGGACAGACAAAAGGATCATTGAACCTGAAGACAGAATAGTAGAAATTACTCCATCTGAGCAGAAGGGAGAGAAGAGACTGAGAAAGAAAATGAACAAAGTCTCAGGGGCTTGTGAGACTATAATAAAAGATCTAACATTCATGTCTTGAGACTCACAGAAAGAAAAGAGAAGAAAAGACAGGAGTAGAAAAGTACTCACGGAGATAATGACTGAAAACTTCTCAAATTTGGCAAAACACATACCTATGTATTCAAGAAGCTGAGTGAACAGTTGAAATAAAAAATCACAAAGAAATCCATAGCAAAATACATCACAATCAAACTTCTGAAAATTGAAGACAAAGAGAAGTTTTGAAATCGGCAAGGGAGAAATAACACTTTACCTATAAGGAAAGAATAATTCAAATGACAACGGATATCTCATCAGAAATCGCGGAGGTTAGAAAGAAGTAACATGGCACTTTTTCAAGTGCTGAAAGTGAAGAAATGCCAACCCAGAATCCCTTAGCCAGTGAAATTATCCTTCAGGTACAAAGGGAAAATGAAGTCATTATCAGATGAAGAAAAACTAACAGGATTTGTCAATAACAGATTTACCGTAAATGAATGTCTATAGGAAGTACTGTGAAAAGAAAGAAAATGGTAAAAGAAGGAATTTTGGAATATCAGGAAGAAAGAAAGAACATGGTAAGAAAAAAAAATATGAGTAAAAAAGTAAACTTTCTCCTCTTGAGTTTTCTAAATTTTGTTTGATAGTTGAAGCAAATATTGTAACACTGTCTGGGAGTTCCCATTGTTGTGCAGCAGAAATGAATCCAACTAGTAACCATGAGGTTGCGGGTTTGATTCCTGGCCTCACTCAATGGGTTAAGGATCTGGCATTGCTGTTTATATGGCGTAGACTGGCAGCTGTAGCTCTGATTTGACCCCTAGTGTGGGAATATCCATATGGGGGTGCAGCCCTAAAAAGCAACAAAACAAAACAAAAACACTGTCTAATATGGTTCAAAATGTATGTAAAGGAGATATTTAGGACAGTAACAAGTGGGGAATGTAAAAGGATACAAATGGAAATAAGATTTCTATACTTAAATTGGTAAAATGAAAAGCTATCCAACTGTGGCCTTATAAGTTATGTATATTTGATGTAATACCTAGAGCAACCACTAAAAAAGCCCTATAGAGATACATTAAAGAATCCTATAGATAAAGTCAAACTGGAATTTTAAAAATGTTCAAGTAATCTACAGGAAGATAGGAATAAACAAACAGTTACATTAAAACCAGAACAAGCAGAAACAAAAAAAGTAAATGGTAGATTTAAACTCTAACATATCCCCAATTAATTATATTAACTGGAAATGGTCTAAATATACCAAATAAAAGACAGAGACTGGCAGAATGAATTAACAAATATGAGCCAACTATACGCTATCTATAAGAAACTCACTTCAAAAATAACCATAAAAGGATTAAAAAAAGATGTATCATGAAAACATTAATAAAAAGAATGCAGAAATAGGTATATTAAGAGCAGGTAAAGTAGACTTCAGAACAAAGTAAATTACCAGAAACAAAGATATAATGACAAAAAGGTCAATCTATCAAGAAGACACAGCATCTCAAATGAGTTAAGTCTAAAACAATAGAGCTGCAGAATATGTGAAGCAAATATTCACATGTTGAACTGAAGGGAAAATCAGAAAAATCCACAGTTATAGTTAAAGACCAGCATGCCTATCTCAACAACTGATAAAGCTGTTAGATAGAAAATTAGCCAGGACATAGAATAACTCAACAACATCATAAATCAGTAGGATCTAGATGATAATTAACACAGTAGAATATACTTTATTTTCAAATGCCCACAAAAGATAGAGAACGTATACTGGATCATAAAAGCACAATATATTTTTAAAAATGTGAAATCATACAGAATATGTTCTCTGGAACACGTGGAATCACACTGCAAATCAATAACTGAAAAATAATAGAAAATCCTCAAATACTTGGAAACAAAGAAAATATACTCATTAATAATCCATAGGTAAAAGAGAAAGTCTCAAGGGAAAAAATTATACTGAATGAAAATAAAAACACATATCAAAATTTCTGGGATACAGCTAAAGTAATTATGAGAAGGCAATTTATAGCACCAAATCCATCTATTAGAGAAGAGGAAAACATTCCAGTCAATATTTCAAGCTCCCATCTCAAGAACCTAGAAAGGAGAAGAGCAGATACACCCAAAGCAAGCAGAAGGAAGAAATTAAAACAACAGCAGAACTAAGTGAAACTGAAAACAGAAAAAAGAGGAAGCAAAGACCTATTCTTCTAAAAAGAGCAATAAAATTGACAGATTTCTAGAAAGACTGACAAAGTAAAAAGAAGTTAGCAATATCAGCAATGGGGGGTATCACTACTGATTCTGCTGACATTAAAGGATAATAAAGGAATATTAATAATTCTACTTATATGAATTTGACGATTGAGACAAAACAGATTTTTGAAAAATGCCAACTACCACAACTTATCCAACATGAAATAGATAATTTTAATAGCTCTATAATGATTAAGGCAATTAAATCCATAGTTTCAAAAACTCCCCTCAAAGAAATTTCCAGGCACAGATGATTTTACTGGAGAATTTTATCAAGTTTGAATGAGAATTAAGACCAATTCTATATATTGTCTTTCACAAGCTAGAAGAGGGAACATTTCCTAATTCATTTATGAAGTTAGTATTATCCTGATACTAAAACCAGACAGTACAGAAACAGAAAATTACAGATGAATATCATTCATGAATACAGTCACAAAAATTTTTTTCACCTTTTTTTTAATATAATGATTTTTATTTTTTCCATTATAACTGGTTTACAGTTTTCTGTCAATTTTTCAACTGTACAGTATGGTGATATGGTTACACATACATACATAGATTCATCACAAGTGATTAGACATAGTTCCTGGTGCTATACAGCAGAATCTCCTTGATTTTCCATCCCAAAGGCAATAGTCTACATCTATTAACCGCAGATTCCCGAACCATCCCACTCCCTCCCCCTCCCCCTTGGCAACCACAAGTCTGTTCTCCAAGTCCTTGATTTTCTTTTCTGTAGTCACAAAAATTTTAAACAAATAGTAGCAAATGGAATTCAGCAAAACACAAAATTAATTATATCATGACTAAGTGGGGTTTACTGTAGGCTTTCAAGACTGGTTTAATATAAAGACACCAATCCATATTAATAGGCTAAAGAGGAAAAATAAACTGATTATATCAACCAATGCAGAAAAAGTATTTAAAAAATTTAGCATCAATTAGTGATAAAAATTCAGAATAATAGGAATACCGGGGAACTTTCTCTACTTGATTAAAAGCACTACAAAAAACCAGCATGTAGGAGTTCCTGCTATACCTGTTGGAATTTTTTTTTTTTTGGTTATTTGTTTTATGTTTTTGTTTTTTTGGCCACACATTGTATATCTATAGCCATAAAAGTGAACCTCAATTTAGCTCATACCTTATGTAAAATTAAATAAAAATGGATTATGGGCTTAAATGTAAACTATAAAACTTTTAGGAAAAAAAAAAGTCACAGGAGAGGAGTTCCTGTTGTGCTTCAGCAGGTTACGAATCTGACTAGTATCATGAGGATATGGATTTGATCCCTGGCCTTGCTCAGTGGGTTAAGGATCCTGCCTTGCTGTGAGCTGTGGTATAGGCCAGCAGCTGCAGCTCTGATTTGACCCCTAGCCTGGGAACTTCCATATGTTGTAGGTGCAGCCCTAAAAAGAAAAAAAAAGAAATAAGAAAAAAGAAAAAAATCACAGGAGAAAATCTTTGAGATCCAATGCCAGGCAAAAAGTGCCAATGACAGCAAAAGTATGATCCATAGGAGAAAAATTAATAAATTGGACTTTGTCACAGTTAAAAAATTCTGCTCTTTGAAAGATCTTGTTAAAAGGATGAGAAGAGAAGCCCTAGACTGGGAGAAAACATTTTCAACTACATATCCAACAAAGACTAGTATCTAGAATATATAAAGAACTCTCAAAGCTCAACAGAAAAATGAATCAATCCAATTAGAAAACAGGCCAAAGACAGGAAGAGACATTTTAGCTGAGTGGACATATGGATGGCAAACAGGACACGAAAAATGCTCAACATTACCAATTAAGGAAATGCAAATTAAAGCATGTGATTTGCATTGCATATGTACCAGAATTGCTAAAATGAAAACTAGCGAGAACAGTAAATGCTGGAGAAGATTCAGAGAAACTGGCTCACTCAGACATTGCTGGTGGGAACGTAAAACAGTACAGCCACCCTGGAAAACATTTTGGCAGTTTGTTAAAAAACTAAACATGCAACTACCATAGGACTGAACAATTGTACTTCTGGACATTTATTCCAAAGCAAAGAAAACTTATGTTCATAGAAAAACCTGTACAGAAATGTTTACAGTAGCTTTGTCATTACAGCCCAAACCTGCAGAAAACTCAGATGTCCTTCACAGGTTAAGCAAACTATGATACATTCATTCTATGGAATACAACTCAGCAATAAAAAAGAATAAATTACTGATGCAAATGAAACCTGGCTGAATCTCCAGGGAATTTGGTGGAGTAAGAAAAGCCAATCCCAACAGATATATGCTATATAATTCCACACATATAACCTTCTTGAAATGACTAAGTTATAATAATGGAGAACAGATTAGGGGTAGTCTGTGGTTAAGGGATGTTGGAGACAGGATGGAAGTGGGTGTAGCTATCAAATGGGAACTTGAGGAGCCTTGCCCTGGTGGAAATATTCTGCAGCTTGAATGTTTCAGTGTCAATATGCAGGTGATATTGTACTTCTTTACAATGTAATTTACCAATGGGGGTGGAGCAGCTGGGATCCCTGTGTGTTATTTCTTGCAACTGCGTGGAAATCTACAATTTTCCTAAAATTAAAAGTGTGACTAAAAAATAGGTGTGATCTCTGCTGATGGGCTTTACAAGTATTCTGGCGGAGAACAGTATTAATTTATTCCAAATTTTTATTATGATAGATTTAAAATGTTCTGTCAATTTCTCATGGTACAGCAAAGTGACCCAGTCATACACACACACACACACATGCACATATATATTCTTTTTCTCACGTTATCCTCCATCATGTTCCATTATAAGTGATTAGACATACAATTCCCTGTGGTATAGAGCAGGATCTCATTGCCCGTCTACTTTAAATGCAAGAGTTTTCATCTACTAATTCCAGACCCCCAATCCATCCCACTCCCTCCCCCTGGCAAACATGAGTCTGTCCTACATGTCGATGATCTTTTCTGTTTTGTAGATAGATCATTTGTGCTGTTTTAGACTCCACATATAAGTGATATCATACGGTTTCTGTCTATTTCTGAGTTAACTTCACTCAGGAGGAGAGTCTCTGGTTCCATCTATGTTGCTGCAAATGGCATTCGCTTGTCTTTTCTTTATGGCTGAGTAGTATTCTGTTGTGTATATGTATCACGTCTTCCTAAACCATTCATCTGTTGACGGGCATTTAAGTTGTTTCCATGTCATGGCTATTGTGAATAGTGCTGCAATGAACATATGGAGGCATGTATCTTTTTCAATGAAATTTTTGTGTAGATATATGCCCGGAGTAGGATTGCTGGATCATATGGTAGATCTGTATTTAGTTTTCTGAGGTATTTCCATTCTGTTTTCCACAGTGGTTGTACCAATTTATACTCTCTCCAACAGCGTAGAAGGATTCCCTTTTCTGTATATCCTCTCCAGCATTTGTTATTTGTTGACTTGTTAATGACTGCCATTCTAACTGGTGTGACGTGGTAGTACCTCATTGCAGTTTTGATTTGCATTTCTGTAAGAATTAGTGATGTTGAGCATTTTTTTCATGTGCCTGCTGGGAGAGATATTAATTTAATCTCTATATCAAAAACATAAAAATTCAACTATGATAATGCCTTAGAGGAGAGATATACAGTCCTAGGAAAATGTATAGTAGACAGGGTGAGTGAACACGTAATTTATTGCTCAAACCGGGACAAATCTGAGAGGAAACGGGGTGCTTTTAGTAATTAGGCTGGGAAAGTGGCCAAAACCGGGGCACATGGTTACCCTCATGATAGAGCAGGGGGCTCCTGAGGTCAGGGGAGGCTCCCTGGAGGAGGTGAAGCTAGACCTGGGATCCGAAGGAAGATGAAGAATGAATTGGACAAGCAGGGAAGGCACAGCAACAGGCAAAGATCCCAGGAAGGAGGGGAGCCTGGTCCCCTGGGAGCAGCAGTAGCCTGGCTTCTCCAGGGGCACCAGGAAACATGAGTTCAGCAGGAGAACCTCATGTGGGCTCTGGTTCCTGTGACCTGGGCTGAATTCCTCCATCTGCCATCTCCCCAGTGTCAGTACCAGGTTGTAAAGTTTGTTTGTTTTGAGGCTATATTTAGCTCCCCGCCTTGCTTTCTCTGCCACACTTGAACAGTTTCCTAAGAACTGCCAGCACTTTCAGGGCTCCTCTGTTGCTCTGGATTCTGAGTCGGGATGAGTGAAAGGGTCATTGCCCCTGAGGGTCACAGATGCATCCCGGATACATTTCCTTCTCCTCTGGCAGCAGCTGAAGTGGCCTCAGGCCATTCTTGAGGGTTTCCCTCCTCCTTCCATGGGATGATTCTCCTGAGCTGCCTGCAGCCTCATCTTTGGCTGTACTCACTCCTCTGGGGAGCCCTTCCTCCTGGTTTCTCCACCTAGACTCCTCTTTCTTGCGTCTCTTGTATCCAAATTTGCTCTTAGAAAAACCTCCCAATCCTTCTTATTATTAGCCTTGAAGGATGGGTTTAAACTCTGAGTGGATCTGAACACTCCCAGGCTTCTGGGAAGATTACATGGGGACAAAGTACACACAGTTGTTCAGAGTTTGCAGTGTTGAGGTCAGCCACTGACACATTTTCTATGAGATTGTTTGCTCTTTAATTCTGAAGTCTCACTTTGGGGAATAAAAACTTTGACGTCTCCTGAAGGAAATCCAGTCATCATCAGAGAGATGCATCATAATGTCCTGGGATGGACAGGGATATTCAAAGCGGAGGTAAAGGGGGTCCAATGGTAATTTATTAAGTGCTTATTATGTGTTAGGCACTGTTCAGACATTATCTCATTGAATCTTCAAAAAACTCTGAGATAGGAACTTTTTTTTTCCTTTTTGTCATCTCAGGGCCGCACCGTGGCATATGGAGGTTCCCAGGCTAGGGGTCGCATTGGAGCTAGAGCTCCAATCCACAGCTCACAGCAACACCGGATTGTTAACCCACTGAGCAGTGCCAGGGATCAAACCCGCAACCTCATGGTTCCTAGTCGGATTCGTTAACCGCTGCACCATGGTGGGAACTCCTGAGATAGGAACTACTGATACCTCCCTATTACAGATGGGGAAACCAAAACTCACAGGTTTACACACTCTCCCCAAAGTCACACTCCTGGTGAGGCAGAGCTAGGATGTGAACTCTGCTCTGTGTAGACCCAGACGCTCACCGGGCTCTGCAGGCTGCCTGAAAGTCATTTTCCATCTCCAGGACCTGAAAAATGACCTAGTCTTTCTCTCTCTTCTCCCCAGCATTCCCATACCACCACTCAGGCACCTCTTCTCTCTTTCCTTCTCTCACCCTTCCTTCCTCTTCTCTTTGCTTTTCCATCCCCCCTCTGCAGTCTTGTTTCATTCTCTGCTAGCTGGGCTTTAACCCATCAGTGGCACCCCTGAGAGTCAGGTCAGCTCTGCTTGGATTTCACTGTCACTGCTCCCTGTGTTTTCCCATGGTTGTCTGTTCCCCTTGTTAAACTTGGTAAGCATCTGGTGGTGTCTTTTTTAATGCAAATATTGTATTCCTGGGAAGGGTGCTTTAAGGTATCAACACTGAAGGATGAGTTAGATGCGCTGTCTATATAAACTCTGTTGGGGGAGCACAAAACCAGGAGTCACGGGAACAGAAATGGGAGGCTGGGTGCAACAAAGACTCACTCTCTAAGCATATACTGGGTTCTAGAAATCAGAACTGGGGATTGGTTTGGGTCCAGTCTAAAGAGCTGAGATCTGTAACCATGTCAATGTCAATTAAAACAGCAGGCCATGCCTTTCCTTTTATGTCTCCCTTTAAGTTTGCTTGGTGCTTCCTTGTACATGCTCTCTCTTTTTATTATTATTTTAATTTTTTTATGGCCACATATGCTGCATATGGAAGTTCCCAGGCTAACGGTTGAATTAGAGCTGCCACAGCCATGGCACCAGATCCGAGATGCATCTTTGACCTATGCTGCAGCTTGCGGCAATGCTGGATCTTTAACCCTATGAGCGAGGCCAGGGATTGAACCCGCAACCCCACAGAGACAACATTGGCTCCTTAACCCACTGAGCCACAAAGGGAACTCTAATTCTGTCTTTTAATCCACAGACTCAGTGAGGTAGTTTTTCTTTCTTCTGTCATAAACATGAAACTTGTTGAAATTTCTCGGAAGAGTTCCGGTCATGGCTCAGTGGTTAACAAATCCAACTAGGAACCATGAGGTTGTGGGTTTGATCCCTGGCCTGGTTCAGTGGGTTAAGGATCTGACATTGCCATTAACTGTGGTGTAGGTTGCAGACGTGGCTCAGACCTGGCTTTGCTGTGGCTGTGGTGTAGGCCGGAGGCTACAGCTCCGATTAGACCCCTAGCCTGGGAACCTCCATATGACGTGGGTGCGGCCCTAGAAAAGGCAAAAAGGCAAAAAGACAAAAAAAAAATTTCTCATCTAACACAGGGAAAGCCAGGACTATATTTAAAATCCTCTCATAGCCTCATCTCCAACTCTCTTAGAAAATCACCAGCTTTTCTCCATAAGATATTCTAATTAAATACCCCAATCTCCATTCTGTCTTCTGTTCATCCACTCCATTACCTTTCATTCATTTGAGAAGCATTTAGGAAGGATCTGTTAGGTTCATCAGGGCACTAGGTTTAGCTTTTATATATATTATTCATTTACTTCTCAAAACCACCCTGTCGGGGTAATGCTAGAATACCTTCTTTTAAAAAGGGACAGCTGAATAATGCCTAGTTGATCATTGCCCCAGCAGTGGCACTATGAAATCCATCTCCACATTGGTGTCCAGGTTGTACTTTCCACAGGCTGCTCCTGCCATGAGAGAGTGCGGCAGGGACACCACGGCAGCCCTGTTTCTGGGGGCTAGACAACTCCTCAGGGAGTGACTTTGACTCGAGGACTCCTATCAAGAAGTCCTGTATTGCTAACTTTCTTAGAACACACAGTCATCAAAGACTTTTCACCCAGCTTTCCTCCCCCCATCCCCTCTCTTTTCCACAAGAGTCAGACATGCATCTTGGGCTGATGGTCTTCCCAGCCACAACACATTTACCTTCATACATTGCCTGCAGGTCTAATCCTGTTGTGGCATCTGCTTCTTGTACAATCTAGATTAAATCACTTGCTTTTTTATTTTTTTCCAGCAAAGGCATCACTGAGGTGATGACTTTTTTTTTTTTTTTGGTCTTTTTGTCCTTTTATGGCCACACCTGCAGCATACGGAGTTTCCCAGGCTAAGAGTCTAATTGGAGCTGTTGCTGCCGGCTTATGCCAGAGCCATAGCAATGCCAGCTCCTAGCCACATCTGCGAACTACACCACAGCTCATGGCAATGCCGGATCCTTAGCGCACTGAGCGAGGCCAGGCATCGAACCTGCAACCTCATGGTTCCTAGTTGGATTCATTTCCGCTGTGTCATGATGGGGACTCCCCTTTTTATTTTTTAAAATACATTTCTGGTCTTTGTGGGTGAGGTCAGACAGAACTTGGGCAAGGAGGCTGAGGTGGAAGAAAGTGGCCCTCTGGTCTGAGGATGGTATTTGAAATCCAGCAGGATGCAGCCTGTTCTCCTGAGCTTGGGGACTTGTAGGCTGGCCCAGGAGCACTGGGCAACACTACCCACTCCTCCTTTATAAAACACTCATTTCCCTTGCTTCCACGACACCACACATTATGGACTCCCCTCCAGCCTCTTAAGCTTCCCCTTCTCAGGCTCATCCTCTCACCAAAGCCAAGTGTCTCAAGCAGAAGCTTTCATTTTCCATGCTGCTTTGAAGGGACCACCTTTTCTCTAATAAATGCAGCACTGCTTTTAGAGTCACTGGAGAAAATAATAACACAAAATCCTGTTTTCCTCCAAAATTTCTTTCCCTATTGTACTCACCTCATTAGGTTTTTGCCCTTCTTTTCTTTTGGAGTCATAACTTGGGTGAAAATGTCAAAAAAGTTGCCAATGACTTTTGGTAGCTCAATAAGTATGTTCTTTCCTAGAGCTTGTTCATTTTCTATTGTTGACTTTACTTGTTCAACCCTGAACTTGCTACTTGAACACAGGCCTGGAATTCACTGCCCACAATTTCTTCTTCCTTAAATGAGGGTGTCATTTAAAGATAAGGATGCCACCAACTAAATCACCAACCTCTTCTCAAATTGCTAGGCAAGTTGTGGGAGCCATATGCTCAGTGAATACCAGCTATTAACGTTAGTCCTCATGGCGTGTGCTTGGGTGGGAAGACAGCTAATGCAGCAAAAAGAACACTGGCTTTAGAGCCATATAGACCTAAACGCAAATATTGTCTAGGGCATGTTTTATAATCTAGGGAAGGAAGATAATATAGACCACTGTGCAAGAGTTTAATGTCAACAGATCAGGTTTCAAACTCCTAGTTCTATCACCCACGGGCTATGCAACCCAGCTTCTCTGAATCAAAATTTCCTCATCTTTAAAACGGGCACAAAGTGCTGGCCTCCACAAGACTGTTAAGAAGAGTAAGGACATTTACAGCCAAACTTTTAGAACACTTTATTGGTGCTACAATTTGTTCAAGTGCTTTATGCCCATTAGTTCATTTAATACAGTAAATGTATTTTCACCATCCCTATTTATAGATGAGGAATATAGAAAGAAATAGAAGTTAAGTAATTTGTCCATGATCACACAGTTGGTCGTTGGTATGTTTGGAATCCGAACACAGAAATTTAGCTCCAGATCTGAACTCTTAATCACTCTGCTGGAATGCTAATGGGTCCTTCCCACATGTCTGGTCCAGAGTTATCACTCAGTATATGTTAACACATCATTATCATCACCATGATCGCCTCATCATCACTGCTTCTTCTGTATTCTCAATCTATTGATTGAGAAAACCTGCCTTGTCAGAATTAAATGAAACAGTGGGCATAGAAGACATAGGGCCTGGCATAAATAAAGTCCTTGTTAAATATCAGTTTTTAGGTTGTTTGTTTCTACTTTTTCTCCTCTGCCTGTCTTTTTTCTCATATACTTTTCCTCATCCTATAAAGTCTTTGATGTCTTTGGGACAAGATTCTTAATGTTACTGCCTACACCTGTGACTGCTGGGCAGGTGGTCACCATTGTAGGGAACAGTATCAATCAAACCTTAGAGCTTTTGCTTCTTTAGAAAGTGTACATATGCTCAAAAGAACAGATGATTAGTAGTTGCAACAGAATTGTTATTATTTACACTCATCTGTCTCATCTTTTATTGTACATTTATTGAGGTTCAGTGCTGTGCCAGGAATTGGGCCAGGTGCTGAGGATACAGCATTGAGCAAAACAGACACTTTTTGCTTTCATGGATACACAGTAGTTGGAAGTCCTGATTTCAGTGGGCTTCTACCACTTTCATCTTCAGGTTTTGTTTTATAATCATTTGCCTCTGCAGATATTCATAGAGTTACAATGTGGACTGTTGTTTTGATATTAATCAATTAATTTGCTATTTAGTTCTAAAAAGGAGTTGAAGTGGCTTGTCAACAATGAACAGATAGAATATGATCAAAGGGTATCAAACAATAAAAACAGAGTATCGAGTAAAAGAGGAGCAGAGGATAAAGATCTTGTTCTGAAGACTGTTAGAGCAAGTGAACTTGATGTTCAGCTTGACCGACGAGACAAGAGGAAGACGGAGGGAAGAGACTAAGCCGCTTCAAGAAAGCCTTTAAGATAGGATGTCAGCTCCACAGGAGAAATCCAATTTTTCCTGGCTCTAAGTTTTATGAGGCTTTATGGTTAGAGCTTCATATGAGTGCTGAACTTGTTATAAAATGAGAGAAATAGGCATAATTGGAATGCTTCCCTATATGTGCCAGCTGTGGGTGCTGATGGAAAGATATTTATTAGATTATTAAGGGATTGGAAACGTGTATGTGTGTGTGCATGTACATGTGCATGCACACAGGCATGTGTGTATTTGCAATATCAGGGAGAAGAATTACAGTTTCTCCAAGAGTTATTTCACTGTGATGGTTAAAAAAAAAAAAACTGAAATAAACCATATTAGGATGACATTTAGTATACTCTTGGGAAATTTATAGCACAGTTTGCTTTCTCCAGTTGTATGTAATTGGGACAGAAAGCTGGAAGGTAAACGCATTCTCTGTGAGGCCTTTTTTGGTCTCCCCTTTGGGATTGGGTGAGGGCTAACCTCAGTTGTTAACCTTCCTTTCCCAGTTCAAATAGGCATTATGCCATCAAAGGAAATGGGAACACATTCTAACCCTAGCTCTCTCTTTTAAATTCCAAATGAATGTTGGATAGCTCCCATTTTAGAATTGAAAGACAAAGAATTTGGTGATGATGATGGTGGATGATGTATCAGGTACTATGGGATAGTGGGGTGTGGGGGCTGGCTTCACAGAAGAGGTGCCATTTAAACCAGATCATAAGGGAATTGTGGCAGAGGACAGATTAAGGAATATGGTAAGCAAATTCATGGAGGTAGGGGAGTGCATGGAGTCCCGGACACATTCTGAAAAGTTTGGACTTTATGAACAATAGTTGGTAATGAATTTTTAGGCGAGCAGTCCATAACATAATCTTCCTTGTGCTTGAAGAGGCTATTTCTTCCAACAGTACAGAGCTGTGCTGTGTAAAAAAGTAGCCATTAGTCATTAGTGGTTATTGAGCACTTGAAATGCAGCTAGTCTGAACTGAGATGTTGTTAAGTGTGAAATACACATTGGATTTTGAAGACTTAGTACAAAAATATGTAAAAAATTGTAATCTTTCTGTTGACTTACAAGTTGAAATAAAAATGTTTTGGATATATTCAATTCAATGAAGTAAATTATTAACATTAATTTATTTTTACTTTCTAATTTTAAAAGTGAGGCTACCAGAAAACTTTAAATTACCTAAGTGGCTCACATTATATTTCTACTGGACAACACTGGTGGACAGTGGGGAGGTTGGCTTGGAGAAGCAAAGAAGACCAGGAGAAACCCTAGACAAGGATGATGAAGGTCAGATCTAAGCCAGTAATGTTGGGAATAGACAGGAGAGGACAGGTAAAAAGGCTTTTAAAATAGGACTTGGCAGTGATTTTCCCAGATGGGATTAAAAGAGGGAGGAGTTAAGGTTGCATGTTGAATGTAATGTCTGTGTAACTGAGGTGTTGGAGGAGTGTTTTTAGAACTTGATAAGTATGATTTTCAATGTGAACATGCATGTGTGTGGAGTAATGGAGAATTCAGATGTGAGGCTCATGAAAGAGAACAGAGTGGGGCTGTAGAGTTAGCAGCAAGAGGTGATAGTGGGAGCATAGAAATGGGTGAGATCTTGGGGCTTACTCATGGAAGAATGGGAGCCAAGCACAGAGAAATGGGGGAATGCTAGAGGTTGGGGCTCAGAATTTAAGATGTAGAATAAAGAAGAAAGTCTTGTGAGATTGACTAAGGTTGGTCAGGGAGAACCCAGGAGACCCTGGTACCAAGAAGACCAAGCGAGATCTTTCCAAATGGAACGTGCTTGCACATGCGGAAAGCAGAGACTGTCGGGCTCGCTTCTCAGGCAGCCATTGGTGGTGTTTGTTGGAAAAGGGCCTTGATGAGTCCTCTGAAGACAGAGGTCAGATTGCAGAAAGTCCAGGAGAACCTGGTTGGTGAGGAAGGTGAGACTTGAAGAGATTTGCATACTAGAGAAGGTTGGTGGGAAATGAGAGGCTGGGGAGGGGGGACAACACAGGGCTGAAGACCAGGATTTTTAGACAAAGGGTGAAGGTGGGAGAGACTGAAGATAGAAGGAGGATGTGCTAATCAATGGAGCAAGGCCAAGAGGCTGAATTAGTGTAGGAAACTACATAAAAATGTTACACTTGGAGTCTTTTTATCTATTTTCTTCCCAAATACTTTATAGCCTCATATATACAAGTCCTGGTCCAGGAATCCAACCTTCCCAGGAGCTCCATCTGAACAGAGCCCTCTGCAGTTGGGAGATGGAAAGGGAAGACCCCAGCTTTGCTCTTCCAGACAACTCCCCTCCATGGGGGACTGCTGGGAGCTTGGACAGCGCATCTGCCCGGGGCTTGGGAGTCCCTAGCGTCCCAGGCTGTATGAATCTCTGGTCTGGGAGCCCTGCTTAACAGTGCAGATCCAGACCTTATTCTCTGGCATCTACCAGCTCTGCTTTGAACCTAAGCAAAAGGGAGTCTATGCTTCCGTCCTTCCTCAAGCCCTGAGTTTTGGCTCAGGTTGCAGCGCCTGGCCTTCACCAGCAGGGGCGCTGGGAACCCGCGGATGGCCGGCTCCTTATCCTGCAATCGCCTCAGCCTCAGCCTTAGGGCTGAAACTTTTCTTGCGGTGGCGGGTTGCCAGTCTTTGAAAACCCACAGACTTCAAGGACTCACCTCATTCGGACGTTGTCATTTGTGTGTTTCTCTGGCCCAGCCTCCTCAGATTCTCAGTTTCCATTTTAGCTCCTGGTGGAAAAACAGGTTCAAGAGGTTGGGGGCTCCTGGAACAGGAGGTTGTCTCCCCCTTGGCAGTCTCAGATTCCCAGGCTCTGCCTCCTGCATTCCTCTTTGTGCACCACCCCCCACCACCTCGCACACTCCTTTCGCACCAGTATCTCACTTTCTTTTCCCCCTCCATCCTTCTCCCTCTGTCCTATCCCTCCTTTTTTTTTTTGGCTTTTTAGGGCTGCACCCGCCACATATATGGAGGTTCCCAGGGGTCAAATTGGAGTTACAGCTGCCAGCCTCAACCTCAGCCACGCAGGATCTGAGCAGCGTCTGCGGCCTACCCTGCAGCTCACAGTAACACCAGATCCTTAACCCACTGAGCGAGGCCAGGGATCCAATCGGCAACCTCATGGTTCCTAGTCGGATTTGTTTCTGCTGTGCCATCATGGGAACTTCTTTCTTAATAACTCCTTCTTCAGATCCAACTCCTTCTTCAGCTCCACACATCTAGGCCTTTTCAACCCCTAGCAACCCCTGGAGCTTCCTGGCTTCAGGCTGAGGCTGCACTACTTGCACCCCGGAGCCTGAGAACTACATCTCCAAGTTGTCTTCGGGTTTAGCCCCCTCTCTCCAGCCTACCCAAAGTCTCTCTTTTCCTGCAGGGCACGAAGGGCCCCAGCCTGTGCTGAGTTCCACGTGCCCTGGCTGCGCTCCTGCAGTGGAGGACAGTGAGAACTGATCCTCAGGCCTGTGCTGTACTGGGCCAGGGACCCTCTAAGTGGCAGCCTGACACTCGGAAAGAACAACTGAGCCTTTTCAGAAATGAATCTAGAGCGTTGAGGGTGCGACCTCATAGTTGCAGGCAGAAAGATGGGGCCTAGATCCTTCCAATGGGAGCGAATGGTCTTGACTACTCTCTTCCCCTGGCTCAGGCCAGGTCCCTGCAAGAAGAGCTCTCTGAATGGGGTAAGAGCTGTCAACCCTCAGATCTCTGCTGCCAGCGCCTCCTAGCTTTCTCCTCTAGCCTCTTGGGAGGCTCAAGAAACGTGGGTGCGCCAGGAGGAGCTGGCTGTCCAGAACTGCTTTACTCTTAATGTTGTCTTTCTGACTTTTAATATTGCCTTTCTGACGACTCACAGGTTTATGGAAATACAAACACAGGAGTGTTTGATCCACGCTTGCCCACAGCCCGAGCACACCCCTGCCTGTTCCACACCCCATCGCTCACACTAACAGGCACACTTACGCGTGCAAATGTGCACGCACAGAGCCGCGCGCCCCCGCACAACCGGGGCCCCTGTCACGGCCAAGTACCCTACCCGGGACGCCCGCCCGCCATCCTTCAGCACACCCCTCTCCTCCCCTCACGCACGCACGCGCACGCACGCACTCCCCGCGCCCCCGCACCGGGCGGAGGCGCGGGATGTGTGGGGGGTGGCGCCTGGAGGGGCGGGCCAGGGACTCCAGTCCATCCCGCGCTCGGCTTCCGCGCGCTGCCTCTCTGTGCGAAGAAGGCTCTGGGTTTCCCCTTGGCTCCGTAACCCGAACAGTTGGCGCTGAAAACACTTTACTCCTCCTCCTCCCTGGAGACCCTCAACCTTCCCGCTCCCACAACAGGCCGGAAGAGTAACCCCCTAAACGTGGCCAGAAGCGGCTCGGCTCCCAGCTCTT
The DNA here is from genome assembly GCA_004024745.2 of Catagonus wagneri. Lineage (NCBI taxonomy): Eukaryota > Metazoa > Chordata > Mammalia > Artiodactyla > Tayassuidae > Catagonus > Catagonus wagneri. The sequence continues at coordinate 24,883,983 of PVHT021183705.1, read as the reverse complement.
CGCCGGGAGCAGGTTGGTGGCTGGATTACCGAGAGACTCTGGATTGGGGTCCGTCGTCAGTCCCTCCTCCTGGATTGGACTTGATTTCATATTTTAAAAGAGGATTTTCTTATTACCTTTGAATGCTCCTTCTGACAAAATTTCTGGAGGAGCTTGGTGGGGAATATTTTGGGGGATTTTAAGAAAAAAGGAGCCGAAGGGGCATTTATTAATTTTTCTCGGTTTTGGAATCACCCTGTGGAGGAGAGAGCGAGCAATCTGAAGCCAGGAGGAAAGAGTGCAGAGGACCAGTGAGGCGCGCCAGCCTGAGCCACCTCCTTCCCGGCCGCCCCCTCCCCACTCCCCCGACACACACTCGCTTGTGCTCGCTCGCCGCTCGCCCGCACGCGCACACCCCCCACGCCGGACCCGCACCTCGGCGGGCGCCACACACTCAGTAGCCGGAGCCCGCGGCAGCCGCAGCGGGATGGAGGCGGCGCGCACGGAGCGCCCCTCAGGCTGGCCCAGGGCGCCCCTCGCCCGGACCGGGCTCCTGCTCCTGTCGACGTGGGTCCTGGCTGGTGCCGAGATCACTTGGGGTGCGACAGGCGGTCCTGGGTGCCTCTCGGCTCAGGCTTCACAGTCCCCGGCGCTGCTTCCTCTTTCACAGCGGGCAGTGGCAAGCCAGTGGCCGGAGGAGCTGGCGACGGTGCGGAGAGGCGCTGCACAGGGGCGCCGGCCCAAACCAAAGCCACTGCCCCAGCCAGGCGGTGGCAGCGGCGGAAAGAAGCGGGGAGAAGCCGGGGGGCTGTCACTGGCAGGCACGCGGTGGGAACAAGGCATGTTGGCTCCTGGCAAGCCTAGCGGCTCGAGGAGGAGTCGCCGGGCGCAGCCCCCCAGTGCCCTGGAACGTGGGTACACTCGGACCGCTGTTTTAGCTGATGGTTCCAAAGGAAGCCGCCCGCTGGCCAAGGGTCTCCGGGAGGAAGTGAAGGCGCCACGGGCTGGGGGGTTGGCGGCTGAAGAGCTCAGGCTACCGAGCACCTCATTTGCGCTGACCGGGGACTCGGCCCACAACCAAGCTATGGTGCACTGGTCGGGACACAACAGCAGTGTGAGTACCCACCTGGCGGAGGATCTAGATCTCACCGTCTCTGACAGCGGGAGAAAACAGGGGTGCGGGAGGGAACGAGGGGCAGGGGCAGATAGTTTGGGGTCCAGGCGGAGACAGGGGGGCTCCTCGACTTTTAGAAAGAACACGTTCATCCCGCTTTCCCAACGCCCCCAGCAGGTTAGCAGAGTTTATCTTAGGACGGTGTGTGCATTTGTTTACCAGAGACACCAGGACTGGGGCCTCAGGGAGGGGAGTGGAGGAAGGGGTGCCTTAACGGATAAGTGATCACTTTTTCTGGTACTCGGCTTGGAGAGTCAGTTATTCTGCTGGGTGTGTGTATATGAATTCTTGGGTGAGGACATGGATTGATTTGGTGAAGGAACTGCTGGATAGACTAACGTATTCCTGCAACTGCCCGGGCTTACCTGCTTTCCTCTCCAAGCACACGAAAAAGCCTGAAGATTGAGGCCACTCAGACTCAGTACTCCTGCCTGCCCCCCTTAGGCTCGCTGCCCTGGGCTCCAAGTGCACTTTCTCCCAGCCCTGGCGAGAGACTGGGCCAAGTCAGCCCAAGCCTTGGCCTTTAGGCAAGGTTGATTTCCCCTTGAAAACCCAGGCAGCTGTCCTGGAAAGCTATAGGAGAGGCATAGAAAAAGTTTCAAGTGTGAAGTGAAATTCAACACCCATCCCGCACCCCTCTTTCTCACGCAAGTACAAGCACAGGATTCTGTGAGCCAAAAAAAAAAAAAAAAAAAAAAAAAGCTCTCCTGGGCAGCTGCGTTCTGCAGTGACAAACTCCCAGAGTGGAGTTGGTTTCAATGATTTCTACGCACCTCTTCATGCCTTTCTTTCCGCTGCCAGGTTCCCCTGGAATCCGCTGTATCGAGAGGTGGCGCCCTAGAGTCCACTCCTGCGGCGCCAGGCTCGAGGTTCAGGGTTTGGAGTGAGGTCTGCCCCAGCAGCTGCTGCAGCCCGCGCAGCGCCTGTTGGGAGGGACTCCCCAGCCTATCCCCAGACCACCCCACTGCTGAGGAACCCGGGAGGATGGCTTTCCCGGAGAAGTGGGGGCGACCTCCCTGCATTTACTCCAGTCCCTAACCTTCCATGGCCCGCACCGCAAAAATTCTTTCATGGCCTCTGGCTCTCAGGATCAGATCAGAAGCCCTGGCGTTGGGCAGAGTCTGGAGGATGAGGGATGTCTGTACAGTCAGCTTCTCCGGAACTCATTTGATGGGAAAGCACCACCCACTCCCTTTGTATTTCTCTTCATGATTGACATTAAAGATTGCCCTGGGAAATTTTCGTCTTATTTTAATAGGGCCTGGGGGTGTCACGGGGGTGAGTAGTGAATAACAGGAAAGCTAGGAGCCCACAGAGCGCAGCACATCAGTAATACTGAGTACAGATCTTCTGATTCTTACTGACGCCCAGCACAGCCGCAGGCACTCAGCCTATTGGACGCTTTGGGGGTCCAGTCCAGCAGCGCAGGAAGTGGTCTTCATCTGCCTCCAGTGAAGACCCCCAGAGTTTCGAGTGGACAGCTCTGGGCATGGGGAGTGGGCAACATGTGCTTTTGGAGGAAAGAATGATTGAAGACTTGCCAGTCCCCAGAGGATGTGTGTGTGACAGAGAGAGAGAGAGAGGTGGGGGAGGCAGGCAGAAGGAGAGAGAAAGAATTATCTGACTGGGGGGGGGGGTTTGTGAATCTGAACTTCCTTTTAGTTTGATGATGAGGAGCCCTGGGTATGTGTGTTATTTTGTTCCTGTTCTTACTCCACGAGGAGGATGGACAGGATGTGTGGAAGTAAATGTAGCCCTAGGAGGAGGAGGTGGTGTCCTCACGTAATTGTGATTTCATCGCTGCCACATTTGGACACTATAAATTCACTCTGCCTAAAGAGCTCTCTTACGCTTCTGCTTTTATTTTAAGGCTCATTTTTGTGTGTTGACCAGTTCTCTGAAGAGGGGACATTGGACGACACTTTCTGCAATTAGTAGTTATATGTGCATGGCTTTCTCTGCCCATCTTCAATGTAGTTGTGCAGCAGAGGAGGTGAGGGGGAAAGTCTAGCCCTGTACCCTCTAGGGAAATGGTGCTGCAGTTAAAAGGGTGCCACAAAGGCCCAGAGAGCAGACCAGTTGGCCTTGGAGTCCTTGGTGACAACAATGTGATTTGGGCAGTCCATGAACAGCCGTTTAGGGGTTTATCGGTTGTGCTCACGGCCAGTCTTACTGGCCAAGCGAAGGACGAGGCCACACCCCGTGAGTGCAGGGACCCCGTGGTGGTGTCTTCTGTCTCCGGTCTGGAGAGGGGCTGCCGTTTTAGCTCCTGGGCTGGACCTGCCTCCTTGACCGTGCTTCACAGGCAATCCCAGTGAGAAGGACTTCACTGAACATCTGTCTGTGCCGCCCTGAGGAAGATGAGGAAACAGGCTAACATGGCCCTGCCTTTGAGAGATTTTAAGGAAACAATCCCTGAGAGAGTAGCTAGGAAACCAGTCTCTACAATGTTACCCAGTTGGTTTCTTCTTCCCCTCGCCCTTTCCTGAGGGCGGAAAAAAAGGTAAATCAGAATGAAAAGCCAGCGTGAGGAGTGATGGAGGTAATGACCCTTCTGGAAGGTCCCTTCATCATTGGTTTCAAGGCGGAGGGAGATGTCCCTGAGGCAGAGAACATGGGTCCTTGCACCAAACTCTTTTCTCATGAAAAGAGAATTCCACCTTCCCTTCTGACTTGAAAAGGGTTAAATATGCCCTTTTCCAGAAAGGCTACTGGTTTAATTGTTAACACCTTGTGGGGCCTCCTGCTCTCCGTCCAGATTCTTCTGGTGGGCCTCATTCAGTGCCTGAGTTCCTTTCTGGGGAGAGCTTCCAGTCAGCCCATGTACATGAAAATCCAACTCTACTCTGGCCATTTGCAGTTAGGCATGCTCAGCTGGACGTGCAAGGGAAGGGCTTCCACCCTCCCCCATGTATCCAGCCTGTGCCCAGGGCCTGAGATTCTCCTCCTTCCAGGCTTCATACACATATTCCTTTTGGTACCAGGGATAAGGTGGGATGGATTGGAGGGCAACGGAGGAAGTGACTGCCAGGCTTGAGCCAGGAGGAGGTGAGGTCTGGGTCCCACTCTGACCTTCCTTGTCCTGCCAGATGTTTCAGGGGGAGGTGAGTGGGCTTGGGCTCAGAGCCTATACTCTAGAAGAGTGATTTGCCTTTCTCACTGGTTGTCTCCAGCTGGGATCCTGGTGATTAATTGGCTAGAGAGTGTTTCACAAACACCCAGAGGGAATCCAGACCCTGTGGCTCCCACAGAGATACACAGGAACGCATCATTCTGCTTTTCTCCTTCAGAGGAAGAAAGACGTCTCCCTGCTTGGTCAGTGAGTTGGCAAATGACTCTGGAGAGTGGAGACCAGCAGGGGGTAACGGTCCACTTGCCATACCTCCTCCGCACCATCACCCTTGATGGGGACCCAGTTTCTGGTGCCAAGGTGTGAATCCCACAGATTGATCCCCAGGCCTTTTTTGCAGCTTACTTGCGGTGACAGCAATTTGCAGGCTGCTGCCCCTGCATTGTGTCTGGTTAGAATGACTTGCCAGCTAGTTTTCAATTCATGTGCCCAACACTGCACCTTGGTGAAGCAAAGTGGGGAGATGCTGAGAACTTGAGGTTCCTACCCTTTCCAGAGCATGCTAGCAGGTGCGAACACGCAGATCCTCCTAGGCAGGATTTCATACTACCCTTAACTAATTCAGCTGGACTGTGCTCTAAAATATTTACTCCTAATGTGCAAAATAGTGACAGGTTTGATCAGATTAATTGTATTTCACTCACTGGAGCATCTAATTGTGGCTCCCAAACAGATTTTTCAAATAGCTTTTGGCTGGGTTGTCTAGCCTTCACTGTCCCTGCTCACAGCCCCCATGTCACAATATCTTAATGCATTTTACCTTCTCAGAGGCTTAATAAAGAAGCCTGCCACCGAAGCTGTTCTTCAGGGGTTTGCCAAAAAGAATCTGTTTTTAATTAATATTACAAGGGGAGCCATCTCAGTTGAGATGTAGCCGGGAAATGCAGCGGGACATAACAGCACTAATTGCTCCTGGTCACTGTCGGGGCCTGAGTGTGGGGTGGGGAGAGGGGGGACGAATACAGGCTATTTGTCTGCTCTGCTTTTCTCTGATGGCCTGGTTACAGGCTGTGATTTGCTTCTCAGATCCTGCAGTGACTTCCAAGGTGAACAGAAGTTGCAAACTCCCTTAATTGGGAGCCCTGATTTAATGATTACAGAAATGCAGTGGTTGGAACTTGCTTTGGAGCTGGCAGAGAAGGAATGCGGGAAGTGGCTTCACCAATTGTGTTGAATTTGAGGGAAGGGAGGGTTGGAGCCAGAAGGCTCAGGGGGCAGAGGTAAATCTCTTCAGGCTCTTGCGTGTAAATCTCTTACTGTAACTGGAGGAACTTTGGAACTGGATGATCTGTGGGCCCTGAATCATCCTGTAAGGAGCAGAGAGGTGTGACCAAGCTGGGTGGCTGAAATAGAAGGATGTGTCTGGAGGGTTTATCCAAGGCCAGGTACACCAAGGCCTGGGGGCTTGACTCACCTCTTGATTTCCTGCTTCTTTTGGCCTCTTGGCTGGGTTGAGACACTTTCCTATAAGGAAAAAACGTCTAAGAATGAATTTTCAGCAAGTTGGGGAGAAAGGTCTTGCAAAGTTGGAGGCTCAAAATGTAGAAAATCAATGCCTGGTGGGCCACTTTGGGTAAGCAGCACTGGCATTATGGGATGAGTAGCCATCTGGTAACCATGGTTATGCCCCTAATGTGGTCGATTAGTGAGAGGTGGGTCTGGAGGGTGCTCTGACTTTGCAGAATGTGGAGATGAGAGAGCTTGGCCTTCCCTGCCATAGAGAAACTCAACTGTGTTTGACCAAGTGTTTGAATGAGTGAGTCCCAAGTTTCAGTGGACAGAGGCCAAGGAGGAACTAGAAATCTCTGTCCCTTGGAATAGTGATGATTTCTTTCTCAGGTTGTTCATAACTTGACAATTACTATAACCAGGAGCATTTCATGCAGTGTGTCTACATTCTCGCTTGAGTACCATTAGTCTCTGGGATCCAAATGCAAAGTCCTTTAGCCTGGCATTCGAGGCCCTTCATTCTGTGTGTCCTGGATCTTTTCTCCAACTCTGTATTTGTTCCCTAATGGGTCCCTTCACTCTAGCCAAGGCAGCCCCTTCATTGTCCCAGATCCCTTCTTGACTCCAAGCTTTGGTTCTTGAGGTCTCCTCCACTCTCCTCCTCTCTTGAGATGTACCCATTATTCATGGCTCAGTTTAAGATTCAAATATGATGTCTCTACAGAACCTGCCATAGAAGCATTATTTTCCTCTTTCCTCACTGTTTATAGAATTTACAGTCTGTACCACACATTTGATTATACTTAGTTTAACACTTTTTTTTCTCTTTTCTTTTTTTGGCTGCGACTGTGGCATGTGGAAGTTCCCAGGCTATAGATCAAACCTGCACCACAGCAGTGACCCAAGCAGTGACAGCAGTGGACCCTTAACCTGCTGCACCACAAGAGAACTCCCTAGGACTTGGTTATTTTATGAGTTATTTTATTTTGAAGGTGAAGGGTGAAATAATTGCAACAGCACCCCACCCCCCATTCCTTAGTAGGAGTTCTGCTCCTCTCATGAGCTCTTGTGGCACGTGGCTCAGTGCTTGGCATGTGCTCAGGACATACTTGCTGAACTTACCCTGGGAACTGGACGGTGTCTTAGCTGTGTGGGGAGGATGGCTGACACTGTCTCTTAATAGCACTCAGTTTATAATCTAGTTTATTATTTATATATGACTTTTAACATCAGATGTAGAGCCATCTCTACCACACTTAGTAAGAAGGTGGGAACAGGAACTAGTTACCAATCCTGGCTCCTCCCTCATGTACCTCAAAGAGGAGATGAATTTACACAAGCTATTCAACCATATGCCAAGTGTGCACTGTGTGTGTGGCAATATTCTGGGGACTATGGCATTGGTAGGGCTGTGATGGAAGGAGAGACAAAGAAGGGTAAGACAGCATTTGCCTCAAGATTCTTCTAATATGCTTTGGGTATGAGGCTGCTCTTCTGTAAAGTTAAATAACACATGACAACAAGGCAGATGCCACGGGGGGTGGTATGTGCTTAATTGTCAAGTGATGGTTTCAGGCTCTGAGCTCAGGGGAGAGGGCGTCACTCTGGGAGATCCTGCGGGTGTCTTAGATTCACAGAAAGTCAAGGCTGGAAGTGCACTTGGGAATTGTCTTCATCGCATCACTCAGCTTAGAGATGAGGGGGTATGAGGCTCAGATAGAAACATGGTACCCAACATTGCGGACTCCATGCTTACTGGTCTTACTCTCTGAATAGCCATCTCCTATGCACTCCTGGTTTCCTCTTTTCTCCTTGCTTTTAACAGGCTATTTTCCTCCCAAGAGGATGCATTTTTCACTCCAGTGAAGTAGGGCGCTGCCCCTTTCGTAGGTAGGATAGACTGAGGCCCAGGAGGAGGACACACAAGGCTATTCAGAGAGGCTTAGGAATAGATTCCTGCCTCCTGTTCCCTGACTGTGTCCGCTGGCCACCCTGTCCACCCACTGCAGTGGCTGCAGACAATAAATACCGACTCCTTAATGTATGATCTATATTGTACTAACTGTTGCTAATGGAGTCCTCCTGTGAGTCACCTTGTTATTTGAGTTAGTGAGTGAATCAAGCCTGGTTGCATCACCAGGAACATTTTGCTCATTTATTTTGATCAGTGTAGTTTGGGTTTAATTATTTATGGAAATGCTCTTCTTTATAGTATGCTAATAAATGTGCTATAGTAAACTTCCAAAAAGTAATGGAGTCTAAGAACTTCAGGATGGCACAGATCGCTTTCTGCTGTTAGCTCCTTGCTGAGGAGCAGAGGAAACCCTTCCTGTTGGGTTGGAGTGAGAGACCCAGAGCCCAGTGGGGCCAGCTATTCAGGGCTGTTGGTGAGCAAAACTGTGCCCACTGCTAAGAAGGCACCTGCTACTTGGCCTGTGCTCTAAGAGAACCTAGTTTAGTGGAAAAGCTGATCGTAGTTTCCCAGGGTTGCCAAGGACCCTGATAGGTTGTAGGTTATTTAGCCTGGACGTGATGATAGGACTCCTGTGAATTCATACCTGTGATGGCTTTTCATCACGAATGCAGTCCTATGCAGGATTTATCATTATTTATTGAACAGAGAGAGACTGGGAACATGGGACAAAGCCATATAGTAAACAGAAGTGTGAGTTCTGGAGCCAGCTGCCTGGGTTTGAATTCTGCCTCCTTCCTCCCTTACTTCTCCCCACTGGTAACCACCAGTTTGTTCTCCATATCTGTGAGTCTGCTTCTTTTTTGTTACAGTTACCAGTTGGGTTGTATGTTTTTAGATTTCAGGGGCAAGTGGTAGCATACAGTGTTTGTTTTTTTCTGTCTGACTTATTTCACTTAGTGTCATGCCCTCCATGTCCATCCATGTTGCAGCAAATGTCAAAATTTTGTTATTTTTTATGACTGAATACTATTCTGCCGTATATATACATATTATATATGTATATATATTATATACACACACACACACACACATATATATATATCACATCTTCTTTATCCATTCATCTGTCGATGGGCACTTAGGTTACTTCCATATCTTGACTATTATAAATAATGCTGCTGTGAATATTGGGATACCTGTATCTTTTTGAATTAGCATTTGTTTTTGTTTTTGTTTTTGTTTTTCAGATACATACCCAGGAGTGGAATTGCCAAGTTATATAGTAGTTCTATTTTTAGCTTTTTGATAAACCTTATACAGTTTTCCACAGGGGCTGAACCAATTTACATTCCCACCAACAGTGTTGGAGGGCTCCCCGTTCTCCACATCCTTGCCAACATTTGTTATTTGTGTTCTTTTTGATGACGGCCATTCTGACAGGTGTGAGATGGTATCTCATTGGGGTGCTGATTTGCATTTCCCTGCTGATTAGTGATGTTGAGCATCTTTTCATGTGCCCATTGGCCATCTGCGTGTCCTCTTTGGAAAAATATCTATTCAGTTCTTCTGCCCATTTTTAAAAATCAAGTTGTTTGCCTCTGTTGTGTGACATCAGGCAAGTTGTCACACTTTTTTGTCTATTTTTTCATCTATAAAAAGGGTGTGATAATAATAGTACCCCCCCCACTTTGGGCTGTTTGTAAGGATTAAATAAGATATTGTACATAGCGAAGCGTTTAAAAGAAATGCCTGACCTGCAGTTAGTCCTCTAGATGTTTTAGTTGTTATTTTTATTATTGGAAGGGGTTTTCTCTTCATTTTCAGATGGAAATAGTGAGGCTGAGGAAGAAGGTACTTGCCCAAAGTTTCCCAGTACGCTGATTGCAAAGCCTTGGCTAGAACCCAGTTCTCAGTGAGATGCTCATTTCAACAACCTCCCATAGTCCGTGACCTGAGTCAGATAAGTCTTGGTGATGTCTGTCTTCTGTGTCATGCTCAGGAAGACCGTGAACAAGACAGAGAAGTGTGAATAACTGGAATCTGGCTACTTGAAACTCACACTCAGAATTTGTAATAGAAATGGTTAGAATCAGATGGTTAGAATCAGATTAATGATTACAGTAGTCAACAACTAAAACATGGGACCTCTATTTAGGGCTTTCACTGAGTGCATTTTTGAGGAAGGCATCCAGAAAGATGAAGAGTAGCTTCTCTTGGCTTCAGCAGTCATGATTACACTTCATAACTAATCACGGAAGGCTTCTTGAAGGAAACGTGAAATGTGTAGCTTTAGGAAAACAGGGGAACACAGGGCCGCTTGGATTGGTGGATCAGAAGAGCCTAGAGTGCCAAGGAGTCATTTCATCCAAGTCATGGGATGGACCTTGATGCTCCAGAGTTGTTTCTCCTCTCTATCTCCTACCTCTGCTTTGGGCCTGGAATAAGATGGGAATATCCATGGCTGGAACTGCCAGCATTTTTCCCAGAATAATCAGACTATCCAGACCCATGAATATTTTGTAATGACCCACACCCATTGAGGTACAGGCTTGAATTCCCTTTTTGTCTGCTCCCTATGCACCGAGAATGCAACCTGAGATCCCTCCACAGACACTAGAGGGAGTGTTGTCCTGGGAAAGAAATGAAAATAAATAGGATGAAATAATAAAAAAAATGCTGCAGGAGGAATTGTTCCAAATGAGTGAAGAGAGCAATCATAGCCTGCAAGTTCATTGTGTGAAGTCTTGTCTGGTGACCCACAGATGAGCAATTGATTGGCAATGAAGCAACTGACTCCTGGGCAGGGGGTGGGGGGGTGGGGGTGGTTGTTGATCATTCAGCCCCTTCCTACCGAAAAGAGGAAATGGATGTTTTGTATGAATACATCCATTCTTCAGTCTATTCAACACATAAATGATTCAACTAAGACTCTAGAAGTAAATTCAATCAGAAGTGATGCTTAGGGAGTTCCCGTCGTGGCTCAGTGGTTAAACAAAACCGACTAGGGACCATGAGGTTGCGGGTTCGATCCCTGGCCTTGCTCAGTGGGTTAAAGATCTGGCGTTGCCGTGAGCTGTGGTGTACGTTGCAGACGCGGCTCGGATCCCGCGTTGCTGTAGCTGTGGTGAAGGCTGGCGGCTACAGCTCCTGTTAGACTCCTAGCCTGGGAACTTCCATATGCCGTGGGTGCGGCCCTAGATAAAACAACACCAAAAAAAAGACAAAAAACAAAAAACAAACAAAAAAAAAAGTGATGCTAGGCTTGGTTCTCCCAACACTTCTGCATTTTCTACCTTTGAGCCCCCTCACTTTCTTGTGCACGGTGGTGGTCAGTCAATAGAAACATATTGAGTTGAATGACCTAAACACATTCTTAAGTCCTGAAAACTGCCTGGGTAAAGAATGAGTGTCTTGGAATTGGGGGAGGGTCTGGATTCTCCTTGCTGCCTCCAGGCCTGGGATCTGCACACCAGGGGCATCACAATTCCTCTCACTGGTGCCCAGGTCCTGCGTGTCTGACTCAGTACTCTCAAAGCCTTTTTTCAGTCTGTGGTGAGGTAGGCAGCTTCTCTTCCAGATGGTTAGAATCAGGTTAAAGATTACACTGCTGCATATAAAATGAACCTTTTCTTTTCAAAATCTGTTCCCAGTGGGAGATGGAGAGCAACTACTGAGTAGAACATTTTTTTTTTTTTCTTTTTGGTGACTCAAGCTGCCATATCTGAATGTGATTACACATACTGGGGGGAACTTGCTACGACAAGGGTTTTGAGGTCATAGTATTGAGATGCATAGAAACTTGTTTTCTAGGGGCGCGGCAGGTAGTGGAAAGAATCTTTAGAGGCAAAAGAGTTGCTCATATCATTGTGTTGCTTTCAGTGTTCTCGTGCTTGAAAGCAAACTTTTCATTGGAAGATTTCTCAAAATTCAATTTTTTTTTTCCTGCCATGGAAGGTCCCCAAGCAACAGGGATTTCAAACAAGTCTCTGAACCTTAGTTTCACTGGCTGTAAAATGGGGATACTACTGAGCTTGTAGGCATGTTATGAATGTTATAGATAATACATTAAAGGGGCTAGCATAGTAGGCTATTACATTGGTTAAAAATGTTAGTTCTCATTAGGCAGGAAATGGGGTAGACTGCGTGTTTGTCCTTTTGTAGTAAATCTGTTGGTACCCTGTCCAAATGCTCTTGGCTGTTGCCTTTGGCTGAAAGCTGACCTGACCACCAGCACCAGGAACTGTGTGCCCACTGGAACTTGCTTCAGTCACACAGGTGCAGGCTAGAGGTGTCAGGGAGTTAATTTCCATCAAAGAGTAGGGAGCAGCTACTTGACAATGACCTCTGGAACTTGGTGGATAAATACTGCAGCGCTCTTATCCTCTGGGTGGGGTAATGCTGAAGCTTGTTTTCTACTCTATCTCCCAGAGCCTCCAGTGGGATTAAGCTCCAGCTTCCTATGGTGGTAACTTGCTTGATTTCCTGGCTCGCTTCCCATCACTATCTCCTTTCTCCACTCCCCAGTCACTAGTTCCTGGGATCATCTCCCAATAAACTACAGTTGACCTTTGAACAATGTGAGGTTTAGGGGCACTGACCCTCCATGAAGTCAAAGATCTGAGTATAACTTTATATTTATCCCTCCAGTATTTTAAGTTCCACCAGCCACAGATCCTATAGTATGTATTTACTGAGAAAAATCCAAGTATTCGTAGACCTGCACTGTTCTAACCTGTGCTGATCAAGTTTCAACTGTACTTTAATTCAAGGCTTTGTTTCAGAGTATGTTTCTGGGGCAACACAAAGAAAGACACTTTACTTATTTCCAAGTGTGTTAGTCTGGGCTCTGTAGAGAAACAGAACCAATAGGCTATGTATATCTCTCATAGTGCCTCTCTTTACATGTATGTATATATTTATCCACATCTGTAAAGAGACTTACTGTAAGGAATTGGCCGATGCTAATATAGAAACTGAAATGTCCACAACCAGCAGCTGGCAAGCTGGACACTCAGGAGAGCTGATCATGTAGTTCCAGCCTGAGTCCACGTTCAAAGGCAGGAGGACCCCAGTGTCCCACCTTAAAGACAGGCAGAGAGAAAAAATCATTTCTCACTCACCCATTCTATTCTGGCCTTCAGTAGGTTTAATGAGGCCCACACTGCCAGGGCCATCTGCTTAGTCTACGAATGCACATGCTAGACTCAGCCAGAAACACCAACACAGATGCATTTAGAATAATGTTTGACCAAATATCTGGACACTCCATGGCACAGTCAAGTTGACACATACCATTAACCATCACACCAAAACTTGAATTTCCCTCATAACTCTTTTAGAATTCTGCATTGGCCCTTACCGTTGGTACATATTGGGCATGGAGAGGGAGATGGGTTTACTGACCCTGGTTCCCAGGGGGTCCTCCTTTTGGGTTGTCACCTTCTGGAGGAAAGGAGCCTAGGTTATACTGAGTGGAAGGAACATTGCACTAGGGCTATGAGGAGGGGGTACCCCACCTTCAAATAGGTTTCCACTGTCATTTCTCAGAGGTACAGAGCCCCACCCACTCTAGAGCATGTGCTTGGCCTTCAGTATACAGTCTCCCTGAGATTTGGACCCCTCCCTGCTGATGGATGATCTCTCGCCTAGAAATAGGATGTGATCGTTTTATTCTTAGACTTTGTCAGGATTTTGGCACAGAGCAGCTGAGCTTATAGTTGGTATCTTCCCTTCTAAGATATTCTTACTGAGGGGGCGTCATGAGAAGTTGGAAAGAATATTGGCCTGGGAGCTGGGATCTCTAGATGGCTTCCTGATTGACATTAACTTCCTTCAGCAAGTCACCTGCTTCTTACATGAAAGGGATTGAAGACCCTTCCAGGTGTGATAGCTTATGTATCTATGGGTAATATTTTTTTTTAAATCAGTGTATTAGTAACTAGGAAAGAGCCCTGAACAATGATAAAAAAATTAGAAAATGCTTTTTTTCAGTATGTGTAAATTTGGACTTATCCAAAGCAGGTATTCTTTCCTTTTTTCCTCTTTCTTTCCTTCCTTCCTTTCTTCCCCTCTCCTTCCTTCCTTTATTCCCCTCTCCTTCCCTCCCTCTCTTCCTCCCTTCCTTCCTCCCTCCCTCTGTCTCTTTCTTTTTTCATTTACTGTGATACTAATTAAATTATTTGAATTTTCTGGGATTCATTTTCCTTATCTATAAAATGAAAGTTACTTATGCATCTCTTAATGCAGGCCCATCTCACCATAAACTAGATGTGGTACTAGGTCAGTCATTTCTTTATGTGTGAAATGGGGACAGTCCTATTTGGTCCCCTTATGTCATAATTAAATAATAAGCTACTGCACCTGGAAGCCTTTTGAAATGAGTGCTTTTCAAAGCACTGTGAATGGGGGCGATAGGAGCGGGGGGTGATAGGAACTCAAAGTGTTAGTTCACACTATCTCTCCTTTATTCCTTAAGTAGCCGGGGGTCCTTCCACAGCAGATTTGAGATCTTGTATTACTCCTATGTTCTTTTCCCTTCTTCCAGCACCAGTGAAACACTTTCATTAGCACACATACCATGGTGTTAACAAAAAAAAAAAAAAAAAAGAGAAAAACTCTAGATTCTTATTCCAGGCATGATGTACAATTTATTTCAAGTCACATCTGATATAATAAAATTCTCAGATGGGAGTGTAATTTGATGTTTAAAAAAAATATTTGTTCCAGGACTTGACCTGTATTGATTGCTCTGCTTTATTCCTTTCAGTTAATATGAAGTGTTTGGGGAGCATCTACTATATGTTTAATGATACAGAATATGCAAAAAATGATGCAAATTGGACACACCCAATATAAAACTTATATTGTAGCCTTGTGGGAATCACATATTAGACAAATATTACAAAGGACAATGTGAAATAATGTAAAGTGGGTGCAAATTTGAGTGTTTTTAGGAAATTTGTTGAATGTAATTAGTTCACAGTAAATGAAAACTAATACAATGTTTAAAATATTATCTATTGTTGTATTATCTACAACAAAATCCAGTAGCATGGCTGCATATAGATATAATCCTCATGAGTAAGCCTATGTCACTTGATGAGAAGTGTTCTGAGTGTTGAGGTCAAATAGATTATTTTATGCCGGGATACTTGCTCAGAATTCTGCCGTATCAGTATGGGCTGTCTTTCTTGGACCACTTTTGTTTTTCCTTGAGTTTCTGATTGGTTTATCTTTCTCTTGCAGACAAAAGAAACATCTGTTTTTTTGCCATAGTGCTAAGATATTCCAGCTTCTTAATGGTGTTATTAATGGATATTCTAATTTGTACTGATTTCCTTCTAGGCCTGCTTCCCTGTTGTCATCTTGATATTTCCATTTATTCTAATCCTGGATTAGTGCCTCTGTTTCCTGGATTCTATTCCGTTTTGGGGGCCGAGTTTCATTATTGTGTGGTGTGTCCTCAAGTATTCTTTTTCAGAGAATACATGGGAATGTCTTGGCTTATTCCTGTGCCCTGGCCTAAATATAGCTAGATTCCTTTTGACTCTAAAAGATCCTGTCTTGGATGGTAAACGATGGGCACCTAGTGCTTGAGTGATACTTTATTTTTCATTCTTGGCATGCTAAAGTTTATTTATTATTATTCTTTTTCTTTTTATGGCTGCCTGTAGTACATGTAAATTCCCAGGGCAGGGGTTGAATCAGAGCTGCAGCTGGGGCCTAGGCCACAGCCACAGCAACACAAGATCTGAGCTGCATCTGTGACCTATGCCACAGCTTGTGGCAATGCCAAATCCTTAATGCGCTGAGCGAGGCCAAGGATCGAACCTGCATCTTCACAGAGACAATGTTGGCTCCTTAACCCCTGAGCCACAATAGGAACTCCCTAAAATTTATTTTTATCTCACATTAGTTTGATAGTTCATCTGGACATAGAAATCTAAGGTCAAAAAAATTTCTCTTGGGTCTTAGAAGTTCTTAGAGTATTTGCTGGTCTTGTATCATCTGCTCATTTTGAATGATGTGTGTCTCCCCTCTCAGGGGACCAATAAGGGTGTGGAAGGGGGATGCCTGGCATGAGACACCATAACTTTGTTCCTGTTAGTGAGGCAGAAGCCTTTAAGGAAAACTCAGGCATTAAAACCAGAATTCTACAAAATCAGCAGTGAGCTGTGGGGATTAAATACTCTATGGAGCGATTTGCCATAGAGACGTTATATGAATACACTTAATATACAGCTCCACCAGGAGAGGTCATTTTAGGTATCTTTTATTTAAAAAATTTAAAATAGCTTCAAAAGATGTTATCAGTATTCAACAGATATTTGTGGAGTGCCGTCTATGTGTCAGGTGCTGCTGAAGGAGAGGTTCACGATACTGTCAGGGACTACACCAAGGATGTTAAACTTGGAGAGGGCGGAGAGGCAAGGTCAGCTAGGTGAACAGGAGTGGGCAGAGTGTCTGGGCACATGGGTTCTTTAGCAGGAGGGAGGAAGATTTCTGAAAACGACAGAAAGGATGTCAGAATGGCTGGGGCAGAGGATTTGTGGACTTGGGGCTGGTGAGAGATGAAGCTAGACAGGTAGGTATGGTTTGGACCATGGGCCCAGTGGAAGGAGTTTATCCTTTATCCTAAGAGCAGAGAGGTACGCCTTGGGAAAGTTTAAAGTAAGAGAGTCATATAATTAAATTTGACCACCTGTGGGTTGGAGGGAGAAAAGGCTGGATGCTAGGAGATAGACTGTTGCTATGGCTAAAGAAGATGATGGCTTGGGTGGTAGCAGTGTAGGTGGTGAGAAGGAGCCAAGTGATGAGTTATAAGTGGGTGTGGTTGATTGTGTTGTTGGATCTTTTCTGTAATTCTTCACTCCCCCCTATAATTCCCTTTGTATTGGATGTGTGATATCCTCTGTGATACCCTTTCTCTCTGGGTGGGGCATTCTTCCCCATCTCCCAATACCGGGTCAGGCCTTGTGACTTGCTTTGGCCAATAGAAGGGGTGCATGTTATGCTTAGTTATCAGAAGGCATTGTGTGTCTACATGCTGTCTTGCTCTTCTGGAGTGGTCATGAGAAAAATATGTCTAGGCTAGCCCATGGGTCCTAGGTAGAAAACGAGAGACAAGTCCTATATTAAGATTTGAGTCCCAGCCAAGCCCAGGCTAGGTCAGCCCAGCTCAGCCATGAGCAGCAGAACTGCCCATCAGAGCCCAGCTATGATCAACCAACCCCCAGCTGCCCTGTATACTTGACTGTTGTGAGAATAAGTGATTAAGATTTGAGTGGTTTGTTCTGCAGCGATTTGTAGCAAAAGCTAAACTGATAACAGCAGATAAAATCAGGAGCACTTGATAGACTGGATAGAGCCAATTTGTGGGACCATGACTGCAGTGTAAAGGGAGACTCACTTATATTTCGGGATAGCCTCATATATCCTCAAGGCTATGCCTAACTGTGTCTTTTTGGTGATTTCCAGCCGTTTACCTCTCTTTACAATTCATGGCTTCTTTTCCTGGAGCCGAATGAAGCAGGATGGTCTAAAAGAATTAATCTTCCATTGTTTTTCCTTCTCCTTTCTCATTCTCTTTCCAGTAGCCTGAACACAGTCTAGGCATGTGCCAGCTGAGGGATCCTCAGGTCCTTCAGTGTGTGCCTTCAAGCCCCGACACTCTATATAATCTTGGTAGAGTTGAAATCAATTTCTGCTCTAGCCTTGAAGATGGGATTTCACTTAAAGGAGGGGAGAAATGTGGGGCCAGGGATTTTCTTGGTCTTGACTGATTATTTAAAATATATTAGTGCTGTTAAAATATTTAGCTTTTAAACAACAAATTTAATATAGGGAATTGTGTTTTATTTATTAATGGTGGTTGCAGGGAGATTGGTAGGAGTTGTGCTAAAGTGCACTGTTGTGATTTTGCAAAGTATAGTAATTACTGTAATATTTTGTTGAATTATTAATACCTACTATGCCTGCAGGAACATGAACTTCTGCAGTCGAATTCATTTCAAGATTGCCTTTTCCCTCTTCTGGTTTTGTTTTGTGTTTTCTGTTTTGAATGCTTATGAATTTTTTAAGAAATGGAGTTGGAGGGCAGAGTTGATGGTATTGTGTGAAACACCACGGTCACACCCTGTAACTGAATGTAGGCAGGCAGTAGAGAGACATTCTAGTTCCTTGGTAATCCCCTGCCTCAGCCAAGCCTCTTGAAGTTCAGACTGAGAAATGCTGATAGAATCATGTCTGGGGAAAAAAGGACTCATCAGTGGGCTTCTTTCTTGAGCTGAGGAGAGAAAATAGTGAGTTCATGAGTCTGGACATATGAGTGTTATGTACACACATCTTTAAGCAGAGCAAATCTTACCTGGAGGTGGAGTTGGCAAGTGTTTGGGTGTATGTGTTGAAACAGTACTAGCATCTTTTATTTTGTTATTTCAGAAACTGTTACTTAGTGTTTATTATGTCCTCAGAAGAGATTATTGTGGATGATGATGATGATGATAATAAAAGCTTAGTAGTCATATGCATGGGCTCATGCTGCAGGAGGACTCCGGATCCAAGTGCAAGGTACACATAGAAGCATCCCTTTTGGTTGTGACTAAACTGAAATTGGAAAACTGGCCTCCGCATCATCTCCCAGCTTTGTGAAATGACCCAAATCAGTCAACACCTAAGGCTCAAGTTTTCTCATCTGTGTAATAGTTGCAAGGATCAAAATGAAATCATATATTTTTTTTCTCTTAATGGATTGTATTTCAATTATAGGTGTGCATAAATCATCACAAGTCAATTTTACAGATTTTGTATCCCAAACCCCCAGTGCATCCCCCCACCCCCCCAGATTGTCTTATTTGAAAAACCAAGGTTTTCCAAAGTCTGTGAGTCATTGTCTGTTCTGTAAGAAGGTTCATTGTGTCTTTTAGTTTCCACATGTAAGCGGTATCATTGGG
>PVHT021183705.1:24832016-24864384 GCA_004024745.2 Catagonus wagneri | reverse complement strand
AATGAACACTGGAGTACAGGTGTCTTTTCGGGTCATGGTGTCTGCTGGATAGATGCCCAGGAGTGGGATTGCTGGATCAAATGGTAATTCTATTTTGAGTTTTCTGAGGAATCTCCATACTGTTTTCCACAGTGGCTGCACCAATTTGCATTCCCACCAACAGTGTAATAGGGTTCCTTTTTCTCCACACCCTCTCCAGTACTTATTGTTTGTAGTCTTTTTGATGATGGCCATTCTGGCTGGTGTAAGGTGGCACCTCATAGTGGTTTTGATTTGCATTTCCCTAATGAGGAGCGATGTTGAACATCTTTTCATGTGTTTATTTGCCATCTGCATGTCTTCTCTGGAGAACTGTCTGCCTAGATCCTCTGCCCATTTTTGGATGGGGTTGTTTGTTTCTTTGGTGTTGAGCTGTGGGCATTGTACGCTATACATTTCCATACATGGGTAAGGGACTGCTATTGTTACCGAAGCAGAGGAAAAGTCCTTTATACTTGTGGTGTAATTTTGAGGGGCAGCAGGGAGGATTCTGTGCTTATTTCTACTACTGACCAGCTCTGTGACCTTGGGCAAGTTACTTTTCTGCAAGCCAGTTGTCTCTCTTGTAAAACTGGGATTATGAGCTCTATGTTGCAAAGCTATTGTGAGAATTTAATGAATTTGAAATGTCTGGCAAGGTGTTTGTCCTGTGGTAGAAGATACTTGAAAGTGGGGAAGATTATTAGGTGGTAGGCGGTCCTGAAGGTTAGGCTGGTCTGCCTCTTGTAGGTCTACCTCCTGAGAGCAGTCTTCCCCACTTCGAGATGTGTGTTTTAAGAGGAGAGGGAAGATGCCATTTCCTTTCCCCAGGTGAGGTGAGAAGGAGGGACTTCTGAAAAGCTCCAGAAGAGAAGAGCTCTGCACAGTGGGAAACCATCCTATAATGGCCAGAGGGAGGAACTAAGGCTTATGACTAGCCTTCCCTTTCTCTTTAATCTCAGATCCATCCCCATTTAAATGTCCCCTAATGGGGATGGAGATGGTAAAAGGGTGGGGATGAGTGACTTTAAAGAACAGCAGGTGACTCTGAAGATGAAACAAATGAAAGCACTTGTGTCCATCTGCTGCATGGCTGCTCTGTGTCTTATGGGGCCCCTCTTTTTTTTTTTTTTTTTAAATTACTGAAGTGGCTTCCTGAAAATGGGTTTTCGTTTTCTTAAACGGAGAGCTTTTCCTGCTTCTAGTAAGCCTATCCCGAATCCCCTGTGAGCTGTGTTTCTTGTGAATTTACAATTAAAGCAGAGCCACCTGTGGGTTAACACTTGGGTAGAGGAGGAAATTCCCAGGGACAGAAAGTGATCTGAAACACCCCACAGCCTGTGTTAGCTCTCAGGCAGGGGGCCGGGCCAGTGTCTGTTAAAGCAAAATAAGGAACTTAAGCAAGGGATGTGGGAAATGGTGTCCAGTTCCCCATTCTGGCTCTTATCCTCCCCTCTGCCTAGTGCCTTCCACTTTCCTCGCTCTTCCTGCTCTGGGAAAACATTCTCATATCAGCCTTCACTTCTTCATTTCCTTTTCTTGAGGTCTTTGAATTTTATTTGATTTTTTTCCATCTTTATGGAGGTATAATTGACAAAGGTTGTACGTATTGAAAGGGCACAGTGTGATATTTTGATTTGCAGATACATTGTGAAATGATTACTACAATCAAGCTAATTAACATACTCGTCACCTCACCTAGTTTCTGCTGTGGCTCAAGGGGATCTGCTGCATCTTGGGAGCCCTGGGTTGAAGGTTCTATCCCTGGTCTAGCACAGTGGGTTTAAGATCCAGCATTGCCGCAGCTTTGGCTTAGGTTGCAACTGCAGCTCGGATGTGATCCCTGGCCAGGGAATACCAGATACTTTAGGGCGACCAAAAAAGAAAAAAAGAAAAAAAAAGGTATCTGTTCTACTGGCAAATTTCAAGTATATAGTACAGTATTAATAACTATCCTCACCAGGCTTTAACTTAGATCTCCAGAATTTACTCTTCCTGCATAAACCAAACTTTATATCTATTGGCCAACACCTCCCCATTTCTCCTACTGCCTAGCGCCCCGCAACTATCATTCTACCCTCTGCTTCTATGAGTTTGACTTGCTGCATTTCCACATATAAGTGAGAGCATACTTATGTTCTCTGTCTTTCATATTTTGTCTTTCTGTGCCTGCCTGTTTTACTTATTGTAATCTCCTCTAAGTTCAGCCATGTTGTCACAGGTAAGACTTACTTTTTTAAGGCTGAGTAATATTCCCCTATATATAAATAACCCATTTTCTTTATCCATTCATCTGTTGATAGATTCTTAGATTGATTCTATATCTTGGTACTTGTGAATAACGCTGCAGTGAACACAAGAAGTGCAGATATCTCTTTGAGTCGGCAGTTTTATTTCCTTGGTTTGTGTACCTAGAAATGGGATTGCTTGATTGTGTGGTAGTTATATATATATATTTTTTTCTCTTAATGGATTTTATTTCAATTATAGGTGTACATAAATCATCACAAGTCAATTTTACAGATTTTGTATCCCAAACCCCCAGTGCATCCCCCGGTAGTTCTATTTTTAAGTTTTTGAGAACTTCCACACTGTCTTCCATAATGGTAATACCCTTTAACATTCCCAGCGACAGTTTGAAAGGCTTCTCTTTCCATCACATCCTTTCCAACACCTGTGATTCTCTGTCTTTTATGTCTAATAACCAGGTGATAGCTCATTTAATCTGCATGTCCCTGATGATTGGTGATGTTGAACATTTTTTTCATGTGCCTGTTGGCCTCTTCCATGTCTTCTTTTACATGCATTTTAAATTTGACCTCCTAATAGTGAATGAAATCTTCTACCTCTATTGGAGATGTTTTGGAAAAGGCATTTTAGGAATGGGGACTCCTGAAATCATAGCCTGTACTATTTGTTTAAGTTTTCTGACTTTAAGGCTGGCATCTGGGAGAGGGAGGCTGGTTCCTTTCCTGATAAGAAATGCTGGTTTCCTTTCTAAGCCTCAAAAAACTCCTATGAGGTAAAAGCAAAGGACTCTGACCAAAGGGCTAGCTTCCATCTATCTTGGTCAAATGCTTCACATAGCGGATTTTCTTTGGTTAAGGAGACGGGGAACTGGGGAATTGGGGAGAGCTCTGTTCTTTTTTCTAATCTTAAGTTATCTATCTATCTAAAAATCTGTATGATATAACGTTTGCCCTTTGAATCATTTTTAAGTGGCATCACACTGCTGTGCAACCATCACTACTGACAAACAGAAATCATTAAACAATGCCTTCCCGTGGCCTTGTTCCTCAAAGAGCTGAATTCTCTTTAGTATCTGAGCAAGTGTTAAGACTTGCCCTATTGTTTTTCTCTTTCTCCTACCCCTTCCCTAACCATTTTCTCTCCTTTCTTCTCACTGCCAGGGTCCCTGCAATTGGGCAGAAGGAGAAGGCAGGTGAATGGTCAGGGCTGAGATATGGGCTCAGGCAGCTGCTGGCCACCCTCCCTCCTTTGCCTGGGTCTGTTCCCTGCCCCATAGCAGTGCCTCTTGCCCGCTCCCTCCTTTCCACCATGAGCTCTGCACAGGAGCTCTCTCCATCATTAGAGCAACCAGTGGGGTTCTGCTGTAATTAAAGGAAGCCAACGGGAGGAAGCAAAGCAGAGAAAGGGAAAAAAAGCAACCACCAACAAAACGTCTTGTTTCCCACACAGACTCCTTAACAACTGCCGTCTATCTGCTTTCACTGGAACCTGCTTCCTTTAAACACAGCAAAAGGAAACCCCACAGGATGGTGTGGGAAAGCAGGTTATTAAGTTACCCTTAGGATGCTGGAGTGGGGATTTGCTCCTTTTTTTCCCTCCCTACCTTGTAGAGCAAAACTGATCAAACATTAGAGTCGAAAGAGACCTCAAAGTCCATTTATTTCAACTTCTCTCCCAAGACTCCATCACCTGCCCCTCTTGGGGTAGCATCTTTGACCCATCGTTACCTGGCTCCCACTATCTCCAGCTCCCTACATTTGCTGGACCAAAGCTGAGGGAGAGGAAGACACTTTACTAGCAGAAAACTGGCCACTCAAGTCTGTTGTCATTTATGGCACTGACTCCGGAAATGTCTAATTAATTCATTTATCCAATTAGCCCCATTGCACTCTGAAATGCTTTTTCTTGGTTGCTGAGCAACTAGGATAGACTTTTAACACATGCGTGCTGCTGGCGAATGAACCACCAGTTTTTTTCCTTCACCCTGGCACCCCCACTCCTCTCCTCTTCCTCTTTTCTTTTTCTGAGGCACAGTAATGAAGAGCATCTCCATCAATCTCCAGCTTTCTCACCTTCCCCAGGCCTCTGGATATGCTTGCTGCCTGCCTTAACACATTTCTGAAGGTAATTTTTATGCCAGACATTTGTCGTGGACAAGGAGAGTGACAGGATATACAGGTATACAGAGATGGTGTTTGCAAAATAATGGAATTAGTCATGCTCAGGCAAGACTTGGGGAGAGCCTAGCTGGTGCCGGGGGCCTGGCCAAGGTTAAGCCTCAGAGGTGTTTGGGACGGAGTGGGGTGGACTCTCTACAGGTGACGTGGCATTAACAAGGGCAGCTTGACTAGGCAGCAGTTCTATTTGTCTTTATGGTATGCCCTTCATGGGGGATTGTCATTCATCCCCAGCCTGGAGGGTGTTGAGCACTAACCAGGAGGGGGAATCTTAAGGGAGACTGACAGGAACAGCATCCACCCAGGAGGGCAGCAAAGGGCCTTGAGGTATCATCCTAGAAACATAACCTGCTCCTGGGGCAGGACGTGGAAATGCCACATGCCACTTCAGTGAGTTAGAGTCTTAGAAGTGGACTTGGAGCTCAGGCTGCCATCCCTCCTCTGTCTTTACAGATGAGAAAATTGGAGGATAAATGGTTGGCTCTTTGTCTCAGACCCAGAGTTTGGGTCTCCAGAGACCCAGGCCTTCTCACCTGACCACACTGCTCCTCTTTAATTACGAGCCATGCCCGTAAAAGGAGTTAATTGAGACGTCAAAACTCAGTTTTTAAAAATCAGTCTTGATTTTGGGAGAGTTGAAGTTGGCAGTGAAGATTTGCAGAGCACAGGGACTTTGGCTTCCGTTCCGCCATTCACCTTGGCCAATGTCTAGTGCCAATGCTGGAGCATGTGCTCTAGCCCAGTTATTAAGTATGAACAGGGAATGGTCCCTGCCCATAAAGGGCCCCGACTCTAGTGGACACAATGGACAGTGAAGGAGGGAGGGGTTCTTCCTTGGAAGGAAGCATTCAGCGAGGAGGATCTGGGCCACTTGAACAGAACCTAGATCTTAGGGTTGAAGGTGTTATAAGGGTAGGCTGGGGGTGGGGGACATTTCTGGTCAAGAGGACAGCCTGGGACAAGGTCGGAAGGCATGAGAGACTGTGGTGTTTTAGACACTGGAGGGTGGCCTGGGAGTGAGGACCTCCAGCCTTTTGGGTTTCTCTGATACAAGGTAGATGGCAGAATGCTGCCCACACTGGCATCTGGTGAACATCACCTCCTGCTCTCCACAATAATAAGAAAGCCCAGTTATCTTATCTATATGCTTGTGTGGGTATAGAAAAGCATATGTCAAGTTTCCTGGATAGAAATGACTTCCCTTTGAAGTTAGTTCATAAATAATGATGAAGGCCATAAAAGTATGCACGCACTGCACGCATATTTAGTTACTGCTGTGGACCAGATTTGCCAGGAGCAGGGCGCTCAGGAGAACCAGCTGCCCAGAGGAAGCAAAAGGGACTCTGCAATGGCCAAAGCACTGGCTCCCAGAGCCTCCTGTGGGACCAAGGGTAAACTTTTATTGAGAAGGACCCATTCCTTGGCACTCACAAGTGTGTCAAGGACTCATCTACAATTTCAGGGGACAAAGAAGCAACTGGCCTTGACAATGAGCACCCTGACTAGGTCTTTCCCATGCAACAAGTGTTTCTGTACTTTGAAGCATTGCTTATCTGGGAAAAGTGTTCCTTTCTCCAGCTGTACAGTCAAGGCTGGGCTTACTTTTGCAGAACCCAGAGATAGCAGACAGCATTATGGGATGCTCCTTAGTGTAAAATCTCCTCTGAGAATTTCCTTAATAAGGTGTTTTGAACTCCTCTAGAATTAAGCTGGGGGTGGCTGCTATTTTTCTGGTAAGACTTGTTACTATACAATGCATGCTGGGCCGACAATCGCAATGGTCTGTCTTAGAAGCAATCACAAGTACATGGCAATCTATGGCCCTGGTAAGGAAGAGTCCATGGCTTTTTATTCAATAAGTATTTCAGATATTGGGCTTTGGTGGATGAAGCCAGTGTTGGCTTGGGTCTTCCTAGACCAGAAGGTGGAGTCTCTGGTGGTCACTGCCTCTTGTTCGTGCCTTTGGTTTCCTTTGGTGAAAAATGATTGTCTTGGTGAGGTCTGTTAGATCCATTCTTTTCCAAATGGGGCTACTAATGCGTGGAAGGGACTGGAACTTTCTCTCCCTCTGGTCCTCTCTTGCCATTCCTTGGGTGATTTGGTTTCCCATTTTCTGAGATGTGCCCACAGGGCTGGTCTCCCCCCCACACCTTATATAAGGAGGCAGGGTGCATCTGGTGCCAGATTTCATTCAACCCTGTAACAATCCCCTCTTTATGACATCACTGCTTATCACCATGGAAACAGTCCCCGAGTCACAGAGACTGGATTGTGGCATCATAGCATCAGGCAGGATGAGGGGGATAGGAGAGGAGAGGACTGAGACTTCCCGTAGCAATGAAATTCCAATAAAATACCATGTGATGGCAGGATGTGGGAGTTTTCTATGTGTATTCTTGAACGGAGGGTCTAATCACGGGTTACCAGAATAAATCTCACCTAGGATAAGGAAGAAGTGCTGTCGTGGCACGTGGACTCTTGGTTCTTGCTTGGCATTACATGAAATTGATTAAATTTAGTGAGCACTCTGCTGAATTTTATGTTTTTATCATTTGATCCTCACAAAATCTCCATGAACTACGGGATCAGAGAGGTTCAGTAATCTGACTCAGATGACACAGAACTAGAGGCAGAAGTTGTAGTCTCTACTCTTGTGAGGCTTACAGTTGCGTGTGTGTGCGTGTGTGTGTGTGCGTGTGTGTGTGTGCGTGTGTGTGCGTGTGTGTGCGTGTGTGTGTGTGTGTGTGTGTGCGTGTGTGTGCGTGTGTGTGTGTGCGTGTGTGTGCGTGCGTGTGTGTGCGTGTGTGTGCGTGTGTGTGCGTGTGTGTGTGTGCGCGCATGTCTCTGTTGGAGACAATTATTAAGTAAATAAAGTAGAAAGAGTTGAAACTGTGGTGGATGGAAAATGCATACATGGTGCTTCAAGGAGGAGGTATGGGAGATTTAGTGGAAACTGACTTATGTCCATGTATTATGAAATTTGGGAGATGGCTTTACATCTGGTAGGTGTGCACTTAAGCACGCAAGGCCCAGGACTCTTAAATGCCACTTGCTCAGCTTACCTGCTGTGCTGTATGGTTACTCTCCTACCTCGCCGCTTTCTTCTGCCAGGGTCCCCATCTGCCCGCACCCCCCTTCTGCATTTGTCTGTACCCTCCTTCTGAGGTTTTCCTGCCAGCTCTCCTCCCTTGACCCTGATTCTTCCTACCAAGGGCCCACTTTCTCTTTAGACAGTAAACTTAAGAGAGAGAAGACATTCTCCTCTGATATAGAACATCCTTGGTTTGCCCAAGGATCAGACTAGACTATCTGCCTATACTGAATATACAAATAATAAATGGGCACTAAAAGAGGAAATCCTGGAAGGAAATGGCCAATCATGTTTAGTTCAGCAGCTTGTTTACTGTTGTAGTTTGCATGGTTCATGCTGATTGTGAGTACATGTTGTAGTCATGTGATCTGGCCACAACATTCTCCTAGTAAAATTGGTCCAGATCTGTAGGGTTAATTAGCTTAGTCCTTCACAGGGTTCCAAGAACTGTGGATGCTTTGCTCTGGACCACCTCTGGATGCTGCTGTCCTGGTGCTCCACCTGAGGAGTGGACAGGTCTTAGGAAGCCCACTCATCTCCATTTGTGCCAGCTTACTGAGATGTCAGGAGTGTTTGGTGCATGATTCAAGGTCCCTTCATTGCACCCCTAGGACCTAGAGTAGACAGCTTTATATTTGGTCTCCTCATGGTTGAGGTTGTTCTTCTCAGCTCAGCACTGTACTGGTTGGAGTTCTGCTATTATACTTTTACTGTGACCTTTGTGTGTAGGTGTCTGCGTGCGTGCATGCACACATGTGCACACATGCACATGGGTATAGGTTTTAATTAGTAAACCATAAGAAATGCATTTACAGTCCAAGGTGGTTCTTCCTGGGATCTAGAGTTGCTCAGTCTGACAGCTAATATGGCTCTTCTGGTCCTGCTTTGTTGAGTCTATCAGAGACATTTGTGACTGGCACATACAGAACTCCTAAGTACCTTCTTTAAAAAGGCATGCATGAAGAGTCATATAATGCATTAGTTAAGATCATAGGCTTAGGAATGACATAGATATGGGTTTGGCCTCATCTAGGTTGCGCCCCTTACTTACTAGTCAGACGATCTTGGGCAACTTATATTCCCCACATGTAATGTCTTCATTTACACTATCGATGTGTGTCTTAGTACCTGCTTCACAGTGCTGAGGTCGCATTCAGTGAGATACCTGTGTAATGTCTTTCACAATGCCATTCTCATAAAGGTGAACTAGAATTAAGTGGGCCAAATGCACTCTTTATATTTTTCCCTAATAACTTGTTAAATAAATGCTTTTTGAGTGCAGTGCAAAACTTTGGCGGTAACCTAGATCACATCTAGATTCTCTCAAATTTTGAATTAGAAGGATCAGAATAATTGACATTTTTATTGCTCATCCTTTACAGGCTCTGTAGGTGAAGGTGACCCAGGAAGTGTAACTCCTGCTATAGAACTGATTTCTGAGAACTTTGTCATGTAACAGAAATAGCTTCCCAAGTGTGACTCTGACCTTAGCAGGGTCAGAGCAAGTTAAATAGGTATAGCCTCTGCCTCTGAGAGTCAACAGTTCTCTTCACGTGGTACTTCCAGAGGGAAAATTCAACCAGGGGGATGTGTGAGGTGACAGGCTCACGATGACCAGGTGAGAGGCTAGCCAGGACTGCCATTCAAAACTAACTCTCTGACCTGTAGTAACTCAGTTCATCTTTTTATATCCTCAGATATAGACAAGGAGAAGGTAAGGACTACTAGATCCCCACCCCCCAAATTTTTATCTATGTATAATATACATGAAATAGAGTGCACAATTTTTCCTAGTACACCTTATTGAATTTTTTTAAACATGTAATTATGCTATATGCCACCACCTAAACACTCAAGATATAGAACATTTACAGCATCCCAGACAGTGCCTTCGTTCTCCCTTCTCATCAATAGCCTTTCCTCCAGAAGGAATCGCTGTTCTGATTTCTATCAAGGTGTGTATGTTCTTGAATTTTACATAAATGGAGTCGTGTGTGGTAGGTACACTCTCAGATGGCTCCTAGTCTCTCTGCCTCCTGATAATCATGCCTTTGTGTAATATCCCTTGGGTGTGGAGTGGACTCTGCAACCTGCTTCCAATGAACAGGGTGATGGGATAGCACATCCAAGATTAGGTTACTCAAGGCCATGACTTGCATTTTGCACGCTCTGTCTGGCTCTTCTCACTTGCTCTGATGAAGCCAGCTGCCATGTTTGGAGCTTGCCTCTGGGCAACAGCCAGTGAGTGAAAAGCTGATGTTCTGTGCCCAGCGCCTTATTAGTGAGCCTGGAAGCTATTCCTGCAGCTGAGGCTTGAGATCACCTAGTCTGACTGATGCCTTGCTCAGAGTCTTGAGGGCAATGCTGGAGGACTTGGCTAGGCTGGATTCCTGAGTCACAGAATTGACATAATAAATGTCTGTTGTTTTAAGCCACTAAGTTTTGGCATAATCCATTACATAGCCATAGATAACTAATATGTACAATCTGTTCCATTTTGCATCTTTTTTTTCCTCTTTCTGTGAGTGCTATCTCTATGGATATATATGGCATTATGTTTAAAAAATTGTGTATAGTATTACAATGCAGGAATGCACCCAAATTATTTATCTACCCAAAATTGATGAACATCTGGTTGTTCCCATTTTTTGAACATTCTTGTACATGTTTTTTGGTGGATATGTGCACTCATTTGCCTTGAGTATATACCCAAGAGTAGAATAACTCAGTCATAGGTTAGACCTTAGTAGATATGACCAAATGCCTTTCGAAAATGTTGGTACCAATTACACTCTTTCCAGCAATGTATGAGATTCTCATTTGTGCCACTTCCTTGTCATGGCCTGCACAATGCTGTATCTCATGTGGTTATAAATTTGATGAGTTGATGGATATTGACTATTTTTTATATGCTTAATAACTATCTGAATATCCTCTTCAATGAAATATACCTGTTCAAGTGTTTCATCCATTTCATATTAAATTGTTTTATATTTGTACACTTTGCTGTGCAGTAGAAATTGACAGAACACTGTAAACTAACTATAATGGAAAAAAATATTAAAAAGTAAAAATACATAAATGGATTGGTAGGAATTCTTCATGTTCTGGATTTAAATTCTTTGTCAGCTGTGTTTATTATAGATATTGTCTTCCAGTTTGTGTTTTGCTTTATTGTTCTGTTAATGGTGTATTTTTAATAACGGGATGCTCTTAATTTTAATGAAGTATAATTTAAGAATTTTTTAAGGTTATAAAATCTTTTCCCGTTCTTGTGTCAGGAAGATATTAGCCTATGTTTTCTTTTAGAAGTTTTACTGTTTTAACTTTGACATTGAGGCCCATCTGGAATTTTTTTTTTTTTTGTCTTTTTGCCTTATCTAGGGCCGCACCCACGGCATATGGAGGTTCCCAGGCTAGGGGTATAACAGGAGCTGTAGCCGCTGGCCTTCACCACAGCCACAGCAACGCGGGATCCGAGCTGCGTCTGCAAACTACACCACAGCTCACAGCAATGCCAGATCCTTAACCTACTGAGCGAGGCCAGGGATCGAACCTGCAACCTCATGGTTCCTGGTCGGATTCGTTAACCACTGAGCCAGGACGGGAACTCCTGGAATTTTTTTTTTGTTGTGCTGGGTGTCTGATATCAGAAAGGGGTCAAATTCATTTCCTTTTCTCATCTAGAACTCCAAATGACCTAACACCATTTACTGAAAATATATCTTTGTTGCGAATTAGGTGTCTTTATTTGTGTAGGTCTATTTGTAAATTCTCTGTTTGGTTCTATTGGCCTCTTTTTTTATCCTGATGCCAGTGTCTTATTGTTTTAATACTGTAGCTTTAAAATCCATCTTTTTTTTTTTTTTTGTCTTTTAGTGCTGCACCCTCAGCATATGGAGTTTCCCAGGCTAGGGGTCCTTTCGGAGCTGAAGCCTCCAGCTTACCAGCCTACACTACAGCCACAGCAGTGCGGGATCTGAGCTGTGTCTGCAGCCTACACCACAGCTCACAGCAATGCCGGATCATCCTTAACCTGCTGAGCGAGGACAGGGATCAAACTGGCATCCTCATGGTTGCTAGTGTGGTTTGTTAACCACTGTGCCACAACGGAAAGTCCAAAATCCATCTTGCTATATTTGGTAATTTAAGTTCATCACCTTTTTGTGCCTTCTTCATGATTATCTTGGCTCTTGGCCTTTGCATTCTCATTTTGGAATCAAATTCTCAATTTCCACCAAAAAAAACCTGCTAATTTTTTTTGTTTTGTTTTGTTTTTGGCTAGGATTATCTTTTATCAACTGGTTTTGGGGGAACATTGACATTATTTGGTTTTCCTTAATTTCTTTCAGCAGTATTCCACAGTTTTCTGTGGAACGATCTTGAAAATCTTCAAATAGATTTGTTCCTAGGAATTTAATAAATTTTGATGCTACTTTAAGTGGAAATAAAAATTTTTCATTTTGTAATGTTAGTTGCTAATGTAATCTTTAGATTATTTTAGATTTTCTTTGCATACCATTATATTATTTGTGAATAATAGAAGGCTGTTTTATTTCTTTTATTTACATCCTTAATTCACTTTCTTGTCTTATTGCACAAGTTATATCCTTTGCAAAGTGTTGAACAGATGCAGTGAGAGGTGACATTTTTCTCTTATTTTTGAGCTTAGAAGAAAAGCATTCACTATGTCATAATGAATCACCATGTTTGCTGTAGGTAGTAATAGATAGCTTTTACCAGATTAGACGTCAGAATCTCTTTTTCAGGTCTAACATTTGATGATTGTCTCCAATCATGTGTAAAAAGTAGAAGCTAATATATAGGAGTTCTCTGGTGGCTCAGAAGATTAAGGATCTGGTATTGTCAGTACTGTGGCTTGGGTCACTGCTGTGGTCTGGGTTTGATCCCTGGCCCTGGAACTTTTGCATGCTATGAGCATGGCAAAAAAGCTAATATATAGAAGTGAGTAATAATGATGATAACATGAGTAAGACTGAGGCAAGAGAAAGAAGAAGGAGATGAAGAAGTATGCTAAAAAGGAGAGTACAAGAATTTCTTTTTTTTTTTTTTTTGTCTTTTTGCCTTTTCTAGGGCCGCACTCACGGCATACGGAGGTTCCCAGGCTAGGGGTCTAACAGGAGCTGTAGCTGCCAGTCTATGCCACAGCCACAGCAACGCAGGATCTGAGCTGCGTCTGCAACCTACACCACAGCTCATGGCAACGCCCGATCCTTAACCCACTTAGCAATGCCAGGGATCGAACCCACAACCTCGTGGTTCCCAGTCGGATTCATTAACCACTGAGTCACAACGGGAACTCCTAGGAATTTCTTGAATGCGTCCTATTTTCCAGGTACTATGAGAACTGATTAGTAGGTCCCATGGCTAATGAAGGCTGGAGGCTGGGTGAGACTAGGCCTCCATCTGAGAACTAGGGCTTTATTCCTTCTTTTGCACTTACAGGGGTAGCAAACAAAAAGGAAGACCTGTAAGGACAAGAATAGCTATTGCAAATTCTCCTTTGGGCGGAGGATACTGTGTCTTTCCCATGTCTCTCTACATCTGATTCTTTCTTTCTCAGTCTTTATCTCAGTCTTGATCTTAATCTTGGACTCCAGCTCAATCTCATTCTCTGTCCAGTAGAGGCTGGTGGTAGGTGCTGCCTTTTCCCCTCCATCCATATCATAGGAGGCTCCTCTGCTCTAGGCTCTTGTTTCAATTCAGCTTTTGAGATGCTCATTACATAATGCCAACTGACCTAGTCCCCAAGATCACAATGGCCAGGGCAGGAGATGAATGCTCATGGCTGGCACCTCTGTGGTGTCTCAGTATCAGCTCTCTGCAAATAATGGTGATCTCACCATCACTGGTATACTGGTAAGAAGGGTGAATCAGCTTCAGGTTGGAGTTAAGGCTGCAACTACAGCCTCTTGACCCCAGACAAGCCCAGCTTTTGTGGCAGCAAGCCAAGCCCACCGCCTGTGGGTTGAATCTCTGTCTTAGACCAGGGTGTTTGCACATCCTGCTGCTGCCCTGCTTCTTGTGCCCTCTGCAGCTGGCCCAGCTCTCCTGTTGCTTTTGCTTTCACTTTTGCAAAGTCTATCCCAAGGCTATTGTTTAGTTTTCTAGTCCTGACTGAATTAGGATGCAAGGTGGAAACAATATAAAACGACCACAGAAAAGCACTCAAAAAGAAACAGAATAAAGAAGGTTTTTTTTTTTTTTAACTCTTTAGAATATGAATGCCAACATGCTTTGCAGTGTTTTAATATATTTGAGATGCCCCCCCCCCTCATATTAGCTAATGTGTTACCACCTGTCTGGGAACCTGGTGTGTTTGTTCTGTGGCAGCAAAATTTGCTGAGGAAGAGGCTGAGATTTGGCCTGAGTAGTTGCCCTCCTGAAGGCTCCTGAACTATCATCAGCGCTATTGAAGCAGGAAATACCTACTGGTCCCCATGGATGGCCACGAGAGCTTGGCTCATAGGGTGAAGTGTGATGGGAATGAGGCTGATTATCTGCCATCCTCATGTTTGGTATGGGCAACCCCAGGGTTACAGACAGTTTCCTAGGAGTGGCTAGTTGTCTCTGAGTGTGACCTCCTGGAGAAAGTGTAGATGTAAAGCTGAGAGCACTTATGACTTGAACTCAGCCAGGAGCCATACTGGCACTTGAACCTACATGCCAGGTCTAAAACCCAGCCTAAACCCAGATTGGGACTTGAACCCACAGTTTTAAAATTAGTACCACTCCATGTCTGGGCTTACTGAGATTCAAGTTCTTTGTGCATCAGTGCAGAAGGAATTCAGCGAGAGACAAAGTGATAGGCAAGAAATAGATTTATTAAGATAGGACGCTTGTGAGAGATGCAAGTGGGCAGGCAAGAAGGCTCTGCCCTGAAGATTAGGTGGGCTAAACTTTTACAATCCAAGGGGAGTGGGGTGGGAAAAGACCACCTCTTCTTCTTTCTCTGAGTAGTAGCTCCTCCTTGGTATCCAGTAAATGAGTATTTGACCGTGTAAGGTCAAACTAGAACGGTCATGGTGCTTATTCAAATCAGCAGAAGGATAGTCCTTAAACTCCTGCCCTTTGCCTGAACCTGAATGCAGGCCTCACCCCATCCCCCATCCAATGACCTGAGGCATATCTCCTGCCTCCACTACTCAAGAAAGCCTGCCTAGTTCTGATGGCCCTCTTGAGCAATTGTTGACTTACAGTGATCTCCCAAAGTCCCCATAGATTTCCCTCTCTATCTATAGTCCCTTATTGGGACTTCTACAAACTACCTGTTTAAATATCCTGCTCCATCCCTATCAGATGATTTAGCACTATCCACTCCTCATTCCTAGAAATGTGTGCATGTACTCAGCAGAGAGGACCACTGAAATTGCTTCCACCACTGAAATTTGCTAGTTTTTTCTCTCTTATGCAACATTTTAAAGTAAGAGGAATGGTGCATGACTAGACATTGTTTAAAGCAATAGCCACCCTCACTTCCTAGAAACATTCTAGGAGTGATAGAATCGATGTCAACAGTAGACACACACGTGCATGGTCTTAAAAGAGAAAACTGCGAAAATGCCAATATTACATCTATTAACTTAGAACTCTTAGAGTAAATCCTTTGGGAATAAATAAGGTAGATCCTCAATGTTTCACACCTTCCTGCATTCTACTGTCAGGTGGTTGAGTTCAGGATGGTAATGTGTGACAGTGGCATGGAGCGTTAGTAAGAGTAAACCTCATTATTTGGGGTTGAGTGGTTGGGTAGACTAGACCTAGTACACGAGGGACTTCCAGAGGCAGAGTTCAGAGCTACAAAGGCAGCTGCTAAGCAAGTTCATACATGTAAAGCACTTGCATGTACCTGGCACATAGTAAGTACTCCACCAATGTTAGTGGAAATAATTGTTATTTCTGGGCTGAGTCTATAGTGTTGCCTTCAGGTTTGGGGGCCCAAGATAAAGGAGAACCTCATTTGCAGTGAGAGACCAGGACAGGAAAGGATGATAGAACTCTTCTAAAATAAGCTGTTAAAAATATTAGGTTCATTTAACCTGGGGAAGAGAAGACTGGGGGGAAGGGAGCACTGAATATTTGAAGGGCTTTTATGCAGAGGAAGGAAGAGAATTGTTTTTTAGAGCCTCAGGGGGTAAAAGTTAGACTGGAGATGAGAAATTGCGAGGAGGCTGATTTTCTGGTACCTTAAGGAAGAACTTTGCCCAGAGGGAAGAAGAAGTGGTTAGCAGAGTCTTGAGGATCTCCTCAGGCAGGGTTGGAGGGGTATGTGAAGGACTTCGGAATCTATTTTCCAATTTCCTTCTATAAGTAGAAATTACATGAGTTGAGGACTGGTTTCTCTTGCTTGTGGGGGTGGAAGGGGAAACAAGTATGGTTGGTGAGAACCTTATCCATCTTGGAAGAGAAAGGAAGGACCCACCAGTTACTGAGCACTTTGTGTGTGTCAGGAGCATGGCCAGTTGCCCTTCTTCCCTCCCTCACCTTCCCTCCCCTCCTCTTCCCTCCCTCTCCTTCCCTTCCCTCTCCTTCCCTTCCCTCTCTTTGCCTTCCATTCACTTCCCTTCCTTTGCCTTCCCTTCCCTTTCCATATTCCGTTATATGTTATTGCAAGATATTGGGTATAATTCCTTGCACTATATAGTAAATCTTTGTTGCTTATTTTATATATAGCAGTATGTATCTGTTAACCTCATTCTCATAATTTGTCCCTTTCCCGTTTGGTAACCATAAGTTTTTCTTTGATCCTATTTCTGTTTTGTATGTACATTCATTATATTACTTATGTATTTTTATTTTTTATTTATTTATTTTTTTTCTTTTTAGGGCTGCTCCCGTGGCATGTGGAGGTTCCCAGGCTAGGCGTCAAATAGGAGCTGTAGCCACTGGCCTGTGCCACAGCCATAGTAACGCCAGATCCAAGCTGCAACTGTGACCTACACCACAGCTCACACCAATGCCAGAGCTTTAACCCACTGAGCGAGGCCAGGGATCGAACCTGTGTCCTCATGGATGCTAGTCAGATTCATTTCCTCTGAGCCATGATGGGAACTCCCACTTTTGTATTTTTAGATTCCACATATAAATATCATACATTATTTGACTTTCTTTGATATATTTCACTAAGTATAATATTACCTAGATTTATCCACATTGGTGCAAATGGAAATATTTCATTCTTTTCTATGGCTGAGTAATATTTCACTGTATATACATATACATATGTATACATGTTTATACCTATATGTATAAATCCAGTTATCTATTGGTGGGCACTTGGGATGCTTCCATGTCTTGGCTATTGTAAACAGTGCTACTGTGAACATTGGGGTGTGTTTATCTTTTTGAATTGGCATTTTTGTTTTTTCCAGATATATACCCAGGAGTGGAATTGCTGGATTCCATGTGTAGTTCTAATTTTAATTTTTTAAAAGAACCTCCGTACTGTTTTCACTAGTAGCTGCATCAATTTATATTCCCACCGATAGTTAGGAGGGTTCCCTTTTGCCAGGTGCTTTCATTACGTGACTCATCTTGGAACATCTTCAGGTGTGTGGTAGAGAAGAAGCATCTTCAGGCAGGTAGAGGGAATGGACTGAGATTCACATTTTCCTTTCCTAATTTTCTCCTGGAACTCTATGCTGTCAATTAGGTCCTTTCACATCAAGACCAGTTTTTCCTCATCCCAGTAAGTGATTTATGGGTAGAATAATGCTGTTTCAAACCCTTCTGGAACTTTCTTTAGGGGCTGAATTGGCCCCCTAAGCATGCTTTTGCCTTGTCACCTAAGAACCTTCTTCCCTTTCCTGCAGAGTCTTTGCCCAGTGTTCTCGATTGCAGTGTCCCGTTTCTCCCCCTTTCCTTGGTGGAAATTTCCAGAAAGCCTTCTGTTGACCTTCTTTTAATTGCTAATAATTGTTATGGCCCAGAGTGATAAATATTCATGAATAACCCAACATATCCAACACTTTAAGCTATTGTTGTTTTTTAAATTAAACTTAAACATGGAATTAAACGCAAAAAGAAAAAGTGAAAACTTCTATATGTATCTATTTCAGCCTTGCTGTGGGACTGAGTGGACGGCAGGAGGGAAACGCTGACCAGAGCGTCATGATGTTCTGTCTTAGAGTTTCACTCTGGGCAAGTCCACCCCCTTCTGGGACTTGCCCAGAAATGAGTAAAGAAGCATCAAAGGCAGCCCAGGAAAGGACGCAGTCCTTATGGGGACCTGCCACTTCATCTTCCACCCGGTGACTCCCCTCTGCTCCTCTGGGAACAACGGGCTTCCTGTGTTGCCCAGTCATCGCTGGTGACTCTGGCACCGCAGGCTCCGACTGCGAGCTTCTTGAGGTTCTCTTCTAATCTACTTGTGTCCCACCGAGAGGCGATGTGAGGGCTCCTGGTGGCTGCAATCAGAAAACATGTGCTGAGTGAGTTAGTAAATAGGTATGTGAATGAATGAATGCAGGTGGCCTGGTCCAGGTGTTCTAGGTGCCCCCCCATCCTTCCCCCGGAGGCTTCTCTTTCCTAGGGTGTGGATTCCAGTCCTATGGCTGGGGTTCACACCCCGGCTCTGGCACTTACCGTGGGTGACTATGACCCTGGGTGAGCCATTTAACCTCCCTGTGCCTCAGTTTCCTTATCTGTACAGTGGGGATAATCACAGAATCTACCTCAAGGTCACTGTGAGGGCTACACTGGTGTGTATGTGTGAGGTGGGGGGACTGTAGCACGTGCTCAATGGCACACACCTCAGCTACCATTGCTGCTTACTCGGAGGCCTTGGCCTCTGAATTCCCGGGGCTGCTTTATGCTGTAGACCTCTGGGTTCCTAGAGGCTCTGGTAAGGTTTTGCTGGGTGAGGAGGCAGGCAAACCGCAGGTGAGCCCTGCCTGAGTTCTGAGACGCTCCCGAGGGCCCCCCTCAAGAGCCAGGGAGAGGACACAGCCTGCACAAACACCTTCCTGGAGCCGGCTCTCAGGTGGAGTGGAGAACTGTAGAATGGGAGGGGAATGGGGAGGAGGAGGAACAGAGGAAAGGAAGATAGCCGGCCCTCCTGGGACATACCCACCCCCGATCCCTTCCCCCACACCTGGGTGTGACACACGCTGCACCCTGTGGGGACTGTCCCTGCTTTAAAACGGGCATAGGGAGATGATCCCACACCAGAGCGGGGCTTTTCTCCAGAAAGCCCACTTTCTGGAGAGGCGGTTTCTTTTTACAGCCTCAGGAGAGGGAAAGCTCACCATCACCAGAGGGGTTCCCAGCACCTTGGCTTCCTGTCCCTCGTGTCATCCTCCCCCACCCTTGGCGGCACCCTGTTCCCAGCCTGCCCACTGAGCAACACCAAGTTTGCCTTTTTGTGTCAAATTACTGCAGCTGTTGGAAGCCAGAGCTGCATGGGGTTGCCTGGTTGAAGAGGCTGTGGGCAGGAGGGAAGGCCCTGGGGTCTCTGCTCCAGGGAGGAACCCTTAGGGCTGATTTTCTGTCAGGGCCTTGGGTTGAACTCTAGCAATCTGTGGCTTTTAACAAGTTACCAGCTTTCTCTGAGCCTAGTTTTCTCCTCTGACATGAAGGAACTGACCAAAAACAAGGCTCCATGACTAGCCCTCATCACCGTCCTCACTTTATCTCCTGCTTATTGCCCTGGTTCACTTGGTCCAGTAACACTGGGTTCTCTGTTCCCCCACGCATCAGCAAAGCTCCTGCCTCAGGGCCTTTGCACTGATTGTTCAGCTCTCTGGAATATTCTGGAATACCCCAGCTAGCCACATGGGTCATTCTCTTATCTCCTTCTGGTTTTGCTTAAAATTACTTCTCAGTGAGGCCAGCTCTTGCCGCTCAATCTAAAGTTGTGCCCTTCTTCTGTTCACCTTCCTTCCTTACTCTAATTTTCCTTCTTGTAACTATCTTGCATATTCTGTGTATTAGTAATTTACGTTATTTATTGTCTCCACCTCTCATGGAATGCAAGCTCCATGAAGACATCTTTGCCTGTTTTGTTTCCTGCGCCGAGATAGTGCATCTGGAGGAGGCTGGTAGAGGTGGGGGAGTTTAGTAAAGCAGGTGGTAGAAGCACTTTATGACTGCAAGCTCCCTGGTTCCCCTTACCTCACAAGCTATGAAAAGAAATGGCCTCTCCAGAGAGCAGTTTGTAGACTTGGAAAACTTCTGTTCAGTGCCTAATAGATATTTGCTGAATGAATGAATTCGAGGCCAGGCCCTGGGGCCATGTGGCCTCAACTCCCCCACTTAGCAGCTCCTTGAACTTGGGCCTGTTCCTTAGCCTCACTGGCTTTGGTTTTCTTTCCTGGAAAAAGGGGACAGTGGTATAACTACCTTGTGGGGTTGTGGTGAGGAGTCCATGTGAGTCTGGAGAACGCCTGGATCATGTGTGTGTTCAGGTGGCTAGCTGTTATTTTAAAAGTACTTTCAGGTCTAATATTTTAACTCAGGCATAGGGACACCTCTGCCAGGGAACCTGGGTGAAGCCCTCGAGGACCGACTCCTGCAGACCCTGATATAGTAGATGCATCCCCCGTCCCAGGCTGCCCTGGGAAGGATGGTGGCGACTGCTGGGCAGGTTGTACAGGGGAGATTTCATCCTATATTTTTCTGTTTCTTTAGCTTGCTGTCTCCAGACCTGGCCCATCTTCCAGACCTCTGAGCCCTTACACAAAATTTTATATGCCTGGAATTAAGCATGGCTCTTATCAATATATATATTTTTAAATTTACTTTTTAAAATTAAAGTATAATTGATTTATAATATTGTTCCAATTTCTGCTGTAGAGCAAAGTGACTCAGTCATACATACATATATGTATATGTATACACACATTCACATATATATATATATATATAATATATATATTCTTATACTATCTTCCATCATATTCTTTCTCAAGAGACTGGATATATAGTTCCCTGTGCTATACAATAGAACCTCATTGCTTATCCATTCTAAATGTCATAGTTTGCATCCACTAACCTCAAACTCTCAGTCCATCCCACTCCCTCCCCCCTCCCCCTTGACAACTGCAAGTCTGTTCTCTATGTCTGTGAGTCTGTTTCTGTTTTTCAGATAGGTTCATTTTGCCATATTTTAGATTCCACATATGAGTGATATCTTATGGTATTTGTCCTCATTCTGACTTATTTCACTTAGTATGAGACTCTCTAGTTGCATCCATGTTGCTGCAAATGGCATTATTTCATTCTTTTTTATGACTGAGTAGTATTCCATTGTATATATGTGCCATATATTCTTCATCCATTCCTCTGTTGATGGACATTTAGGCTTCTCTAAGCAATATTTTCAAAATAGGGGGCACATTGGCTTTTGGGGCAGGGAAAACATTATTTCTGGTACCAGACTTGTGTGCATGACTGGACTTAGCTTTCCTGCTTCCACACTGTCAAGTCAATGTCATTAATATTCGTCCCTCCCCCTTCCAAGTGTCCTCTAAGGGGTGGCACTGCCCCCAGTAAGACCCACTGGAGTTGAGGTGAGGTAGGTTTTTGCTTCTCCCTAGTGGGTTTCTCTGCTGACCTCTCTGCCTGTTTGGGATTGACTGACCACCCCCACCCCCCACCTTGCCTGACCTTTTGTATGCTCCTTGTTGCCTGGGATTAGTGAGGTTCTGCAGCCCTAGAATGGGAGGGAGGAAGTGCCAGGTGGGACAAGCTGTGGCAAGAAGGGAATGCCTATGGAGTGAAGGGAGGTAGAAGCATACAGGGCAGCAGCACAGGGCATCAGGGCATCTCCTGTGGGCCTTGGGCTCTGATGGCTCTTGTAGACCCTCCTTGTCAGCTTCTCAGTAGTGAGAGGAGGTCAGGAAGGGGTTTCCACTGTTTCTCTTGGAGGGAGGCTCTGAGCAAGGGGCTGGCTTCCCTAGAGGCAGGCGGGAGCTCGGTAGGAGTGCTTTCCAGGTCTCAGTGTTTTTAGGGGGTGACAGGAGCAGTAGTGACCCCCTTAGGGCTGGGAGTGGGAGCAGGAGATGGAGAAAGAGCTGCCAACTGCTGTAGACTCAGACAGCGGCGACGTCAGCCTTGCTCACCCCTGCACCAGCCTCCTGGGTAAATAAAGTGATGAATAACCAATTGTCGTGAGCTCTGGAACACCCACACTCAGTTAATTGCAGAGATGAAAAGCTGGGGTCCCCACGGGGC
Organism: Catagonus wagneri; assembly: GCA_004024745.2. Classification (NCBI taxonomy): domain Eukaryota; kingdom Metazoa; phylum Chordata; class Mammalia; order Artiodactyla; family Tayassuidae; genus Catagonus; species Catagonus wagneri. The sequence continues at coordinate 24,842,655 of PVHT021183705.1, read as the reverse complement.
CATCTGTACCCTGATGTAACAGCCTGGAAGGTTCAGGAACCTTGGAATAGAGCCAATGAATTCAAAATGCCACCCAGCTCTTCCTTCTCCCCTGTGTTTTCCTGCCTTACATCCTCCCTCCTTACCTCTTCCTGGTTATCTTGTTCTCATCCCTTTCTCCTGTGTTTGAACCTTTCACTATGCATAATGGAAAAGATCCAGTCTCCCAGAAGGAGCCCCATGTGGTCAGTAGTCTCTCTAACAATCACAAAGCCACTCCTCTCAGGCTCTTCATCCAGCCAAACATCCATCTGTCTATTCATCCATCTACCCAGGCATTCGTCTCTTCATCCTTCCTCCATCCATTCTCCACATACCCACCTACACATGTGTCTATCCACCCTCCCATTCATCAGTCTATCTATCCACCCATCTGTCCATCCATTCCTTCATTCACCCATTCTCCATCCATCCTCCTGCTTCTACCTAACCGTCCACCACCTGTCCATCCACCCATCAAACCATCCTCCTGCCCATCCACCCAGCCAGCCACTCTTGCCTAAAATCCTCCCTCCACCAGCATAGTCTCTCCTACCAGCTGGACAGTAACCTCCCTCAATCAGAGCATGTGACTCTGACTTTTTAAAAAATCATCCAGCCAATCTTCACTGGGGAATGAGGTGCTGCCTGAGGCACTTGGGGACTCTCTGGGTCCCTTACCTCTTCCTGCTGCCTCCAGATAGGGGCTGGCTGGGTGAATGGGAAACCTCTTTCCTGTTATCAAATACTCATCAGAGACTGAGCTTCCTTTAATGATGAATATCTTTATTACTTAATATGAGGCAACTCCAAGTTCAAATGTCTGGTAGAGGTCACACCAAACATAAATACATATTAAGGTGTAAATGACTGATGTGAAGTTCTCTTCCCACCAAGGACCAGGAGAGAGCCCTGGAGTGTGGGTGGATGGGTACCACTCAGGACTAGGGGATGGGAGCAGATACCTCTTGGGATTCTCTGGGCCAGTGGTTTCAAACTGAAAGGTAATCATTTGAACATAAGAACTCTTCAGCTCATTGACTAGTCTTGATCCACTGTGTGTCTCTAGAGGGTGGTGGAGACCTTAGGGCAGGAGGGCACAGGCTCTAAAGTCTGACTCTGGTGGGTCTAATCTCAGTTCCTACTTCCTTTTCATGTGCTCTCAGACAGCTCCAAGCCTCCACTTTTTCATCTATAAAATGAGGGTAATGATAACCCTGATCTCATAGGGTTGTGGTGAGGATTTAATAAAATAAGCCACATGCTTCTTTTTGCACATTGCCTGGTATATAAAACTTCAAAGATGTTAGCTATCATTGTCATTGTCATTGTCTTCATCATCTGTAGTTTCGGAGAGGGATTTTGAGCGAAAGGAAGAGGCGTTTGCATACTGAACCGTCAGTCATAGCATTGCCAGATTTATCAAATAAATGTACCTATCATTTTGTTATTTATCTCATATTCATATTTAACTGGTGTATTTTACCTTGGAATCTCAATCAAGCCTTTTAGGAGCAGGGTCTGGATCCCCTAGGACAGTCACAGAAATAGTCAGGGAGGCCTTGGAAGAAGTGAGGACTTCAGCCTGGGGAGGCTGGGGAGGAAGGGCTGAGGGGAGCTGCCCAGCAGAGACTGTGTGTGTGTGTGTGTGTGTGTGTGTGTGTGTGTTTGTGTAGGGGGACTTGGGGGAGGACTGAGCTGTGGCACAGAAGCCGTGTGCTTGGCGGATGCAGAGGGCGTTGTGAATCAGAGCGTGTAGACTCAGGTGCCTGCCAGCCAGCCGTGGGCAGGGAGAGTAGCAGCCTGTGTGGAGACACCACACCCCAGTTCCCTGTGGCAAGAACACAGTGGTGGGGACCGCTTCTGTTTTCTTCTGGAGAGAAACACAGTGGTGCCTGAGTGTTCTCACCCCAGGGGCTGTGCAGGGCGGCCTCAGCTCCAGTTCCCCTGTTTCTGCTTTTCTCTCCTCTCTGTCCCCTTTCCCTCCTCTCCAGCTCCTCTCCTCTCTCTCGAATCCCCTCCACAGCAGCCTTTTTTGCCAGAGCTGATGTGGGTGGGATCTGACGCATCCTTGGTTACCTGCTGTTCCGCAGCCCTGGGCTCCTGCCCCTCCAGTGCTGACTCCTGCTACCTCCCCAGCATAGCCAGCCCTTGGCAGCAGGGCCCCCAAGTTCCCTGCAGTGAGTAATGCCCAAGGGCTGGTTCCCTGTGACCTATGGGAGATGGCCCCTGTCCCCGTCCTCTCCAGGTAGGCAGGCATTCCAGGAAAGCGAGGGTCATACAGAGGTGCCAGCTGCTGTGAATTATGGGGGGAGTGACCTGTTATCCAGTTAATATCGTGTTGCTCCAACTGTTTTTCCCTCATCAGAGATAGACCGACCCTCACACAACCCAGGATGTTAATTCAGAGGTCTGTGCTTCCAAGCAGCAGGAAGCTTTGTCTTTATTCTCACTGTACAAAGATAAGCCTTCTTTTACGTCCTTTCTTTTCCCCTGTTCATCATCCTAAGAACACTACGTGAAGACAGGTCTTGGGTTCCAAGGTAGTGGGTGGGCAACAGGTGTTTCCCAATGATCTGTGATCCAGACAGGTACTGCTGACCTCTGACTGTGCTTCTTAGGACCAGGCAAGATTGTGCTAAGGGCTCCCCTCTGCTACCAGTGACCTGATGGTTCCTTGACGAAAGAGGGCACCCGCGTGTGTACAGAGCACTTTTTTCAGATACAGATGTTAAAAGATGGTTTCTATGTAGTTAATCTTTGGTAGGGCCTGCTATAAACTCTTCTGATGACTTCCTTGGTTCAGGTATGTGGCTGCAGCTGGCTCTAACCTCTGTGTCCTTTAGGACAGTGTCCAAGGGGATGGGCTTGGCCAGCAGCCCGTGGGCAGACTTATCTTGCAGTGCTTGTGCCCTCCTGGCATGCGGTAAAGGATGGAGAAGGGAGGCTTCCATGGTAACAAGGCTGAAGAGTCCTAGCTCCATGGTGTCATAGCAACCAGATGAAGGAATTCCATCCACATAGTGATGAGGAACCCCTGGACCTGTCAGACTCAGGCTGGCCCACTGCATTAGCAACCGGGCTATGATGGGATATGGTGGGAAGAGAGTAAAAATGACTGGAGTGGGAGGGTTGGAAGAAGTTGTTTTGTGTGGGTTTGGAAAACTAAAAAAAAAAAAAATTATTAAAAGAAATATAAATAGAGAAGACTCTGTTGGATCAGTACCAATAAAAGAGAATAAAAATCAGGACTGGTTCTCTGTCACATCCTCTAAGAAGTGTTTCCTGATTCATCCCTCTCCCTACTTAGGCCATTTAGTTTTCCTGTTCCTTGTCTGGCCCGGAACATTTAACCTTGGCTTTGGGATAGCACTCACCCATGGTTTTCTTCCTCTCTATAACATTGTTTTTCCCTGCTCCTTTTGCTCATTTAGGGCATGGAATAGATGGAGTTCCTGTTGTGGCTCAGTGGAAATGAACCTGACTAGTATCCATGAGGATGTGGGTTCAATATCTGGCCTCACTCAGTGGCTTAATGTTCTGGTGTTGCCATGAGCTGTGGTGTATGTCGCAGATGTGGATCCAATCCATTGTTACTGTGGCTATGGTGTAGGCCAGCAGTTACAGCTCAGATTAGAACCCTAGCCTGAGAGCTTCTGTATGCAGCAGGTTCAACACTAAAAAGCCAAAGAAAAAAAAAAAAAAAGAGGGAAAGAAAGAAATACATGGAGTAGATGTGACAGTAATAATCACTGGCTGTTATTTCCCTCACCGTGTATGTCTTCACTACATGGCTTGTGATGTTTCCATGTGTATCCATTTTAACTAATTAAATGGACTGTGCTGTGTGTTGGATTTCTCTTTTATACATGGTTTCTCACTAGTGACAAGTGTCTGAGTTCTTACCCTGCAGTGTGGACACATGAAGACACTTGTGAGTTGATTAGGACTTGATTTGTGGCTGGATGATTAGGTACAGGCTTTTGTGGTGGTGTCTTTAGCAACTTGGCAGTCTTTCTGAGATGGGACCACCTCAACATGTGTCTGGAGAAGGAATTGAGCCTTCATCTGCCTTTCTTATTATTTGGGGAAGAGCAGAGGAATGGAGGGTATGGGAGGACTTGGCAAGAAAGAGCAGAGGGAAGGATGGAATGTGTGTGGGGTGTGGGGGGGAAGTCTATGTGCATAGCACCAGAGAAAAGAAATCTGGACATTGGCCTTCCAACCCCAGGTCTGGATTACAGGTGCTTCAGGGGCCAAGGGCATCTTTAGAAACAAAGTGTCTCTGAGGCCTTAGGGCACAAGATGGATAGAGTTTTGTGTGCATACGCAATGAGTTCCTGAAGTTGGTCCATGGCTAGTCTTCTCTATTCCCTGTGGCACCTATATTGGGATGCCCCATATTTGCTGAATGAGTCATCATTCTTGTCCTTGTTAGACTTACACTCTACCTGAGAAAATAGACCATCCCATCATGAGTCTCCAAACCCCAGGAACATTAATAGACTATACATTTTCTAGGTTAAAATAAGGATTTGCTGAGCACTGAGTCAATATTTGAGACATGTGGAGGCAGGGATCAGGGAAGTTAAAAAGTGTCATGATGACCCATGCTGATGATGTAGGCTGTAAGGAAAAGCATGACTGTCTTCTAGGAGGCTTCAAACTTTAGGTGAACCACAATCATCTTGAATATGTTTAAATATGTAGCTTCCCACCCACACCCTAAAGATTCTGATTCAACTGTCCCGGAAATCTGCATTTTTTAAACAAGATCCCCAAGTGATTTTTGATGGTGGTCACCTGGGGACCACCCACTTAGAAACACAGGTATACCCCAGGGGTATTCCTCTTACAGTGAACCCTCTTTGGGTCCCCTAAGCTTCAAGGCTTGCATTCTTAGGGGATTCACAGATAGTTTTAAGGAGAGTAAGATAGCCTCTGTGAAGGTGGCAGATCCAGGACCCTTGCTTTCTCCAGCAGAGGAAACATCAGTTCAGTCCTGCTTTATCCTTAATTCCTGAGGCCTGGAAGCAAAGATAGGTGGGCTGAGCTCCAGCGCATAATGCCCTCCCTGGGTGAGTGAGGTTTACGCACAGGCAGTGAGGGTGAGCTTCAGGCCACACCACGAGCTGTGAAACTCAAGAGAGGATGGAGAATTTTGAGGAGGACTTGCCATTCTGGGAGAGGGTGTCTCTAAAGATAGGAACACAAAGCCATTTATAAACCCACATACTTCCCAGAAAGTTACAAAAAAAACCCAACTCACATACGGCACTTCAGTTTATTCTGACTTTTCCTGCTACAGTTGGCTATTGAGAGGGTGCTGGTGATTATGGTAACAGGCCTGATAGTAATAACCAAGAGCTGATGTTTATTAAGTGCTCATGTTGTGTGTGTATGTGTATATATATATATATATATATATATATATATGCACACACACACACACGCATACATACATATATATACACATATATACATGCATATATACATATATATATACACATATATATACAACATATATATACACACACACACACACACACACACACATGCACAGAATGTAATGTCATATTCACATAAACCCCATGTGACTTGTGCATCATTGCTCTTCCATTAAACCACAGGGGAAACTGAGGATTTAAGAATAACTTGCCTAGTGATTTATAGCTGCAAACTGATGAATCTGAGACTTGATGCCTTATGCACAGAGGAGATTCTTTTTATCACCTTCCTTTTCTCCTCCCTCTTACTCCTTTCTTCCGTGTGCCAAAATATGCATTCCTCTCTCTAGTGAATTTATCCTAGGTGGCTTATAGTTTTGATAGTTGAGAGTGGAAATGGAATAGAATAAATGGCTTTTTTGAGCATCCACTTGAAACCAAACCTCTTTCAGTAAGACCCACCATTCTAAGTAGAATGAGCAGAGGTTCTGTGCCAGGCACTAGTTGGCCAGTGATTACAAAGCAACAAAACCTGAATAACAGTGTGGTTGCTCTCAAAGCCCCTCTCCCATGCTTGTGATATATGTCTTCTGTGCGACAGATTCCTTTTACCATCAGATTCAAAGTTGCTTTTCTTTCATTCCTTTTGTGGGCAAGTGAATATCCTTATCAGCATAGAACTCCAAATTGTAAGGGTGAGATGCAGAACCAGAAACTACCCTTCTCTGAGACAGATGCCCTATGTGGGTCCTTGGTTTGGGGAGGCAGCATGGCATGAGGGGAGGAGTTTTGGAGGAAGGAATCCTGATTCTCAGCTTACCTCGGGATAGTTTCTGGGTGTCTCTGTTGCTAGGCTCTCATTTCCGGAACACGGGTTTTTATCATGGTACTCACAGTAGATGCTGTACTGCCAGGTGAAGATATGCCCTTCCAGGATGAGCCTCCATCCCCCAGCTGCTGAGGGTGTTAGCAGCTGAGCCCTTCTAGGAATGGCCCTCAGCCTAAGAGAGATGCCTAGCCCAAGGTCATGTCCCCTCCCTGGAAGCAGCCTGTGTCCATGACAAAGGTGTAATGGCCTGGCCATCTTGTCTGAAGGCCAGAGAACCCCAGAGCTCCCATGGATGGGTGGAGGGCTTCACTGTGGCTGCATCATGCCTCTGCCTTCATGGAGTGGGAGACCTCATGTCAGTCTGCCCAGTTTTGCTGCCTTCACTTACCACAGGGGTTTGTCCTGAGCCTCCACCCCTCCCCACCCACAACCCCTCCTGCATGCAAATCTCCATTTCAGAGGCCTAGGATCTCAACCTAAGATCTTTCTGTTTCATCGTAATTAAATGATATCATTGGTGTAAGTACCTAGTGTAATGCTTGAGAAACAGTAAGTCCTCTGTAAGTGTAGTTTTCATTTTATTACTTTTAAAATTTTATAAAGTTTATAGCTTTAAATTGTCAAGCCACCTTTCTGTATTTTGGGAAAATATTGACTGTGCAGTCATGATCAGGGCTCAGTAAATTTTGGTGGAAATAGGAATGCTTTGGAGCTATGCAGGAAGCCCTCCTGTTGAATTGTGTCAAACTTTATCATGAGAAGTGGTCAGGGATATTTAGATCGACTTTGTTTAATAGAATTTTATCATCGTGCTTCTTTTTAAAGTTTTACTAGAAATCAGATGTTCTCTAAAGGATCTTCCCAAAGATATTTTGACTTTTAGGAAGAGCTTAAACAGGCTCAGTCTTTTAGTGAGGAGTTAAAGAGGAAAGGAAGCATTGTAAATCTAGTAAAGGGAAGAGGGAGTGTGTTATCATGCACACTTATTTTTACTCTTTTCATCTTCGTGTGTGTGTGTGTGTGTGTGTGCGCGCGCGCGCACACGCACATGTGCATCCTTAAGAGTATATTTGTGTTTTCTTACTTGCTATAGCATTAGGGACTTTTGGTGTGACGGTTACTAGTGGGAATGATTATGATACTGAAAGGAAGATGGTCTAGTGCACCATTTTAAAAATCTGAGATATAATTAGCACATAACATTGTAGTGACCCTTCAACAATGACAATTTGAACTTTTCCAGGTCCACTTATTGGCAGACATTTTTTCAATACTATAGCACTACGTAGTCTGTGAGTGGTTCAAACCATGGATATAGAGGAACCATGGATAGAGAGGACTGACTATAAATTATAACCAGGTTAATTCCTCACTGTTCAAAGGTCACCTATATGTTTCAAGTGTAGAACATAATGGTTCACTGTTTGTATATATTGTGAAACGATCACCACAATAAGTCTAGTTAATACACATCACTATACATAGTTACAAATTTTTAGTATAACATTTTAAAATAACTTTTTTTTTGTCTTTTTAGGGCTGCACCCATGGCACATGAAGGTTCCCAGGCTAGGGGCAGAATCAGAGTTGTAACCACAACTCTGGCCTCAGGCAGCAATGCCAGATCTGATCTGCGTCTGTGACCTACAACCACAGCTCACAGCAACACTGGATCCTTAACCGACTGAGCGAGGCTCTGGATCGAACCTGTGTCTTCATGGATGCTAGTCAGATTTGATTCCTCTGAGCCAGACGGGAAATCCCTAAAATAACATCTTTTATAGGTGATTATAATAGGAGTACAAAAGGAATGAAAATAAATTCAGTATTACTGAAAAGTAATCTAAAAATGAAAGGCTCTCAACACAAATTCCATTCCTCAGAGGTAACCACTGTCACAGATTTGGGACATGTCTCCTTCAGCTTCCTTCTATACATATATGAATCATATGCATACAGATTTATAGCAATGTATGTGTGCATACATATGCATATGTGTATATGTGTGTGTATGCATGTTTTAAACAGATGAGATCCTATCATACACCCTACTATGTATTGCCTTGTTTCACTTCCTCTAATTGAATATCTTTCCAGATCTGTACATACAAATCTACTTCATTCTTTTTTGTGTGTACATAATACTCCTTTGAATGGCTGCACTGAAATTTATTTAAGATAACTACCACTGGTGGATATCGGTGTTGTTACCAGATTTTCAATACAGTAAACAAAGTTTCAGGGAATATCCTTATTCAAACACCCTTATACGGTTTAAACTTATGACTCGACTCACACAAGTTTGGTTGCACAATAGGTGCTGAAGCATCGATTGTTGAATGGAATTGAAAGCTGGGTGCAGTTTGATGAAAGACTGTAGGGGCACGTCTCTCCTTGGCATACAACCCAGGCACTGACTTTTCAGGAGAGATTGACCATCCTGTATAGATTTGGGCAAGGAAAGGGTGGAGCACTGATGTCCTTCTTGGTGAAAGTTTGTTTTGGCTGATTGTCTAGGTCCTCAGCCTGCTGGCCATTCATTTGTTTGTTTTTATTATAGGGTAGCTGATTTACAGTCTTGTGTCAATGTCTGCTGTACAGCACAGTGACCCAGTCATACGTATGTGTGCATTCTTTTTCCTCCATCATGTTCTATTCCAAGGAGGTTCTGCTGTGCAGCACAGGGAACTGTATCCAGCCTCTTGGGCATTCATTTTTATGCCACAGAGAACTTTTCCTGATGGTGGGCATTGCCTGTCTGCTGATGCCAGGATCGGCCGCGTTGTTTTCTTCCTTCATAGCTTGAGGGTATGGGCTTTGATCTGAGCGCATTTGCAGATGATCACAGGGCTGCCACCCAAGTCAGTCAAAATGTTCACAGGTGTCTCGGGCTTTATACGACAAGGGGGCTATTCAAAGAGAACAGGTGCATCTCTGGGTGCTGGGCCTCCAACATGTAAATAAGCATAAAAAAAATCCTCTGTGAATAGTTAATTTTAAAATGCATCCGGGACACTCTCTGTGACATGGTAGTTGATCTACAGCCCCATTAATGCATCTAAGTGAAGGGTCTAGTTAAATGATGCCATTCAGCTAATTCATGGTCCTGCTGGTGGTTTAATTCTACTACCCAGGATTCTAAGCAAGCCCAGTACAGCCAGTGCTGCCTGCCTCCGTTGTGCTTTAATGGAGGGCGACTTTTAAAGGCTTTTGTGCACTGTATTACCTCAAGTTCAGGGGAGGAGGTTTTCATGAGGTCCATTAATTGGAGCAACTCGTGGACCATGCAGGTCCATTTTGCAGTACTTTCCTTTTCTCAAAGCACTTCCTTCTTTCCTTTGCACAGTGCTCTTGTGAAACAAGGCAGGCATTAGTAGCCCCATTTTAAAGACGGAAATCTAAGGGTCAGAGTTTCCTCTCTTCTGCAAAGGCATACTAGACCAGTGATCAGACCAGGATCTAAGACCCGGCTTTCCTGTTTTGTGGTCCTTGCAGTCTCTTTCTGCAAATAACAACCTGCAGAACATCTCAAAGTTGTGTCCGCTCACACAGCATATGCTTACATATGTCATTTTGAGCACAAAGCAAATTCCGTATGTGCAAATTCCTGGTAAGTAATTTTTAGGGTATTGTTTTGCTTTTGATAGTCAACAGGCCTTTCATTGTGACTCCTATGATGCAGCCTATCACTTGTCATTCTCTTTAGTACAGGTACACACACACATGTATCAGCTCTCACAAATTAAATACAAGCCCTTTAGAAAGAAAGAGGAGGGACTTCACTAAAAGAAAACCTCTAATTATACCCCTTATCAAACAAATGGCTATTGAATGCTTACCCTATGGGACTCTGGGCTGGACACAGAGAAGGATACCAAGCTGTGCAAAGAATCATCCCTGCCCTGGGGAACTTGCAGTCTAGTTGAAGAGATGAGAGCACAGTTAACTAACACAGAGATGCTTACAATTGATTGTCTATCATGAGTCATAATCGCTTTCCCTTCAGTATGATTTTGGAGAAAGCGTGGTCACTGTGGGATGGAGTTGTCAAGGAAGCAGCGTGGGTCCCTATATTCTCACCACACAAGGGTCTTGGAGGCTAGTTAGCACTTGGATAAAGGGAATGGGAAAAGGAAGGCCATTCTAGGGCCCTATGAACTCCAAATGTTTGAGGTTCAGTGAGAATATGTTGGGTCGTCATAAGCAGATGTGATCCATTTTGTTGCTTCAAATCATGTTTGTTAGCTTCTAGAGTCTCTGAATCACCCATTCCTGGGACCTCTTCATATAGAAAGGGACCAAAGATGCAGGTAAAAAAGGATAAAACCTGGACCACTAGATTATC
>PVHT021183705.1:24702331-24831916 GCA_004024745.2 Catagonus wagneri | reverse complement strand
GCAGGATCCAAGCCGCATCTGCAACCTACACCACAGCTCACAGCAACGCCAGATCTTTAACCCACTGAGCAAGGCCAGGGATCGAACCCACAACCTCATGGTTCCTAGTCAGATTTGTTAACCACTAAGCCACGACGGGAACTCCCAGGGAATTCTTGATTGTCAGAAAATAGTAGGAGCTAATAGATTTTAAAAATACACGTGATTTTAAAGGGCAGAAGATTTACTGTTACTCATTAGGGTAATTGCATCAGGATGCAATGTGAGCTTTATTCTAGAAGTAATATATTCCGTGATACTTACAAATTATTTTCTCACCCAGTTCTAAATAAAAGTGTAATAAGTACCCACTCAAGAGGCTGTTGACAGATTGCAAAAGTAACATGTCACAGAACAGAACAAAGTCAAAGCACTGCTTCAGGTGTCTCAGATGCATGAATGGTTGGATAGATGTTGAACTGTGATTTCATGGCTGGGATGGTTTGTCCTGAGACGTCCACATTCTTTCTATTCATTTATCATATTGTGAAAGTAAATGAGATGGCTTAAGATACACATTCACTGTTCAGTTCAGGAAGCTTTGGGTGCAAGTGACAGAAACTAAGCTCAAATTAGTTTAAGCCAAAACATTTAACCAAATGAAAAACTTAACTAAGTCCTAACCAAGGGGTCTGGATTGGATGTAGCCTTTAGTTGTGGCTGTATTTAGAGGCTCATTGTGGTTGAGTCTTTTTTCCTCTTTCCACTTCTAAGTCTACTTTCCTTATTGTCAGCTTCATTTTCAAGGGGGTGCTCTCTATGTGGTGGGAAAGATGGAAGTTTAGAACTTGCATTGACTCAAGGAGAGTCAGTCCCTTTTTTCTCTTTCCCCTCTTGGTACTTCTCTCCTTTATTTTTGTCTCTGAAAAAAATTGCCCCCGCTTTGTCCCCCTACTTCTGGACCAAATACTGATCAGCTGGAGGAGTCAGAACTCTCTGATGGACAGCCTTATCAGAATAATATGGAGTGAGAGGAACAGTTTCCAAAAGGAAAGGGTGTGGGTTAGACCAGAGGGTGGGGGAAGAGGTTCAGATAAAGGTGATGCCATCTGATGCTGGCTGTCTTGTAGTGGGACTCTGTGCTACTATGGCCTTATGTGCTCTTTGCTGCACACACTCAGCTCCATGCCTAGGATGAAAGCAGGGACTTCATCTTAGCCTGGACTGCAACAAAGGATGTAACTATCAGAGATAGGGACCTATTAGATTTCACAGCCAACCACAACCCAAGTTCTTGAAGGCTGGAGAAAGTGACTTAACTGTTTGACAAATCTCCAGAAAAAGTTATTCATCCCGATAGAAAGCAACCGTTGCTTACTCTTCAAAGGATGAAGGTGTTGAAATTCTTGGAATTTAACAGAACTCAGTTCGCAGAGAGTTCTTCTTGCATTGCCATGCTTGGAGTAAGGTGGGAGATGAGCTAATAGGTCATTTGCCCTTGATTCCCTGGCTTTTGTTCTGTGGTGCCATGCTCATATTTGCTGAGTTTCACCTCCCTGGAAAAGAACTGGGCTTGGAGAACATATGTGCAACAAATGTTTAGCATTTATCTGTGAAGGTCTCTTAAGAAGGTCACAGCAAATGCTGTCTTATGCATCCTTTACAAATTGCTGGTTAGGAGGAGGCAGATAAGGAGTAGCAAATGGATATGAGGTTCTCTGTTTAGTACTTATAGGAAAATAAGACTAGGGAGGGTAAAGAGATTTGCAAGGGAATATAAGCGGCAAAGCCTAGAGATAGGAAATGGCACACTTCATTTGAGATCTGTTTTCCTAAAAATTGGTCTTCATCTTTTCTGATTCCAATATGTCATTTCCTTTCAAAAGAGTAGCACCCTAAACATTCACTTTCACTGCAGAGTCCATTCAAATCCATTGGTGAGCCCAAAGGATAATAGCCAAGCAATCATTTAATGAAATCTAGACCATTTTACAAGGCATGCTGAGTTTCCATTTATTGTAGCACTGCATTCAATGCTCACTTCTCTGATTTTTCTTTTCAAATAGAGTAAAAAATGTTTTCTGTAGCTTTTATACTGATTGCTAATCTTAAAAACAGTGGTAATGAAGGGAGTAGATGGCTGGTTCAAAAGTTCAGGCAAGAGTAGATTTTATTGACATGAGGTTTTTAAGTATCCAGGTATCAAGTGCAGAATCATTGGTTTTGTGGATTACTATTCCCAGTCCAGGGATTGAATACAAGCTGTAGTTGCCGCTTATGCCACAGCTGTGGCAATGTCAGATCCTTAAACCACCGTGTGGGGCCAGGGATTGAACCCACACCTCCACAGAGACCTGAGCTACTGCAGTCAGATTCTTAACTCACTCTGCCACAACGGGAGCTCCTGTGGATTATTTTTTGGTGTTCCATAGAAAAATGATCCTTCCCAACTCTTTGAATGTCAGTAATATTTTATTTCATTTCTTCTGCTGCTGTTAATTCTCAAGTTGTTACTTAGTCTACACCAGGAGCTGGCAAACTTTTTCCGTAAAGGGACAGGTAGTAAATATTTTTGGTTTTGTGGGCGATTGGGTGAACTTCTTGACTCTGCTGTTATAGTGTGGAAGTGCCATACATAATATGTGCGTGAATGGGTGAACTTTGGTCTAATAAAACAAGATGGAGAGCCAGATTTGGCCCATGGGCAGTGGTTTGCAAACCCTTGGTGTACACAGTTTCCTGGCATCTACATGGACTCCTCTGCCTGGGCATAGAGGAAACACACTGTTTTCACAGTGTTTCTGCAGTCTTTATCATGCCCCCTTCCCTTTTCCTGCAGAACTGTGCCAAAGGAATCAGTTTTAAATGGTGTTTCCAAGAGCTCCTTTTCCAATGTCTGCCTTTCCATCTTAGGAAAGGACTTAGGGGCTTGACTTTAACTCTGCAGGATCAAAGAAGAATCTTCCCATTTCATTGTTGGAACATGGTGATACATAGTCTAGTAAAATGGTCCTAGACAAATGATGGGGTCCTAGTCTGAGTGACTGTAACCAAACCACTTAACTTTAATGAGTCTGTCCTCAAGTGTATGACCATCCAATTGCTCACCCTGCAGGGCTGTTGTGAGGATTACCATTCATTCAGTTTCTCTTTATTGAGTACCTGTTTCTTGCCATATCTTGCTTGGCATTGGGGGTGTACTGATAAATGAAATACTTACCAAGTGACCCAATTCATTAACGTTAAAGGAGAGAAAACTTCACGTTGATTGATTTTACATGAGTTTAGATTTTCCTGACCCTTTAAGACAAAAATCATCCCAAAGACCAATGTCAATTTTAGTTACTTTATTTAGAAGCTGAACTCTCAAGAAAACCAATAGAATAGTAGCTTAGACTAAATGATACGGGTTTGGGATGAGGGCAGGCAAGAGGATGAAAACAGAATGTTTAAGAGTAGCCTGATGGAGCTGTTTTCTACCAAAGTTTACTTCTGAAAGAAATCAAAGGGATTTTCAACTCCATCTGGGCTCTAAACCTAAAGATTACCATTAAAGTCAGCTAGTTGACGGTAAAAATAAGAGTGTAGGAGGATTCATTTTGAAATGTTGTCAGCAACCAACTGGAAAAATAGCAGCCAGTGTGATTACTAGGAAATTTCTTGGAAAAGTGTATAGATAATCTAATCTTTCACCTATTTCAGTGGCATTTGGGTGGCTGGATAAGCATTTCAGTTAAGAAGGAAATAGCACCAAGAGAAAGGAAAATAACATGGTTATTTTCAACTTTGGGTCCTTTTGGTCAGTGTGAATTTCTTGTTGATCAGATCTGATAGCCTATTCCAGTTCACTTTTATGATAATTATTGAGAAATAACTTTGTGCTCTGGACTGAATTGGAAACTGGAGGTGGGGTCGAATTGTTGGTAGATACCAAAGCAGAGGCAGACCTAGTTCCAGCCTTTTGAGGATATGCTTTCTGGAGAGTGTATGCGGAAAACATCATATGGTGTGATGGATCAACTTCTCCCTAGAGCAACAAGACAGTATATCCTGTGAGTGCAGATCCTAGTTTAGTGCCCAGCAAACAACAAGTATGCAAATCACTGGGGGAATGATAAACTTTGCCACCATATATTCAATGTTCCAGCCATATGGGGACCCACAGATACTCCATGTGCCTTTAAAGATGCTGCTCTGTGTGTTCACTGCCACTTTTTTTTTTAATTATGTATTTTTTAAATGAAGTATAGTTGATTTACAATGTTGTTCTAATTTCTGCTATACAGCAAAGTTACCCAATCATATACATACATTCCCTTTCTTATATTATCTTCTCTCATGATCTATTCCAGGAGATTGGATATTGTTCCCAGTGCTGTATAGTAGGACCTCATTGCTTATCCGTTCTAAATGTAATAGTTTGCATCTATTAACCCCAAACTCCCCATCCGCCCCATTCCTTCTCCCCACCCCTGACAACTACAAGTCTGTTTTTTTATGTCTGTGAGCCTATTTCTGTTTCATACATAGGTTCACTTGTGCCATATTTTACATTCCACATATAAGTGATATCATATGGTATTTATCTTTCTCTTTCTGACTTCACTTCATTTGAGAATCTCTAGTTGCATTCATGTAGCTGTGAATGCTATTATTTTGTTCTTTTTTATGAATAGGTAATATTGCATTGTATATATGTACCACATCTTCTTAACCCATTCATCTGTCCCATAGGAACATTTAGATTGTTCCTATGTCTTGGCTATTGTGAGTACTGCTGCTGTGCACATGGAGGTGCATGTATTTTCTTGAATTGTAGTTTTGTCTGGATATATGCCCAGGAGTGGGATTGTTGGATCACATGGGAGCTCTATATTTAGTTTTCTGAGGAATCGCCATACTTTTTTCCATAGTGGTTGTACCAATTTACATTCTACTTTGCCTTCCTAGCTCTTTCTTCTTCTTCTTCACGACTATATACATATGTTCTGTCTCTCTGAAGGTTTTTTTTTTCCTTTTCCTCTTTCCCTCCTCCCCACAACAAGCCAGGTTCAGATGTTTCACCTTCGCCCCCCTCCCTTCCCCACTCCACATGCCTCTATGATAATCTGTGACTCACTGGACTGTGGTTGTTTGTATCTTACTATGGAGAGCATTTGCTGGAAATTGATACATTTGTCTGGAATTAGGGGAAATCATTAAAAATAAAATGCTGATATACCCTGGAAATAATATTTTAACTGAAAACTGAAAGATGTTATGTTCATTGACGAATTTTTTGATATGGGCAGGCACTGACTTTTCTTTCCATATTGTTCTGCTGATTAGAGTTCTAGAACATCTTTCTTTAAGAAGTCATATCCATGATACATGATCTATTATTTCCCACTTATGATTTTTGTTTTTCATGAAGTAAGAAGACACTGGGAAAGCAATTCAAAGATTCTAGATTCTTCCCCACATCCCGTATTTTATTTCTCTGCTTACATGTAATTCAGCTTTTTTAGTGATTCCCCTTTATCAAGTCTTTGCAAAACATTCAGATACACATTTATAGAAACATGGATTTTTGTGCTGTTTTCTGTTGATTTACATACTATTGAATAATATAATATGTATGACAATCATACATAGTTCTGAGAATTAACTCAGCTAGCTCTTGTGAACACAGACTTCAGCTGGTGGGAGAAGCAATACCTGGAGTAACATGTGACTCAGCTGGTAGGAATTGCATGAGGCAGGCATCAGAAGCAATGGAGAGTATTAGGCAATCCATCAGGTTGGTTAAGTAAAACTCAGTTTTGGGAACATATACTTGTTTGAGCTCATTCAGAATCTGGTCAAGCAGGTGTCGATTAATTTGTTAAATGTATGCATGAACAGTCCAGTAAGTGAAGGAGAGAACTTTGGGGGATATGATTTATTCAGGACCACTGGTATCTGAATTCATAACTGGCCATCTCCTCTATCTCTAGGGATGCTGAGCCCAAATCAAAAGCTTGGAACTTTCCCTACTGTCTGCAAAATAGGACCATGAAGAGAAATCTCTCTCAAGTGAACAGGGCACAGACTTCTGGATGCATCTGTCAGCTGGCTCCCCAAACCCCTGCCCCGCCTTCTGACACAGTTGCTGTCTTGCTGACGAGCAAAGTATAAAATGTCTCCTTTGCTCCCCAGGGACCCTCTCTGCCATTACGCCTTGTTTCAGCCTCTTCTGTTTTGGCTCTGAAACCTGTAAAATGTTCAGGGACTAGAGTTTCTCAAGAGATATACCACTGCAGGACGCCATTTGTATTAAAATTCTGCACGTGTAAACCCCTTTAATGAATCTGTTCCACTGCAGCATATGGAATGTCAGCTGGTGAAGGATAATGCATTTACATCAGGGCCCGTTTCTGGTGTAGTCCCACTTCCCTGGAGATAATTTTGCCTTACCTGTATGGAGATACTGACAAGAGGCTGACACATATTTACACATACACATTTTTTATATCTATCTATCTATCTCTACTATATTTCTCTCATATAAAATGATTTTCCCCCTAAACATAAGACAGATTAGGGTGGGCACATGGAAAATTGCTGTGAATACATGTTCACTATAGCAAATTAGGGATTATGGAGAGAGAGAGAGAGAGAGGGAGAGAGAGAGAGAGAGAGAGAGAGAGAGAGAGAGAGAGAGAGAGAGAGAGAGAGAGAGACTAAAGCTTTGTATATATGTGTGTATGTATAGTGGTTAAGACAATGAGTTAACAGAAGGAAGGTCTGTCCGAGCCATGGCATAAAGATAGGAGGCACTCAGGGGCATCCAGAAAATGGAGCATTGTGAGATCGGATCCAAGAAGCAGAAAAACTTCACCATGTACTGGCTACAAGTGTATGTCCTAGCTTCAGATGGTTCTGGGTTTAAGTCCTGGCCCTTGTACTTGTACTTGTGTCTAGACAATGTACCTTATTGTTTCCTGTTTTAGTCTATAAAAAGAGAGCTAACAGGACTGCCTTAGCTGAGCTGGGGAGATGATTAGATTTTATTTGGAAAGTAATTCACACAGTGCCTGCCACATGGTAATACATGTGATATTCTTATAAATATTAATTACATATGCAGGCAGCACATTTATGTCCTGCTATGGGGGTGCTTCTTTGGGTCACTTAGGGTCAGAAGACCTTCACTGAACCTGACTCTCTCTGATAAACACTGTGCGGTACGAAGTGTAGTGCTGCGGACTTTGGGGGTATGAGGATCGAAGAAGTAGATTTCAAGATCCCCACCGTTTAGGTTTGCTATATAATAGGAGAGAGGGGCCCAGTATCCACAGAGGAGGACAGAGTCACATTCAAAGAAAATGTGTAAATGAGTGTCACCGGTGAGCTCCCATCCTAAGCAGAGGTCCAGATGCCTTGGCTAGTTTGTTTCTTCTGCTTTTAATCATTAGGGTTCTTAACACTCAGGGACTGAGAGCTGGCAAAGATGTAACTGCTTCATGTCTATTTCAGAGGCCAGAATAGAAAGCCTGTTGCTTCCTCTCCCCATGCCCAGCCCTATAGGAGCCTGTTGTGCTTTATCGCTTGTATGAGGAAGGATTTGCCTAGGACGGTCTTGAGACCTAAAGTCAGATACACTTGGCACGCTGTTCTTTTACTGCTGAGAAGGCTGGACTTTCCACCTGAGAGGGGTTGAGATGAATGAGTTTCCATTGTATTTATAGAAACTCAGTGCAATATCTCCCAAGGTATAAATAGAACAATGGAGTGTTGACAAAAGGGCTGGTTTTCCTGTAACTGTGGAAACCCTGCAATTATTCCTGGAACCATACTCATTGTTTATCTGCATCTAAATTTTAATAAACAGGGCTCTTGCTGCTTGTTCATGAATTTTCAAATGGAAATATATCTCCCATTATTATCCCCTTCTTGTGAGTCAGGCCCCATCTTGCAAATTTGCAGCTGAGTAAATAGACGGAACATTAGCAGCAATTAGATAATTGGTGCCCTGGATAAACCCGCCTGCAGCTGTGAATGAATATGGACTGTGCCAGTGTCACCTGGTGCAGCCTTCCCAGTGGCACTGCATGCCACCATAGCCTTGCAATTAAGCCTAGAAGTTTTACCAGCACACGTCCTGGCCTTCCTTCTCCCCAAGAAACCCAAGGTTGCAAAGTAAGGGAGGTTCCCTGTTGCCCACCTGAGTCACAGTACAATGAAAGATGCTAGGCTAGAGAATTTAGTAAAAAGGGAGAGTAAGTCCATTTATCTTTGCTTGACTGGTTGCTAAATTGCTTATGATATCTCGTTTGGTGCATACAGCCAGCAAAAATTCATGCTTGGATTCTGGGCTGGGGAGAAAGGAAGCTTGGTATTAACTTCTGTTTTTCTGTAAACCACCCCCCACCCCAAACCTCCTTGCTTTGGGCTGATCATTGTTTTTAACTGCATCATCAATCATTTTTGCCTCTGAACTGATGTGGATTTCCTTTTAGCAGCCATTTTTTTTTTTCTGTCCTTTTTAGGGTTGCACCCAAGGCAAATGGAAGTTCCCAGGCTAGAGGTTGAATTGGAGTTACTCCTGCCAGACTATGCCACAGACACAGCAACACCAGATCCGAGCCGTGTATGCAACCTACACCACAGCTTGCAGAAACAGGATCCTTTAGCCTAGTGAGTGGGGCCAGGGATCAAACCCGCATCCTCATGGATACTAGTCAGAGTCTTAACCCGCTGCGGCAAAATGGAAATGCCTTGCAGCCATATTTTAATCTCCCTTTCCTTGGGATTATATTTCTCCTGTTCTGAATAGGGTGCCTTTTCCAGCTCTTTATTTTTATTGTTGTTTTTAGGGCCACACCTATAGCATATGGAGGTTCCCAGGGTAGGGGTCGAATTGGAGCTACAGTGGCCAGCCTACACCACAGCCACAGCAATGCCAGAACCGAGCCGCATCTGCGACCTACACCACAGCTCATGGCAATGCCGGATCCTTTAACCCACTGAGTGAAACCAGGGATTGAACCTGCATCCTCATGGATACTAGTCAGATTTGTTTCCACTGCGCCACAACGGAAACTCCTTTCAGCTCATTCTTTATTGCTGTCCCTCAGGCAGTCATGAAATCCTTTGAGATATCTAAGGTGTTTTGTTTTTGTTTTTGTTTTTTTGTAATTGCTAGTGACTTCACAGAGTGATATTACAGAAGGGAAAGTGGACAGAAGGTCTGTTTATCCCATCGAATCACTGGGATGGAAGCTCATTAGATGCAGTGAGCTCACCCCACCGGTGTTCCTCCTGTGTCCCACCTTGTCTTGCCTGGTTCCTCCCTTTTGCTTTGGTTTTGAGGGCAGCTCTGTCTAGACCTCTCGTCTCACACTCTTGTCTCCCTGGATGCTTTTCTAGGTTGCTTCTTTCTTTTTTTTATAGTGTACTCCTTCTGTTTTTGAGAGGAGATGGATGGCGTGGGGATTGGCTCTAAGAGAGTAGTGGGGAGATTTAGATTGGGGGTTTGGGTCTCTGAATGAGTCAAATGGAATTCATCCATCTCTTATGGCTCATTCCAGGCCATGTCACTATGTTCCCCTTAGAACAGGAAAGTTATAATGGGTCTTTTTTTTTTTTTTTCTTTTTCCCTTTTATGTAGAGCTGCACCCACGGCATATGGAGGTTCCCAGGCTAGGGGTCTAACAGGAGCTGTAGCCGCCGGCCTTCACCACAGCCATGGCAACGCGGGATCCGAGCCGCGTCTGCAACCTACACCACAGCTCATGGCAACGCCGGGTCCTTAACCCACCGAGCAAGGCCAGGGATCGAACCTGCAACCTCATGGTTCTTAGTGGGATTAGTTAACCACTGAGACACAAAGGGAACTCCTAATGGGTCTTTTTTTTTTCTTTTTAGGGCCACACCTGTGGCATATGGAAGTTCCTCAAATCAGAGCTGCAGCTGAGGTCTACACTGCAGTCACAGCGACACCACATTCCAGCTGCATCTTCAACATACACCGCAGCTTGTGAATGTGGAATCCTTAAGCCACTGAGTGAGGCCAGGGATCGAACCTGCATCCTAATGGATACTATGTTGGGCTCTTAACCCACCAAGCCACAGTGGGAACTCCCAAGTCATACTGGGTCTTGAACTGGAGGGCTCTGAGGAAAGCTCCAGAGAAACAGAGGTCCTGATGAGATTTCTGTTTTGATACGTACCATCCCCCTTTATAAACTTGAGATACATTATGTTTTATGCTTTACTCTTGGCATTGTTGCTTTTAACATTTAATGATATTTAATGGTAGAAATATAACAATAAAAGTATATTTTGCATATTGAATACCCACTCTGCTATATGTACAATTATACATTATTTCCACAATCCATGAGCTTAATTACATTATCCCTATTTTATATATGAGGAAGTTAAGGATCAGAGAAGTTAGTAAATATCCCAATGTCACAGTGCTAGTAAGTGGCAGAGGTCGAATCTAAACCTAGGCTTGTCTCATGGCAAAGCCCATACTCTCAGATGCTGCGCTAAATGGCAGGACTTGGGTCATTTGGGGATACAATTAGTGTTTAAATTCTCCTCTGCTTGAGAATGAGATGTTAATGGGACAGCCTGGATTTTTATTCCTTAAATAATAATCGTTTGTCCATTTGGGGGAAAATGATGCAAACATAAACTCAGGAAGCAGTGGTTGCTATTGTTTTCTTTCTTTTTCTTTTTCCCTTTTTTTAAACCTTTGCTGAATTTTCCCTTCCAGCTAGAAACTAGTTTTCCCAATACTCCCTTTTTGGTTCTCACCACTGCCAACACATCAGGTGTATCAACCACCTGAAACTGGGCTGCAGGGATAGAATTTATTTGCAGACATTTTAATTTCCCTGGTGATAAAGCAAATTAATTTTGTTGCAACTCTTTAAATTTCTAATTGAATGATGGAATGTCACTGAGTATATTTTCCAGATGAAAGGCAATCAAAGTCTTAACATTCATCAGAAAGAACTGGGCTGGGACCTGGGTTTGCAGTTTCCCTTTGCCCTACAGCTCAGCCTCACCTGTCCTCCTGGGCTTAAGAAAAGTCATTTGGCAGAAGGGTGTCAATTTGCAATCCACCCAGATTGCTGGCGGTCACCTCTGCCGGGGGTGGGGGACCATTTCTTCATTCATTTACTGATCAGATATTTCTCAAATGCCTCCTTTGTGTGTGTCAGGCAGTGTCCTAGGTCCAGTAGAGAACATCACAGACAAGTCCCCCTGCCTTTCCCTTGAAGAGGAGGTAGATGATAAATTCATGAGCAAACATCCCATAAAATTCTGTGAAGAAAAGCAAAGCAGGATAACAGATGCAGAATGCTGGGGGTGCTGTTACAGAGGCATCTCTCAGGAGGTGATAACTGAGAAAAGCCCAAATGAAATGGGGAAGAGTATCGTGCCAAAGGGAACAGCATATCCATGAGGCTTATGCTCATCATCAGGCCAAATAACCTCACAACCCCATTCAGAGCAGTGAATTGACCTGAACTGGATCTTCCATAGCTGTCCTTTCTTGTGCTCATAGCAGCTTCCTCCAGACCAGCTCCTTTGGGGGGATTGCTGATGACAGCTGTGACTCTCGTTCCTTAGAAATCTATGAAGTGACGTGACCACAAAAGGGCAGCATGCAAAGCTCAAGGACAAGGTGATAGTAACGTAGTTTCACACTTCCTGCCTCTATTGGTCAAGAAACAGAATTTATGAGTAGATGGGACATAGCAATGTTGGGAGAATAGATGGAAGTTTCCAAAGTCATTCACCGAAAATGTTTGTTAATTTCCTATTATGTACTATAATTATGGGCTGAGATAGGACTGCTTTGGCTTTCAAGCCCTTTCAGCAGTAATTTAATATTATTATTATTTATTTTAATTAATCAAATATTAGCTCTCAATATTGGGTACTTATAGTATGCCAGTCACTGTTCTAAGCACTTTACATGGAACATGTGCAAAACATAGGTTCTTTTATTGTCCACATTTGATGACTGAGAAAACAGAAGCACAGAGAGGTTAAGTTGCCCAGAGTTGCCTATCAACTAAGCATCCTGCCTGGGTTTCAAACTCAGGCAGTCTATAAGTGAACAGGTATAGTTACCATGGGCCAGGCACCATGCTGAGAGCTATAAGCTGAGCACTCTTGCTCTCATCATCCTCATAGGAGAAAACTGAGGCTCAGAGAGTCAAGCCTCTTATTCAAGGTGACATAGCTGGGGAGCTATGCAGAGGCCAGGATCTAACACAGGTCTTTCCGACCTGAAGTCTGTGTTTTTAATGGCTCTGCTAAGCTGCCCCTTGCATGTCAGTGCTGCTCAGGCCACACTCACTCACTTGGAAGAATGCAGACGTGACCCAGGCTAGCGGCCGCCTTGGGTCGTTCCCCAGCACCAAGCCATGCCCCTTCCTCCCCCGCCAGTGTTGCTTCAGAAATCAGGATCTGTGGTGAGGACCAGCCCTGGGGAAGATGTGGACTTGCACTGGAAGGGCTTTGAGGAGCAGCATGGGTACTGAGCTCAGGGACTCTTTTCTCAGGCTGGACCCCCAGGTCTGGTTCTGGATGCCTGACAGTTCAGAGATGGGGCATTTGAGCTAAGGTGGTGCCTGTGAGTTCTGTGCTTAGAGGAGATGTGAAGGGAGGGAGCGAATTGCCCTGCCTCTCCTGCTCCCATCCTCCTCATGATGGGCCCATGGGGAGGTTCAAATAGCCAAGTGACGTTTCATGGTTAGGTTTTTACTCTCCCTGTGCTGCATTAACAACACCCAAGTTCCCTGTCATTCTTACTCATTCTTACTCTTGTGGTTCTTCCAATAATAACACTAATAAAACAGTAGTAAAAACAGATTTTAGAAGTACTTTCCACTTTATAAAGCACTTGTCATAAGCATTGTCTCCTTAAAGCCGGATAACAACCTTGTGAGATATCATTATTTTGTTCCTCTATTACAGATGAGGAAGTGGAGGTGCAGAGAGGTTGCTTGTCTTGCCAGATGCCACACAGAAAGTACTATGTAATTCTGCCAGAATCTAGTCCTAGTCACCTAACTCTTGCCCACTCTGCTGCACCACCTCTTCAAATTATTTCCCATTAGTCTATTGGATGGCTCTCTGTCAAGCTGGCTTTGGTTGCACTTGCTAAGACAAGCTTGAGTGAAATCAGATGATTTTGCTGCTGAATGGAAACATTGGCACAGTGCAGTCTTCTAGGTCATCCTCACATGTGGTTCTCTTGGCACAGTAAGTCCACTCTAGGTTTGGGGGGGGGTGCTATGGAAGCTGAGGAGGGATGGACTGGCCCCCTTGTCACAGGTGAGCAATCCCAGACCTTGGTGGCATCTTCCCTGCAGGATGCTGAAGATGGAGAAAGCTCCTCTGATGTAGAAGTAAGCACTCCTTTCTTTGCTGACGAATGGCAGTTGCCCTGGTGTTCCCAACCCAGTACTTTTCTAGTGTTCTTGGTCCCTGAGAAAACCTAAAATACCTAAAATTCAAACTGTTTCATTCATTCAGTGAAAATAAGCAGACACTGTGAGGTGACCATGTAGCAGTTACTAAAATAGCTAAAACCCTGGCCCCATGGGCTCCACTTTCTAGTGGATGGTGGTAGTCAACAAGGTAAGTTGTATGGTGTGTTATAGGAAGTGGAACGTTCTATGGAGAAGAAACAGAGAAAGGGTGTGGGGTGTTCTGTGGATGGGCGTCCAGGGATGTGTTATGTCTCCTTTGCTCATCTCAGCCCCTCCCAACATTGTGTGTCATCTCAGCTGTATGTAGGGTGGGAATCCAGGAAGGAGCCCCGCCCTCCTTAGCCTTAGCAGCTTCCCCGAACCTGAGGAAAAATCCACTTTCACTCTGTCTTTTCTCTGGGATAATCTTTATCTTTTCCTTAGCTCATGTCCCAAGTTAGCTTTAGGTTTTAGGGGTGGATTTTTTTAATCAAATGGAGGGAATTCCTCTTTACTTCTAGTTTTCTGATTTTTTTTTTTATCATAAATGGGTGCTGGATTTTTGTCAGTTGTTTTTTTCTGCATTGATTGATATGGTCATATTATTTTTCTTCTTTAGTCTATTCATGTGATGCCTTGTACTGGTTGGTTTTTGAATTTTAAACTAGTCATACGTACCTGGAATAAATCTCATTTGGTTGTGTTGTATAATTATTTTTTAATAATTCAGTAAATTTTGCTATATTTGTAGGTGTACAGCCATGTATACTTTTTATACATTGTTGGATTTGATTTGCTCATATTTGTTGAAGATTTTACCTCTCTGTTCATGAGAGATATTAATCTGTAGAGATAGTAATCATGTAGATATTAATCTGTCCTTTCTTGTAATGTCTTTTTCTCATTTTGGTTTTAGGGTAATTCTGGTCTCATAGAATGAGTTAGGAAGTATGTGCTCTGCTTCTGTTTTCTGGAAGGGATTGAACAAAATTGCTGACTTTTTTCCTTAAGTGATCAGTAGTATTTACAGGAAACCATCTGGAACTGGTCATGTCTTCTTTTTAGATGATTATTAATTACTGATTCAGTTTCTTTAATAGATATAGGGCTCTTCAGGTTATCTAGTTCTTCCTGTGTGAGTTTTGCTAGTTTGTGTCTTTCAAGGGATTGGTCCATTTAATATACAGTATCAATTTTATGGGTGTGCATTTATTATCCCTTTAATACCAATAGGATTAGTGATGACTACTCTTTTATCTCTGACATTGGTAATTTGTGTCTACTCTTTTTTTCCTTAGTTATCCTCACTATTTGTCTATTTTATTATCTTTTCAAAGAACCAACATTAGGTTCACTTAATTTTCTCTATTTTCTGTTTTCAAGTTTGTTGATGTCTAATTTTTATTATTTTTCTGCTTGCTTTAAGCTTAATTTGATCTCTTTTTCTCTAGTTTCCTAAGGTAGAAACTTAAGTTATCGATTTTAGATCTTTCTTGTTTTGTAACATACACGTTTAGTATTATAAATTTTCCTCTAAGCACTGCTTTTGCTGCATCTGACAAATTTTGTTTGGCTATACTTTTGTTTTAATTTAGTTCAGATATTTAAAACTTTATCTTGAGACTTCATTTTTACCCAGTGTTATTTAGAAATGGGGTGTTTAATTTCTAAATATTTCAGTATTTTACAAGTATCTTTCTGTTAATGGTTTCTGGTTTACTGTGTTCTGAGAACATACTTTGTGTCATTTCCATTTCTTTTTTTTTTTAAACTTGATCAGGTATGCTTTGTTGCTCAGGATGTGTTCCATCTTGGTGAAAATTTCATGCCAGATTGAGAAAAATGTATATTTTGCTGTGGTTGGATGGAGTGCAATGTTAGTGTTAAATGTAGACCCAAACAACAGGGTTTCCCACTTTTTTCTTCTGGCTGAAAAGATGGTGCCTTTCTAGTAGGTAAGCTTTTGGGGTAGCTGAGAGTTCTACTAGGGTAACCTTTCAATCAGGCAAGCAACCAGTTCATAGGCAGCATTAGGAGGGCCAGAGGCAGTAGGACAGTTGGGCAGTGGATCATAGGCTAAGTTACATAGCGTGGTGAGGAGTGTGGGGGTGGGTGGAACCGATAAAATTAAGCTTGTCCTGTATTCTCATACCTGTTGGTACTTTTCATACATTATTTGTGTAATCTATACCAGTGGTCTCCAAATTGGGTATATCCAGGCATGGGAGGACAAGGTATTCCACTGGGTTACTATGACAAAATAGTTTCCATTTTAATTTTGAATCTCATCCTACTACTATAGCTTTTGGGGGCTATATATTTAAGAGTATGTAACACATTAGAGAAAATGGCAAAATAGACAAAGACTAATTCTCGCTACCTCCATCACTAACACACTGGTTTGAGCCACCACACTGTCTCATTGGGATTATTGCAAAAGCCTCAGATCTGGTCTCCCTGCTTCTGCCCTTCTTGCTGTGTTATCACACTAGATTAATCCTGTTATACACAGGTCAGTCCATGTCACCGCTCTGGCTTCTGGTCTCACTCTAAGCAAAGCCAGTATTTTCAGCACTTCTTCTGCTATTCGCATTTCACTTGCAAGTAACCAGTTGCATGGGTACTTGCTGCCCCTTCCTCAGAGCTTTGGTAGTTCTGTGCTCTCTGCTAGAATCCTCCACCCCAAGTTTCCTTGACTTGCATCCACGATTTCTTCCAGTTTTTTTTTTCTTAATTGCACTCACTGAATTTCCTATTCCTCCGTACTGTTTTATTTTTTCCTCTTAGCTTTTATAACTATCAGACCTATAATTTACATATTCATTTTGTTTAATGATTATCTTCCTTTAACTAGAATATAAGATCCACAAGGACAAGGTTTTGATCTTTCCTAGTACTGTTCTCTCTTGTCTGACTCATACATAGAAAACCCTCCATAAATATCTGTTGAATACATGAAAGAATAAATGTCAAAGTGACTGTTAAATTTTGCTGACTGATGGGGTGCATGATGAAAACATTATTCAGACTCAGAGAAGAGAGGTGAGGTCATGCCACTAGAAAGAAACAGAGCTGAGATTCAAATCCAGGGCTTTCTTTTTTTTCTTTTTGTCTTTTTGTCCTTTTACGGCCGTACCTGAGGCATATGGAGGTTCCCAGGCTAGGGGTTGAATCAGAGCTGTAGTTGCGGGCCTATGCCAGAGCCACAGTAATGCTAGATCCGAGCCGCATCTGCGACCTACACCATAGCTCATGGCAACACCGGATCGTCAACCCACTGAGCAAGGCCAGGGATCGAACCCGCAACCCCATGGTTCCTAGTCAGATTCATTAACCTCTGTGCCACAACGGGAACTCCTAAATCCAGGGCTTTCTAATGCCAAAGCCTATACACTCTAAGTTACTTCTCAGCAAGAGAGAAAGAGAAGGAGAGAAAGGAAGGGAGAGAAGGAAGAATGGAAAGAGGGAAAGAGAGAAGGAGGGAGAGAGAAGATGAGGATGAGAATTGGGCTGAAGCAAGAGAAAGGATCAGGACCAGGAAGAGCAAACTGTAGCCATTTCCTCCAGGTAGCCCTTTGGGGACTAGAAATCATCTTCATCTCACCTGGGCCCTTGATATTTGGTATTTATGAAATATTTTTGGAGGCAGAGGGTTTATCTTATCTTACCTTATCTCACCTGAGTCCTCTGAGGTTGAATCTCATGTCAGTGGAGCCGGATTCCCAGGTGCCCCCTCTGTGGTGGACCACTGCCATTCTATTTAGAGACTTGTCTTTAGTGAGTTAGATGTCACTTGACATTGCAGTTCTGGCTGATCACAGGAGGAAAGAGAGCACTTGAAGGATTCTCTACTGTTGGAAAAGGGATCATCATTCCAATCCATTTCCCTGCCAAAAAAAAGAAGTACATTCTAGCCTTGAGAGTGGCATCACCCAGTAAAACACAAGGAAAGAGAGGTTCTGTGTCAGCCCCAGTCAGGTTCCTCTCTATCCTCCAGTCCCCTTCCTTTTCCCAGCACATCTTTCTCCCTTTCCAGTCTGTCACTGACTCTGCATTGTTGCCTGCTGTCTGTGACCTGGTACCCTCCCTGAGAGTCGGTGACAGAGCTCCAGGTGTCTTTCCCTTCCTCCCTTTCAGTTGCTGCCTTTGCTTGTAGGCATCTCTAGCTGATGATCACACACCAAACTCAGGGGCAGTGACAATTTTGAGGCCTCTGTGGACACCACCTGCATACTGTGCTTGTGGGATGGTTACACCATCACCTTGAAAGTGTTTTCAGCAGGAAAAAGGCCAAAACCAGGCAATTTGATGACTTTTAACACTCTCAGAGCCTTGGAACATTGATGTGCGTTACTGTAGAAGAAAAGCTGGGGAAGTGCCTCTGAGGTCTAATTAGGTTCTGACGAATGTGATTGTGCCTTTACCCTCTCCTAGTGACTTCTGCTCTAGGAAAGACATATGGAGCCCACCAAGGGAGGGACGCCTCTGGAATGGGCTCCTGCTTTGAGGAATTGGGTATATAGGGTGTGGCAATTTCAGCAAAGTCCACAGCACAAAGAAACTGAGATTATTTCTGAGAAGACGGCCAATATGATGGACAAAGTGAGCCAGAGGGGCTGGGAGATGTCCGGGAAAATGCCAGGAATGTGCCACCAGGGAAACATCTGTTTTCATGCTATTAGGAATTGGAAAAACAGGCAACTCTGGTTTTATTCCATAAAAATAAAGAAAACTATCTGAAACAGCACTGTCTAATAGAAATGTAATGTGAACCATATATATACATATAATTATAACCATACTATATATATATATATATATATATTAAAATTTTCTAGTGGCCAGGTTAAGTAAGAAAAAAACAAGGTGAAATTAATGTCAGTATAAATTTTACCCAGTATATCCAGAATATTATCATTTCAACATAAAATCAATATAAAATAGTAATGATGCTTTTATATTGTTTTGTCCATGCTAAGTCTTTGAAATCTGATGTGTATTTGACACCTACAGCCCACTTCGGCACTGACTAGACACAGTTCTAGTGCTCAGTTATAACTCATGGCTAGTGGCTACTGAGGCAGACAGTTCAGGTCTAGACGATTCTCTTTCCTTCTTTAAATCTCTTTATTTCTTCATTGTTTCTGTATTCTGTGGTTTTGCCTGCCCTTTGAACTTGAGTGTCTAGTGAATACCTGCTCACAGGTGGGTTGGGTTAATTTAGGTCTTTAGATTTTGTCGGGGTAATTGAATGCTAAGTAATTTGAAGATGGAACCACATCCCTTTGCTTCTATTTTCCTTGACTCACCCTCTCTGCAACAGGAGGTTGTGGAGAATGGATAGTGGGAAACACATTATTATGTATCACTGTCTGATCTTAAGCTGAATCGCTTCACCTCTCCTTTTCTCCGTTTCCTTCTCCATTAAACGGGGACAGTGGGATCATTTATACCTGCCTCCAGGATTGTGGAGAGGCTAAAGGACACCGGATGTAAAAGACATTGGAAAAGGTAAACACACCACACACAGCTAAAGCGGCATGTTTTTATTATTTTAAGATGGTTGAAATCAGCTGGGTCCTCTCCCATCTTTGCAGGAAGGTAACCTTGTTGGCAGCAGGAAACCATGGAGATTATACTCATATCAAGATTCGAGGAGTGTGTTTGTATATGTGTTGGGGTGAAAGAAACAGATGCAATTGGATCTTCTGTTCTTAGGGCTTTCTTTCCCCCTCTTGGGTGTAAGACCATGCCAGCAAGGTAATCAGTAGCTGAGCTCTCTACTCAGAGAGGCCTTTAAAGTAAACCAGCCCAGCAGTTAAAGCCAGCAGAGACAAATGGACCACCTCCCTCAGTGTTCAGTGGCTCCCAGTTCCAGGCACTCTTTGTAGTTGTGTCACCGTATTGTGCTCAGGAGAGCACCTCCCTCTCTGGGACACCAAGAGAAGCACCTTGTCTGGTCCTCTCCCGAGTGCTTGTGCCTGCTGTTTCTTCATAACTGTGAAGGCACTTGGTAGCAAACAGTATCACTTTGTCAGTCTGCTTTTGCTAAGAATTAAAACCATACTTATTTAGAAAAACGTGGTGGGGTGATGGGTGAGGATGACAGCCTACCTGTGCATTAAGTGTTGTCAGAACTGGAAGTTCCCTTGTGATGCAGTGAGTGAAGGAACCAGCCTTGCTGTAGCTGGGACGTAGGCTGTAACTGTGGCACAGTTTCAATCCCTGGCCCAGGAACTTCCAATGCTGAGAGTGCAGCCAAAAAGAAAGAAAGAAAGAAAAGGAAGGAAGGAAGAAGGAAAGAAGGAAGGAAGAAGGAAGGAAGGAATGAAGGAAGGAAGAAAAAGAAAAAAGGAAGGAAGGAATGAAGGAAGGAAGGATGGAAGGAAGGAAATTGTCAAATATGATGTAAACTTTAGGATCTTAGGAGCAACATGGAGCTTCTTTCCTCTCAACTGTTTTGCATGTTTGCACAAAAATGGCATGAGTGCCATCCTGCTACACACTTCCCCCAAAAGGGATGCTCCCTTGGGCACCTCGCTAGGATCTCATCTTGATTCCTCCTCTCCTCTAGTTTGCCAGGTAGACTACTGCCCGATTATTTTTCCGAAAGTGCTCTTCCTCTAAAACCTTCAATAGCTCTGTGTTGCCACTGGAGTAAATCCATCTCCTCTGGCTAGACTTTGGAGCCACCTGCAGCTGGGTTCCTATTCACATTTCCTCTAAGAGGACTGCCTTCCCTCCACTGAGCAGGCTTTGCCTAACCCCGTCTCAGTGCCCTCGCTCTTTCTCCTCCCATGGAAGGTGACCAGTTGTCTCTGTTCATGAGGGACTGGAGATTCCTGGGATGCAGGACTTACAGCCCTCAAGCTGGTAAATTCCTGGATGAACCAGGAAGGATTGGTCATCCCCCTCCCACACCATCTCCACCTATTGAAATTCTACCTATTTTAAGGGTCCTGCTCAATTCCTCTGAGCTTCAGTCCTCATTGTCTGCCATTCATATTCATTCATATGGCACCAGCTGTTCATAGTGTCTTTTGGCATAGGTATTTGTTCTCACTGTTATCTCCCCATTGAATGTGTAAATAATTTGATGACTAGGGTCATGGTCATGTCTTGTTTTTTTTTTTTTTTTTTTTTTTTTTTTTTTTTTTTTTGGCTTTTGTCATTTTATGGCCGCGGGTTTATGGCCGCACCTGCGGCATGTGGAGGTTCCCAGGCTAGGGGTCTAACAGGAGCTGTGGCCACTGGCCTGCGCCGCAGCCACAGCAACGCGGGATCCGAGCCGCGTCTGCAACCTACACCACAGCTCATGGCAATGCCGGATCGTTAACCCACTGAGCAAGGGCAGGGATCGAACCCGCAACCTCATGGTTTCTAGTCGGATTCGTTAACCACTGCGCCACGACGGGAACTCCATGTCTTGTTTTTTTTGATCCATCGGAGCACTGGGCACAGGGCCTTTCATATGGTAGATGTTTAGGTCTTATTTGCCGCATGAATGAATGGAGAATGAATGATATCCTTGAAGTGAGAGGATGTATCAAAACTACACTGATTGATTTTTATTAACTTTTATTGATTTCAAAATAATAGATGTCCATTGTTTTTGCAGAAATGTGGAAAAAATGGAAAAGCATATACATATTATCTGAAAACCCACTATCCAGAAATAACCACCATTAATATCTTTTTGTCTATCCCTCCACTATCTTCCCTCCCTTTTTTCCATCTATCTATGCAAGCATCATCTATTTGTCTATTTCTGTATCTTTAAAAAAATACTTGGATCTCATATACCTGTTATTTTGTAGCCTGGTATTTCCCATCACAGTATATCATGAACATTTTCCTCATGTACTTAACTATGCTGTTATAATCTTTACAGCATGTGTGTATCCTTACATATCATATATCCTTATACATCATGTATTTATTTTTATTCTCTATCATCTATCTATCTGTTGCATTCATTTATGGCTGTAGCAGCAGGTGTTTTTTTTTTTTTTTTTTAATCAATTCTCCATTCTTGGACATCTACATTTTTTTTTCATAAATCTTGTTTATGTGGCTCTATCTCTTTACCCTCCTTGATTATTTCCTTTAGATAAAATTGTTAGAGATAGAATTTCTGGGTCAAAGTCTTCTGAGTAACTTTAAAAGTCAAGGTACGGCTTGTAGTTTTCAGGTTACCCCTGAAAGAAGAAGTGAAATCTAGAGGTTAAACCTTGCTTAGATCTCAACTTTGGCCATGACCTTACACTTCTAGTGCTGTTCTGACTCAAGGAGGGAAGTTTTGAGGAGACTGAATTCTATTGCAGGGCTGAGAAGACCCAGGCAAGGCTCAGTTTACTCTGTTGATGGTTGATCTGGATTCCAGGGGTCTGTGTGTGCCTGAGATGATAATAGGAAGACAGTCAAGGCCAGGAAAGGGTTTTGGAACCAGGTAGGAGCAGTGTGAGGGTTCAGACTCGGTCACGTCAGGTCAAAGACCCTTGAGTTGGGGGATATATTACACCACACATGA
Organism: Catagonus wagneri; assembly: GCA_004024745.2. Lineage (NCBI taxonomy): Eukaryota > Metazoa > Chordata > Mammalia > Artiodactyla > Tayassuidae > Catagonus > Catagonus wagneri. Next base: position 24,809,944 of record PVHT021183705.1, on the reverse strand, counting down.
GGACCTTCATGCAGCGATAAATCCTGACTCAGGCAAGAAGCCGTTTACATCTGTCCTGAAAGTCAAGGACTGATTTTTGTGATAGGGCTCTCTTAGGGCCTGTAGGCTTAAAAACCATCTCAGTGTAAGCCCTGGAAATTCCCAGTATCTGACTGATCCTCCCTAGCTCCAGATTGTCTGAGCTTAGCCAGTGACAGCAGAAGTCCAGGCTCCCTGGGAGGCTATCACAAACCTGGGATAGATCAGGACTACTAAGTGTGGGCCTCCAAACCCTGGTGACCCAATTAGACTGGAACTCCATCTGCTTTATATGAGCTCACGTCTTCGGATCTCAACAATTCTATCCCAGGTTATATGTCTAACTTTGGTGTAATGTAACATTGCTGATAATATTTGAGGAAATCATTACAGAGTGAGAAGGTTCTAGAAGGTTAGAGACAATTATTCCTATTTTCAATGTAACAGTCTGTTTGAGGTAGCTTAAAAATTCTTATATGCTGGTTTTAAATCCTGGGCAAAATTCTAAAATTGAGTGTTGAGAGATGGTTTGTGTAACTTTGAGAAGCAAATAATAATCACTAGGAATCATTGTGTAATAACCAGGGAGAAAGGCTTTTTCAGCTAACCTCATTCCTATCTTTAGGGTAGGCATGGTGTGTCCTGTTTTCAGCAAGGCATTCTGGAAAAGCCCCTCAGGATAACCTTGGGCTCAAGGCAGAGGGTGAAATGCTGGATCAGTTATTCATGGAATGATATGTCTAGAGTGCTTTTTAATGAAGCATTCTTAAGCCAGAGACAGGTCTCTTGAGCCATGTGGTTCTATTCTTGATCCTGCGTTGTTAACATTTCCTTTAATCAATGACAAAGAAAGATGAGAGAGATAATGGATATGTTGGATGAAAAGATTCAGATCCAAAATGATGAGTTCAGACTTGAAAAAAAATGAACTTAATTTAATTTAAAATGATGGTTTAATAGGGTCATATGCTGGGTTCTAACCTTGCTTTAAAAAAGTAAAACAACTGCACAAGTGCATGAGGGAGAGGTTTAATTTAGTCATATTTCAAAAGATATCGTGGGAAGTTTAATATGTGTCAAGTTGCGTGAATGGAACTACACAGCCTGTGATGAAGCTGGAGCTTGTCCTTCCCTGGCCCTGGTTTTATCCCACCTGGAATGAGGGCACTTGTTTTGGGCGCAGCACTTTGAGAGAGAGAAAATGAAAGGCAGGCAGTGTGCCTGAGGCCAAAGAACACGGTGACATCCCAATTCAGCAGTGACTGGCCATGTGGACCTTGAAGAATGTCGCAATCTTGCTGAGCCTCAGTTTTCTCATCAGTAAAATGGAGCAGTAAATAGCTACTCTGTCAAGCTTTGTGAAGACTACTTAATTCATGAATATCCCTTAGGGCAGGTCTGTGTTCAGACTTGGTGCTTAGCAAATCTTGGATTGCCTTTCATTTTTCCTGCTAATAGGAGAGGGGACAAGATTCTAAGGGTTGAAATTGGTGACCGGTGAAGATTTGCAGTCTGGAGAAGAGTAGACTGTGGATGCATGTGGGATGGATATGTACTATCTGCCAAATGTTGTTCTGAGGGCTTCACTTGGCTTATCTCATTTGCTCTTCTGCACAGCCCCTCGAAATGGCTACTGTTTTTGTTGGCATTTTACAGATCAGGAAACTGAGGCTCAGGGAATATGTGTTTACAATGAACGTATCTTAAGAGCAAGACTCCATAGCTAGGGAGGGACAGAGCTGAGCTAGAACCTGACCTACTGCCTCCCTGTCCAGCCTGCCATGTTGCATCTCTTGCATTCTAGAGTATTGACAACTGGCAGGGTGTTTGGGAGACGTGTTTTGAGATAAATGGAGAAGGCCGTCTGGATTGGGCACCAGGAGTGTCTAAGACCAACCACCTGCCCACTATTTGGGTCTTATATCTGCAGGCCTCCCATCTCCATTCAGGCATTTTGCTGGACAATTGTTAATAGTCCTCCCAGATTGAAAAAAAAAAAAAGTGGTGACTCCAGGCTTTCCATTTTACTCGGGGGATGACCCAGAGCCAAGGGGGTCAAGGTCAAGTTGGGTATGAAGTATATTTATCACAGTTAGGATGGCTGGAACTGGGCAGAGTTTGAGTGAGTGAATGTGTTCCCAGTATACCTAGAAGTGGTCTGGTTATCTGGTGTGTCCCGTCCCCTTGGTCCTACTGAACTGACTGCATGGCGAGGAGACCTGGAGGAGGCTTGGAGAAACACCATCACACTCTGTATATTCACATCTTCAAGGGATAGAGTCTTCTCTGGTATGCGCCGTGATAAATGGTCCATGGGAGTATCATGGTGACCTTTTCAAAGAGTTTTCTTCGGTCCCAGCCAGAAGCAGAGATGCAAATTGATGTGTCTTCTTAGTCTGCATCTTCATTTACTGAGTCATGCTTCTTCTGGGAGAATGAGCCAGGCTTGGGGTCTAACTCAAAATCATTTCCTTCCCAGGAGTCATTGCTCAAGGTTTTTCTAGAAAAGGCTGCCTAATCCCTGACTCCTATTCCACTGAAACTGGGAGCTTCAGTGTCCCTGTCATCTTTCTTTTCTTTCTTTCTTTCCTTTTTTTTTTTTTTTACAGCTGCACCTGTGGCATATGGAATTTCCTGGGCTAGGGGTTGAATCAGAGGCTGTGGCTGCTGGTACATCACAGCTATGGCAACACCAGGTTCCGGCCACATCTGCCACCTACACCACATCTTGAAGTAATGCCAGATTCTTAACCCACTGAGCAAGGCTAGGGATCGAACCCACATCCTCACAGAGACAACAACCTGTTGAGCCACAATAGAAACTCCCTCCCCATTACCTTTCATCCACATTCCAGGCTCTAGGACTTGGTTACCATTGTTTATTCCACTGTAATACATTTCCATAACATATATATATCGTTTGTATATTTCTAAGTCTTACCCTGAATTCTGCCCCCTTCCCTAGACCTTCCCAGGTCATTAAGCTCATACAAATTCTGAAACTTGATTAACCGAAGGCAGGGGCATTGATTCCTGTATCTAGAATGTGCCTGGCCCTCTGATGCTTAGTAGATACTGTAAAAAATATGAAGGAGAACAAATGAAGGGATAAACACTGGGCAGCACCATTTAGCCCTTCAGAATTCCCTGGATATTTCATGTTGATGATATACTAGTGCTGCCTTAGGGATAAGGACTCTGAAGTCAGAGGCCTGATTTCAAATCTCAGCCCTTCCATCAACTTGGGCATATTACTTAAATTCTATAAACTTGCATCTTCAACATTGGGGACCATGTCATAGGAGTTTAAGGTAGTTTAAATGAGATTATAAACATAATACTCTTACTAGTTACAACAAATGCTCCAGAAATTCTACCTGGACCTGGTGTGTGTATCTTAGATCACTCCTGCTAATCTGGTGTTTAATTGCCCCTCAGTAAACTGTGTTGGGTGCCTACTGGATAAGGACCCCACATATACAAAGAAAGCAAGGGGTCTGACACATTGATAATAAAGCAGGATATTGTTTTGTTTTAACAGAATTGTGCTAGCTCAGATGCTTAATAGCAGACATTATGGGTACAAAGAGAGACAGGGAGAAGCATGAGGTCAGGGCCATTGTTGCTTCCATGTTCCCTGTAGTCCCTGGACGTGATTTTCTTAAACTGTGGCACTTGTATTTGAAAGGTGGATCACTCCAGGACGACACCGATTTTAATGGTGATAGAGTCCTCTTGAGACAGGAACACTCAGACCCCAGCTCTGCTGCAGGAAGTTAAAAATGCCAAATGCTAAGTGCCTCTCCTGGCCCCCAAAGCGGGGGGGTATCAAAGTACTAGAAAGATGAACTCCATTCTCAGTCTCCTTAACTTGGATCAACCTCTGCTTTTGTATGCCTTCTGCTGGAGCCTGTTTTGAAGCCTTTATCTTGGGCTAAAGTGTGCAGAACGTAGAGCAGAGTTATCTCACGACTTTCCTGAAAATAGCTGATTGGCAAGGGAGGAGGTCAGGACAGTGCTTGACATCCAGAGGGGAGGGGCTGTTTTGCTGGGGATCTTTGTGCAGGCATCCTGGATGCAGCCTGACGTGTCCAGAAAGGAGGTGAGTCTAGTGGTAGGGGTTAAGAACCCCATGCAGGGTGAGAAGCTGCAGGGGAGAAGGAGGGCCTCCTTCAGGTCCTATTTCTGGCTCTGGTGTCTCAAGGTTGAGGGGCTGCAAGGCAAACAGTGGAGGAGGGAGCCCCAGAGCCTGAGTGGGGGCAAATCAGGCTGCAATCAGCCTGCCGTCAACAGGCTGATTAATCAGGGATGAATTCAATTTCCCTACAAGAATGGCTGCGGACTGTGATGGGCATCTTCAAAAGAATAATAACAACCCTTGAACTTGCAGAATGCTTTATGCTTCTGAAAATGTTCTGGAGTCCATGAGCTCTTCCAATGCGCCCAGGAACCCAGAGATGTGGGGAGGGCTGCCAAGGCTTTCCACTCAGCGGACTCAGAGGCCACCCAGCTAGACCCCAAAGAACTGAACCTGATGCCTCTTTAATTTCTATCATTCATTCATTCATTCATTCATTCTCAGGAAATCTCTGGGCACTTTTTTTTTTTGTGTCAGACATCGATTTAGTTTTAATAAATATGGAGATCTGAGACTTGCCTTCAAATATATCCCAATGGCTTATGCATTTAAATAAAGCAGCTTTGCTGTGTTTCCATGTCATTTTCTCTTAGTAAGCATCAGATTTGGTGCTTTGATGTAGCATTCAAAAGTTTCAGTTTTATTTCCTCAGCCCCCCTTTTTTTTGTGGTAGGGAAGGTAGAGGGAAGCCCCCTTTTTGAGCAAGCTTGTAAACCTTAACCCCATTTACATATGGCTGCTCTTTTTTCAGCATCTCCTCAAAACCAAAAGACCGGCCCGCAATGATGTCTTTAGATGCATATCTGTCCCCAGGCAAATTATAAGCTTCTTAAGGGTCCCAGTGTCCTGCTAATTTTGGCAACCTGCTCTCATGCTCCCACTGCAATAGTAGGTACTCAGCGTATAAAAAAATGCATTCAGCTAGAGTAGAGACTGTTTCTAAGTTCATGTCTCTGCCTGTATATGTGTGCACATCTGTGCGGATATGTGTGTATTGGGTTAATCAGAAGTATGGAAAAAATTGTTTTTGTGGTTTGCTTTTAGGGATGCTAGCAAGATCTCTTCCCTAGAAATATATCTTATTTCCTAGTCTAGCATGCAATGGTAATTTTTATTATTAGTAATATACTTGTGGGATCAGCAGCATTTTGGCAGCAACAGGATGCAGGTTCCATCCCAGGCCTGGCCTGCTGGGTTAAGGATCAGGCATTGCCTCAGTTGTGGCATAGGTTGCAACTGCGGCTTGGATCTGATCCCCAGTCTGGGAACTCTATATGCTGCTGGGAGGCCAAAAAAAAAAAAAAAAAAATTTGAGACAAAAAAGAAAAGAAAAAGAAAAAAAAAGAAAAATAAAAGAAGTAAACTTGTTTATTGAAAGGACGGACATCTATAGTTCTGTGCACTTTAGTATGAATTAGTCAGTGGTCTTTTAGCTCTAGGAGAAATCACAGTAGTGAGAGGCAGCCTGCAGGCACTTGAGGGAAAGAAGAGAGTAAAGAGGGCAAAGGGTAGAGGAAGCAGAGAAAGCTGAGGCACTAAAGAAAAACTACTTATCTGTAATTCAGTTGAGAGCTGACCTTGGTCCCATCTTCCTAAGTAGATTGAAAAAGCTTCAGGAGCAGAACATTCATTTTTCCCTAAGAAGCAACAGCTAAACTCCTGAGCACAGAAGACTCTGTGCCTATGCACAGGACCCCAGGAAGGGCCGTTGCTATGTATCAGGGTTGCAGCCCCACGCAGGCAATGAGGGCTTTGGGCCCATCACTGTATGAAACCTGAGGGTCACATGTGGACAGAGGGGCTCGCCTCTGATATCCCTCTGCATCACCGCCTTTGATACTGCTTAGGACCCCTTGACAGGAGAGACCACATTCTGCAGTGAAAAGTACCTCTGCAGGCTTTGGCTAGAGCTAGCAAGACCCGGGTTTGATCCCAGATTAGGTACTTTGGAGTTTTATGACCTTGACCTAAAGATTTAACCTCTCTGATCGCCAGAGATAAAAACAACACTGACCTTGTACATGTGATAGGAGTGTTCAATGAGATGACATGGATACAAAACCTGTTACTAACTTACTGTCAAGATGCTTGGTCAGTTAGATTTCTTTTTCTTAAAACATTTTTTTTTTTTTTTTTTTTACGGTTAATAAGAGTCTACTCTTTAAGATATTCAGAATTTAAAAATTCTTTCCCGAGAACGAGTGGAGCACAAATTCAAGAGTCGGTGAAGAACATCAGGAAAGAGAAGGGCTCCCAAGAGGGAGCTGTGCCCCTGCAGCTCGCCTTTCACACAGCTCTCCTGCCTCTGTGAATGTCAGCGGGCAGGGGGCCGGGCTGCTCCAGGAAGCTGTGCCACTGCATTGTTCTTGGCACTTATGCCAGCCATTCAGAACTCTCAAAAAATTGGCTTAGGAAATAGTTTGAAAGTTATTACTTGGGATTCAGGAAACTCCAGGTGGCTTTTGAGAGCTGCCCCCGAATGCAGCCAGAGATGCGTCCTCAGCTGTTCACTTTCAGGACTTTCATTATTTTTCATGTTTATTTCTGGGTAGAGCCAGAGCTGGGCTGGGGTATTCATGAGATCTCTCTGGGCATTTTTTTTTTTTTTAACCAATTCCTTTGTTTCTTTGGGAGAGAAAGAAGCTTGCTCCCCAAGCCCCTCTGCCCCACTGCAGGGTTCAAGGAAACTGGCCCTTGTAATTGTAAATTACCTATGAAAAAGACAAAGCCCTTGGCTCCCTTCCTGGCAGAAGCTTCAGGATCAGCCTGTGACGGTGGAAATTAATGAAAGCTGCAGCTGAGCTTCTGGCCTGTTGGTGGCTGCTGAGATGAAAAGGCAGCAATTGAAGTCAGCTTTGGGGATGAGCATTCCGATAAGAATTTCTGTTAGGAATACAGTTATTACACATGCCACGAATGCCCGCCAGGCCCTGGGTGTCTTGAAACCAGTTTTGATTTGCTCACTAATAACAGTTTTCTTTTCTTTCCATCTTTTCCTCTAATCTGACCACCCCCACCCTCAGGAAAAAAATCCAGCCCTCCAAACACAATACAGTAGTAGCTCTAAGTGAAGTCAGATGCACCTTTCTGTCTCCCTCTCTCTCTCTCTCTTCCTCTTTGCTTCTTCTTTTTAATAGCAGAATGAGGCTTGGTTGAACTCATTTTCTTTTTCATCTCGGCTCATCCCCTTGGGCTGGTGTTAAACAGCTGTCATACTTGGGCTGCCCGGGAATCCACTTATGAAACAAACCAGCCAGCCTTCTTAATTATCCTCCTGTGGCTGGACTGGATTTGTGGTCCTAATTTTTGAATGCTTGAGTTCCTGGGCCTCAGGCCTCTGAGTGTCATCACTGAAAATGGCCAGTCATTTGCCCTCGGCCAAACCCTTTTGTGAATTGACCGGATGGAGCTCAGAAGGCCTGGTGGTTGGGATCTGACTTCAAACATAGAAGGAAGAAAGGGAATATGGCCATGGGAGTGAGGTAAGCTTTGGAAAAACAGAGTGATTTCTTGTTCATGTGGCAGTGATGCTTTTTCTTAATGTTCCAGTGACTTCCTGAAAGAGGTAAACACTCATGTAGAAAGGATACAGACTTTAAGGGTATATTCACGCTTTAAGTGCCTATAGCCCACCAGGGGACATTGTGACCTTGCATGTGCATATTTTGTTGCACATGAGGGTTGTGTTCTAGAGAGCACAGTGACAATTCATTATTCTTTTTTTTTCTTTTTAAGGGCCCCACAAGTGGGGCCCTAAAATTCCCAGGCTAGGGGCCACAGCCACAGCAACGCCAGGTCTGAGTACCTTCTGTGACCTATGCTGCATCTTGTGATAACTCCAGATCCTTAACCCACTGAGTGAGGCCAGGGATCGAACCTGCCTCCTCACGGATTCTAGTCGGATTCTTAACCTGCTGAGCCACAACTGAAACTCTGATGCTGTGTTATTTTATCAAGACTTAGAAATATATTTGAAATTGACATTGATAAATTCAATATTCATCTCTTTGGGTATTATTGTCAGCATCCTGAAAGAGCTTTGGCATGGTAGTAATGTTTTATGACTTGGATGATTTTGTGGTTTATTCGATTAAGTAGGTGTTATAGTCTCTTCTGGGTAATGAGTCCTTCTGAAGACTGTTTCTCTTGTTCTCTGTGTATGTGAACTCCATTGTTTCCTTTCAAAATGTTTCCATCTCTGAGTCCTCTTTTAACATTTTCAATTGGAAACTTGCTTCAGGGCCTTTGTCATCTTTCTTGCTTGGCATTCAGGCTTTTAACGTGATGACTTTTTCTTTGTTCACAACTCGTCCACACAGCCACGATATTTGACACTGATCCAGCCCAGGCACTCTCCAGAAACAGGTTCTCAGTTCCCCTTGAAGCAGCACCTCATGGATGGAGCCTTTTATAGATACCTGTTCGTATCTGAGAACTTGGGAACCTATGAGCCAGTAGTTTGCTGCCATTTGTTCTTTCTTTCTAGAAAGACTTTATATGTCCAAGTTTTTTACTGTGTCCAAATTGCAATATTTGTAGCTTCTTTGTGACAGATCTTCATGAGTCCCACAATCTTACTGTCTCTTGGGACCCCAGGGCAGAAGAGTGGATGGAAAGGTTCTGAGACAGACACGTGTGTGTATATAGATGGAAACCATTAGAGGCACTGAACAATGAAATGGCTTTTGTGTCATAGTCCAGGAAAATCTTCACTTTCTGTGAATTTGTGTTGGCAACTTCACTTCTTTCCCTAAGATTCACAACCCAGAACCCAAGGGCTGAAGATACGGTAGGTTGCTTGAAACTATTAATATTTCTGCAAAGACTTCCAGCCTATTCAGTTGACTCTCCTACTCTCCCTACCCCCCAACAGTGGCGGCCAGAAGCAAAGCAAGTGGAACCCAAGACACGTGCTTAACAGATGTATGTCTCAGGGTTCTGTGATGGAGTCTGCTGGCTGTTCACACATCTGACACTTTTTCAGTCATTACGAATATGTGGAAGCTATTTCCCATGGCTGGATCCCTGAACACATAGAACTTCCGTATCCAGCAGCAAATGCTCAGCGCAGGCTTAACTTCTTTAATCTCAACCACCAACTGTCACAGCGCCATGTTGCTTGCCCCCGATCTCTGTATCTGAGAGATACCAAGACAGTGGGGACAAGTGAAAAGACCATCCTGGTTTTCTCTCTCCAAAATCCTAATTCAGGTGAAGCAGAAGCTGTGTTTGCAGAGGAGTTAAGGGTCTTCCAACTAGGTCAGGCAAATGGATCGAATTTTTCTGATCAAGTAGAAATTTGCCATCCCAGGACAAATTCTTAGGCCTATGTTTATTAGTCCAACTCTCTGAAGAGGCTGACCAAAGGGCCTAGTTTCAGGTTTCCAAGATTCCTTCTTTGATCATTTGTTTGTTTGTTTCAGTAGTTTCCTTGAGCATTCTTTTGGAATAGGTCTACTGATAGAACGTTTTCTTAGTGTTCTTCCATTTGGGCATATTTTGATTTACACTTTCATTCCTTAGGGATGTTTTTGTTGGATATAGAATTTGGGGTTGACAGTATTTTTTTTTTTTTTTCTTTCAGCTCATAGAAAATGTTCCACTTCTTCCTGGCATTACTCACTTCTCATGAGAAATTCACTCTTATTCAAATTGTTTTTCCTTTTTAGGTAAGGTCTTGTTTCTCTCTTGCAGCTTTCTAGATTTTGTTCTTTGTCTTTAGGTTTCAGAAGTTTGAAATATATCTTGGTATGGGTTTCTTTGGGTTTATCTTGTTTGGGGTTCACTAAGTTTTTTGAGTCTTTAGGTTTGTGCCTTTTGGCCAATTTAGGAAAATTTTAGAAATTATCATTTTTGTGGTTAAATATGTTTTAAATAAAAAATTAAATGATTGTAAAGTATGTTAATAACCTACACCCTCACCCCCCACACACATGAGCATGCTTTGGTGAGATTGTGGGCTGGGGCTGGGAAACACAGGAAATCTGCCTTTTCTGTACAGAGGTAGATGTGGAGACTTGGACCAGAGGTTGTGAGCAAGACAATGAAATGCATCCTTTATTCAGGCATCAGTTTAAAGGCTAGGGCTCCAAGAAAAGGATTTTAGAATGGGCTTCCCTAAACCTTTGTTCATTAATGGTGATGATAATTATGCTAATAATAATAGTAATAAACTCTATAAAGTAATGTTGCTTTCAACGCTACCCATTTTATCACCTCCTTTGATCCTCAGAACACTGTGAATCGTATCACCACCTTATGAATGAAGAAGCCAACTCTTAAAAGCTTGAGGGTCTTGTGTGTGGTGGCTGGCAGGAGAGTGATGGCTCAGACTTCTCCCTTTAGAGTTCTGTTTCCCATCATCATTCTGTGAGCTAAACTCAAACCTCTAAAATAGTCTTATTCAAAACTTCCCCCCAAACAAAAAGTAAAAACAGAGATATCTTTGTCTTTCCTCTCCTGTCTCACTCTTGGACCTCATGACCTGCTGTGCCCACTTGAGTGACAATTACTAATGTGAGTGCAACTTGTTGAATGAGCTTCCTAGTTTATAATAGCAAATTTTCTGTTATAATACTGATCATCGTCAATTATAATAATGCTATTTTTTAAAGAGTTAAAGCATAAACTCTGTTGAGAATAGCGAAGCATTTGCTTTTCCTTATTAATCCTCACAACAGTCCTATGAGGAACATATTATCTCCTCTTACAGATAAAGGAGCTGAAAAGTAGAGACATTGAAATACATTTGCCTGAAATAATACACTAGCTAATAAGGGCAAAGCCAGGATTTAACACCAGATGTGATTCCAAGCCCAGGCTTTAACCCCTAAACATTATTACTCCCACACTGATGTGTCTTAATGGTGGGTTTGCAAAACCGGGACTCTGCCTGCACTATCATGCATCGTGAACACTGAGAAGAGAAAGATGATCAGAATCCTCTTCCTCCAGTGCCCCTCTTGCCTTTTGCCTTTTGCAGGCTGGTAGGTTGGTGTTGAATGCCTGGGCTCCATTTTTAAGGTTGTGCTGCTCAAGATGTGAATGGTGTATTAAAACTCAAGATTCATTGTTCACTTCATGGGCATTAATCAATGGCAAATTAGGATGGAATTGATATATGCATATGACATGCACATTAATTCCAAATGTGTTTATCGTAATTAGTGCTATTACAATGAATACCAAAGGAATCAAGGAATGATTAGCTACACTTAGTATTTGTTACGGTTTGTTTGAAAAAGTTAAACATAAAATTAGTTGTGGTTTGAGGAGTGATGTTTCATTTGCACAGTGAACATGGTTGCAAGCCTTGGGTTTTTGTGAAACAGGAGGTTTCAAGGGGGTTTCCCATGTAAGATTTTGTAAGCAGATTGTGTTGACGAGTCTATCATCCTCAATTAATTATGTGTTTTTAAAAATCATTTGTGTCTCCCAGCTGTTTCCTGTTGTCACACCTATTTTAAAAAGTCTACCAACTGAGAAAAATGAAAATGGAGGAAACAGAAAAGTAGACTCTAAAACATATAAAAGTATAAGTAAATACTTTTAAAGGACAGATGCTTCATTAAACAAGGGGTGGGCTATTCATATTTGTTGATAGCTACTGTGTTCTGGCACCTTCATCTGTATGGTTCGTACTTAATCCTCAAGATGACTCTGTGAGGCAGGTATTTAAGTGAGAAGACCAAAGCTCAGAGAAATTTGCTTTTTCTAACTTATCTAGCTACTGGGTGGAGATTGGGGTGTCCAACTCTAGATCCATGTGGAGCCAAATCCACACTTGCTCCACTGAGTGGGGCACTTCCTCCTAAGTGGCTGAAGGCCTAAACTGGTGAAGCCAATGCCATGGGTGTGATTTGCAGGAAACTTTGTTCCACTGTTCTGTGGCTCAGCTTCACCTGCCGTCTAGCTGGCCGTCTCTTATATGGGTAGAGCTGGTCAGAAAGAAGACAGGAGGAAAGCAAACAACTGGTTTAGGACAGACACCACTCTGCCAGTGGACTAGCTGCTAAGAGTATCTGTCCTGACAAAACTTCCGATTTCAAATGATGGGCATCTGAAGAGGTAACAGATCCCATTAAGAATGTCCATTCATAAGAACAGACATCTGCTGAAGATCTCCAAATGCTGGAAATCTTCCCCAGCCCTAGTGAGGCAGATGGATAGCACAGTCACATGCTCAAGTAGCTTATATTATAGAGGACTAAACAAACACACAGATACTTCCAAAGTGCTGTGGGGAGTCTGTGATGGGGACATGAAGCTCCTGGAGAATCAGTGAAGGGTTATCACCTAACCCGTAGATTTTAGGAAGGTAAGAAGTGCTTCCTATATGTGGAGTGTAGGTTGAAGCTTGGACATTATTGAATGACTACCCAGTATAAGATGCTGTGCTGTATCCTGTGCATACATCCTGCAACCCTGGGGACCCTGTTCTACAAGGGAGGTGCCACCGGGACTGGTCTCAGAACCCATCACAGTGCCTGGCACACAGGAGGTGTCAGTAAATGTCTGTTGTACGAATGAACAAGTACACATGTAAAATGCCAAAGAATTCGTGCCAGACATTTTCCTCTCTGTGCCTTTACATTTCTGCACTGAATATGCATGCATCTGGAGGAACCCAGTCAGCTTACAAGATGCCTGACAGTCGCTTGTTAAGGGAGCTGGTTTGAAGCCTTGACCTGCCACTTTTTCTAGCCTGAAACTTTGCGAAAGATTTCTCTCTCACTCTCTGAATTTCCTCATCTTAATATCTCCAAGTCACATGGTTGTCATGGGGGCCAAGTGAGTTAATGCACATAAAACAACCGCTTAGAACAGGGGTTGTTTAGCTTATAGTAAACATGTAGACAGCGTTGGCCCTCAAATTTGTCATGTGATTTGATTAATCTTCTCAGAAAATATTCTTTTGCAAAATTCTAGCTTTTTTTCTGGCTTGATGTGGCCCGATTCTAAAATCTATAATCTCTTATGGGTCTTAGTGATACATTTTGCTGACATGATTCCATAATCTCTTTCTTAAAAAAACTGTACTGAGCTCATTCAGTCTGATCTAACAAATAGTAAGCGATTAGATTTTGTTTTGGTTGTTTGTATCAGCCAAAAGCATGGGTAGCTATAGGCAAGGCCAGGCGTATGATAAAACGGGTTTTTTTTCTCTTCATTTTCCTCGGTGTATTTGTTCGGTTTTTGTTTTTAAACTAAAGGCAACAGAAACCATCTGGAATTCACGTAAGCAAGAATTTTATTGGAAAGATACAGTAGTCTGTAAGCATTTCAGGGAACAAACAGACCTGAAGAAAAGGTGAGGTTTAAGGAAAATTCAAAGCCTCAGTGGCTGGAGTTTGCAAGTCCTCCTTCCAGCTCTCCACCAAGAGTAACTAAATTCCTAACAGACCCTCGGGAGAGAGAGTCCAGTTTTCGCAGCTGTCCACCAGTGCTGGTCAGATGTGCACCATTAAACCAGTTTGCTGTGGCCAAAGGGGCAGGAACATGAAGCAAAAACATGACTGCAGAGGGGCCCCCACATTACCAGGGAGGCCAGGCAGGAGACCAGGAAATTCCCAGGGAGAGGAGACCTGGATATATAACATACCTACTGCAGTTGAGTTTTGCGTAGCCTGGAGAGCTGTGAATTTACTTCTTATTTTCCAACTCTGAGATCGCTGCTCAGTCAAGCTTAGTTATTTTTCACTTATCATGTACCTCACTCTGTGCAAAGTGTGTGTGTGTGTGTCTGTGAGCATGTGCGTGTGCATGTGTGCATGCACATTCATGGGGGTCACAAAGAAGTATATTTCAAGAAACTTGTCCTTTAGGAGGTTACAGAAGCAAGGCCAGAAGCAGACAGAGATATGACTTTATCAGTTTGAACATGACTGTGACTTCTGCATCAGCTGTTTTCCTACTTTCTCCTAAGCTATTTATATCTCTCTCATATTTCATGCTCCTTAAAAATTGGGACATCTTTGGCCCAAATATTCAACATTAAAAGTGGATTTTACAAGGGAGCACACAGAATACAGTGGGGTTTAGTGAGTGATTATTGTATGTCAATAACTGAACAAATTCATTCTTTCCTCTTTTTCATTGAATCCTCCTAGCCCTCTGAACAATAGGCACTAAGATTATGCATTTCCCATAAGCGAGGGAGATGGTGCCTTGGAAAGAAAAGGTAAATAGCTCAGGATTACACACTTACTATGAATTGAACAAGAGCATTTGAACTCAACTTTGTTAACCCCAAAACCAGTGTGCTTCAGTACTATTCTATCCTAGCATTCATTTTTAAAGGATTTAGTAAATTATTATTTTCTTACTTTTTACGTGTTTGATATTGTCTGTTGATTTCCACATGAAGAGCCTTTCATTTTTTTTTAACATAATCTTATTGTTATTTACTGAGCCTGAACTAATTATGGATCCCTTGCAAAACAATGAGAATGACTATTCTTTGAAAATCAACAAATGATAAAAACTTACTTATTATGTGACCTAATAACTTTATTTTTTTCTTGATCATCATCCGACACAGTTTTTAGGCAATATGCTTGAAAATGTGTTCAAAGTCAAGGTATATGTAATATAAACTAGTGGGTAGCACTGACCTGAAGGAATAGTGTAGAAGGCAAAATTTTAGAATATTTTATAGTTAAAAAAAGGAAAGGAGTGAGATCTTTGCAAATATTAGGACAGAGATATCAAGGAAGTGATGGATGATAAAGAAATCAGAGCACCTCAGTTTCTAATTTTGTCTTCTGGGTCAAGGAAAATGATCTTTGAACTCAATGTTGTGGAATGAACATGTGTAAATGAACATGAATAAATGAGAAAAGCCGTGTAAAAGTGTTTGAAGAGACAGATAGAATATCATATTGATTTAAATAAGTTCAGGTCTCCTATCATGGAGGAGTTTTATGCCAGGGCTCCGAGAAACATTACATTACATAGGATCTTGTTCTTAAAGACTGAAGAATATCAAGAATGAGATAGGCAAATGTCAGATGATGGATGTCACAACTCTAGAGCAATGAGCTTGACAATGACCGTGGGCAGGATTTTAGAAGGGGATCTTAAAATAATGAGGAGGAGGTGATGATCACGGGGATGCTGTGAGGGTTTTGCTGCAAGCCATTCATGCTAGCATCAATTTGGCTTCTTTTACAAGAATCACTAATCTATTTGGTGAGAAACAAAATAACACAAGCAGAAAAGATCTCAACATATCTGAACAACTTCCTTGTGATATTTTTGTGATTAATATGGACTTATATTTGTATGTGAGCAAAACTAGATGGATTAACAACTGGTCAAACAACAATTCTCAAAATATGCTGGCTTAAATTTGTAAATTAACCTGGAGATCACCTAGTAACAAGCAGTAAGGTACTGTCCTTGGTCCTGTCCTCTACTCTGCCTAAGAGATGGAGGGATCATTTCCGTCAGGTTGGGGGAGATATTGATAGCAAGTTCATCCAATGTGCAAATAACACAAAGACAGGAGAGACAGTGAATACTAAGACAGAAACAGGATATAAAATGATATTTATAGACCAGAGATCTGGGCCAACTCTAACAGAACAAAATGTAGCAGGGATAAATGTAAAGTTCTACAAATCCTAAAATTAAACTGCACAAAATAGGATGAGGGAGATGTTTGAGAGAATTAGTAGCATGAGTAAAATATTATTAAGTGGCTTGAAAAACAGTAAGCTCCCGGTTCACTCTGAGTCCACTTGATATAAGCCAAAAACCTCATGAACCCTTAATCTATTTTATAAATGTATAATATGGAATGAGAATGGAGAGGTTTTCTTTGTACAATATACTTTCAATTTTGGAATATTGTGTTTGTAAGATTTTAGTTTAGAATAATTTCCCTGTTTTGATGGATACAGAGTAGGACATGGACAAATTAGAGGACATGTAGGAGAAAGAGAACCCTGTGACAAGATTTTAAACCATATCATATGGGGGATGTTTGAAGAAACTGGAGATTATTAATATGGAAAAGAGAAAGAGAAGGCAAAGAAGAGACATGATAGCAGCCTTCAGATGTAATTAAGAGTGTCGAATAAAAGAGATATTTAAGGTTGCTTAATATGGTAACAGATTGCAGAATTTGTGCTAATCTGTGGCAGTCATTGGGAGACAAATTTGAGTACAAAATAATAAATAAATCCAAATAGGAATGCCTGGTCATGAGATGAGTCTTCTTGAGAGGTTATGAAATTTCTTTTTTTAATGAATTTTATTTTTTTCATTATAGCTGGTTTACAGTGATCTATTAGTTTTCTACTGTACAGCAAAGTGTCCCACAGACATATATACATTCTTTTTCTCTTCCATCATGCTCCATCACAAGTGACTAGATATCGTTCCCAGTGCTATACAGTTATGAAATTTCCGTTAGGGAGAGGTTAACAGTCCTGGACTGGAAGGGCACATAGGGCGTGCAGATAACCGGTGTATCTGCAGTGTGGTGACTGTAAATATTTTAATAACAGGGGCTCTAGGCACCGCATAGGAGCTATGCTACCATGCAAGCAGGAAGACTAGTTAGGAGGTTATTTCTGTTTTGCAGGTGAAACAAAACATGGCAACTGGATGGGTGAAGATGTTAAGTAGATGCAGAAGAAGCAGGGTAGAGCCGTTTCTCCAAAGCCCATGTAGAGCACAGAGAGTAAAAAAGAGATATGACTGTAGCTTGCCGTGCGATCTAGGGCAGGTCATTAAGTGACTGTGGTCTTTAGCTTCCTTAACTGTGAGATGAGAGGCTTGAGTCAGAGTCCCTTTTATTCAAGACATCCTGTGATGAGAACAAGCTACAATAAAACCATTTTAGGGAAAGCGTGTTTAGAGCTGTTTGGCTTCCCTCTTAAACAGTGTGATGTGAGAAGGGAAATGGAGGTCACTTCTCTCCAGATATATTCTCTCCTTTCCTCTTGCAATGACTTTATTCAGAGACTAAAATTTCACTCTTCAGATTTTATACAATTGAATTAAGTCCTCATCTCTTCTCTTAAAAATGCAGAAATCTTAATGGAAGGGCCACGTTAAGTTGGTAGCTTAATTCTAGCAGGAACTGGAGTTTTGGTTAGTTTCCTCTGAAAGCTCCAGATAAACACTGAATTTTTAGAATTTTTTGTGTGTTAAGGAAAAGAAAGGTCATTTTTGGAGGGTGGGGACAGTGTTTGGATTGCAAAGTTGAGTGAGGTTCAGTAGTTGGCAAACTGAGGGTGGGTGGAGAAGCACCATTGAAGGTAATAAGGCTTGTTTAAAAAGAAATGGAAGGACCTCAAGGACACATTTAAATTATTTCAGTTTTGCTGTGGGCTGTACCTGCTCTCTGGCTGGATCATGGATTTATTTAGCTTCCTTTTTCCTTTTCTTTGAGAATAAGATCTCAAGGATATTAGGTGTGTTCCATTGTGATTGTTGCTATATCTGCTTAGTGATTGAAATATAATTTCCTTTCACCAGCACTTGATTCTGCTAAATGGAATTAATTACTCTCATCTGAATATTTCATATTAAAATAAAAGATCATAGAAGGAAATGGGGCAGTATATAATAGTGAAGTTACTCTCGGGTTGCAGGTAGTTACTGTGGACTTAAAAATAGGGAGGTTATATATTTTCCAGTTATCTTGAATGCCTATAGACAGCTGTTTGGTTATTTAACAACCTCAGAAAGAATTTGCTGGTGAAATTCAGTGAAAGTTTTAAGGAAAGAAAAAAAAGCCTTCATGGAAACAAGGACTTTGGCTCCAAAAATAATTTATTAAACTCTTTCTAGCAATTAACTGCTCTAGCAGGAGTATGTCCACCCTATTGACTGACCTTCTTTTAATTAAATGCTCTACCTGGCTAGGTATCTTTTAAGAACCTGGCACTGACTTTAGACAGGCATGAGGAATCTATCCAAATAAGATTTGCTTGGGTCTCCCCAACAGAAAAAGGTTTAGGGCACCTTCCAATATTTTAAATTAAGAGTGAGGAATCTATTTGATGGATGGAACCAGGGCCACCTTCACTGTTTGAGAAAGGTTAAATGATATTTACCAGTAAATTTTCTTGCCAAGAAATATGAAAGTAAAAGTGATCTACATTCATGTAGAGTGATTGGGCTGGATTATGTCAAGAGGAGAACTTAAGCACTGAAGTCCCACATACCTTCTGTTAAAGCTATCTTCTGAAAGCTACACGGAATACAAAATGTATGTAAAAGGCAAGAACAGAAAGAATGCAAGTGTTTGCTGATAGCACACTTAGCTTTAATCAAGAGCCCATTTCCTATACTATACGAATGATTAACCTTGATAATAGAAGTATAAAAAGGATCATAATGTGTAACTTTGTTGATGGTTTTCCCCTCTGTTCCCTCTAAATGTGGCTTTTAAAGATACTAACTTTTATTACACCATAGCAGACTTTTCAAAGGACTTCCTCGTCTATGATTTTATTTTCTAGTATGACATTGTCCTTGGGGTTTATGTCGTGACACCATGTTAGTTGTGGAATTCTGTGCTATCATTATGGTGACAATATTTTCAGAAACCCCCAATACACTTTATTCTAATTGAGAATTTATGTACGTAAAATGATTAAATCATACTTACATCCCGATATGGAGCTATAATTTAATAGACCTAATATGATTTAGTGAAATTTGGATTGGGCCAGACGTCTGGCCTCTCTTTGTGGGCAGTTTCTGTTTACTAAAATTCTGCATATGCTTGGCCCTGAGCTGTTCGTTTTGAGTGCTATGTGCTTAAAGCCCTTTAAGAGCTTTCTGAAGAAGCAGTTTTTACCCCGAGGTTAACTCACCTGACCCAGTTTGTAGTAACTAGTAGAGCTGAGATTTCCACCTAGACCTGCCTGACTCAAAAGCACATGCTGTTTACAGGATACAGTGTTTATATTTGTTTACCAGTCTGTCTTTTGGGCACCTTACCTCAGAATTTGCTGGGGCTCTTGATCAACATCAGCTTGTCAGACTCCACCCAAGACCTACTGGGTCAGAATCTCTCCGGCTCTCCAGCTGGTTTAGGTGTGTGGCCGGGTTTGGGCCCCAGGCTCCTCCGTGCGTTGTTGCATGCTTTAGACTGGCACCCTGGAGAGGAAAGGACTTTGGCTGTGTACTTAGACCTAAAGGCGTATTTTAGAGAAAGAGTCCAAAATCAGGGGGAGAAAAAATCCTTTCTCTTGGCATTTCTGGGTTTAGGTGCAATAAAGGGAGATGGCAAGGCAGAGAGCTAAGCTTCCTTCAGCTCAGAGGTAGAGAGCAATGTTTGGGCTCATGGCCTTGCTTCCTGAACTAGGACATGAGGTTAACTCAGGAGATGATTCCCATCCAGACTCCTTGTAGCTTGGAATGTTCATAAAGGAATGAAAATTGATTGCAGAAACCAGCTTCTGCTGGGGCCCTACCAGGCTGGGCCCTGAACTCCATGCCCATATATTGGCATCTTGTTTATTAGTATCAACAAAGATTTATTCCACTCATTAGGGGGTGGCGATTTGAACCGCAGAATTATATATACCCCTTTCCTGCCAGCTCATTTACTCATTTTCTCCTTTTCCCCAAGCTCTAAAAAATCCAGATGGAGTCAGGGCAGGTTGGGGGGGGAGATGCCAAAGAAAAAATTTAATTAGAAAAGGTGCTATTTAAATAACCTGGCTAATCTTAGCTGAGATCTGTGGCTAATGCATTTCAGGTGAACTCATTCTGGTTGGCCAAAAATAGTATCATGTTTCTCTGTGTTTGTGTGTGTGATAGGGAGGATGGAAGGCAGAGAGAGGATCAATTTATTTGGGATTATTTACCAACAATTGAAGCATGGCTAGTTATATGACACATTCATCCATTCACCCATTCAGGCATCCGTCCTGCAAGGAGATATACTGGCCACTTGCTGTGTATCTGAGACTTGCCCCTATGTGAATTTTCTAGAGAAGAGAACTCGAGACCCATCATTAAGGAATTTAAAATTTAGATCAATAATAAGATTGCATGAGAGTTAAGTAAGGACTTAAGAACTGAATTAGAAATACCATAAGCAAGAGAATAAATGCTGCAAAAAGGAAGGGGTAAGGCAGGGAAGGAGTGCCTGGATGAAATGGATAATCCTAAAGTATTTAGGATTCAACTTGAAGCTTGAGTTTCAGAGATGAGTTAGATTTACAGGAGAAAGTGAGGATATTCTGGGTGGAGAGAAGAGTGTAGAAGAAAACCTAGAAGCAGAAGTTTGCTGGGGACTTTGGCAAATCATCAAGCCAGTCAGTCACATGTATTCCTGGGGAGCAGGTTGCCTCATTTAAAGATCTAGAGTGATACTTCTTTGCCTTTTCTCTGTGATCAGTCTTGTCCCGTAATGCTTTGTGTTCCAGTTTGTCTTCCCTCTTAGATTGAAAGTCAAGAGCAAGGACTGACTCTCTCTCTCTCTTTTTTCATTGTATATATTTTTATTTCTCTTTTTAAATTATATTTGATTCATAGTGTTTTGTCAATTTCTGCCGTAGAGTGAAGTGACCCAGTCATACATACTATACATACATATATATATGTATATATACACACATACGCATATATACATACATACGTATTCTCTTTATTATATTATCTTTCATCATGTTCTGTCTCAAGAGATTGGATACCGTTACCTGTGTTATAAGGTAGGACCTCATTGCTTACCAATTCAAATGTAATAGTTTGCATCTACTAACCCCAAACTTCTCTTTTTTGACTTTCAAATGCTATTAGTTACACGTAGCTGGCAAATAATGTGCACCCAAGTAGTGGGTGGGGATAGAGTGGTGCTCTAGGCTGCATGTGGGTGAGGGACCAACACCCTTTCTTGTTGCTGCCACATGCAGGGCATCAGCCAAAGTGGTTCACTTTTCTATAAAGTTATTATGTTATGAGGCTCCTCACTGGCGTGGTTAAAGAAAGGTGAGGTCATGCTGAACCCCTCAGTACCATTATTGGAGTTAGGTTATCAGCGGACCACAGAGGAAAGGGACTGATGATGGCCATGTATTTACTAAGGATCTGCTTCTGCGTACTGTATGTTAAATACTATGCGTTATGTAAGACTAATGTATAGAATAAGAGTTTTGTCTTTCAGAAACATAACAGCATATTGGAGAGATGAGAGTCCCATATATGAAACCAAAATTAAACAAGGAATGTCCAGATTAGTCAGATAACCTGCCCGGGATTTGGTTTATTTATTAATTTAATTTCTTTTCTTTTTAAAAATATTAAGATATAGTTGATACAAGGCTTTCGTGTATTTTTATCTATAAAGTTGGACCGGGTGATTCCTCAGTACCCTTTGAGCTTGAAATTGAGGGTTCAAAGAGTCCAACAGGAAGGGGTAAGTCACTGTGAAGGGCAAGTAAGTTGTACCTAGCAGCTTCCTCATCAAGAGGCTTTCCTGGTAGGGTAAGGGTGGAGTAAGATGGAATGTGTAGGGTACCAGGCAGGGTATAAATGGGACAGGAGAAAGCACTCTGAGAGGAGAAGAAGCCAGAGGGAAGGGTTGGAAGCTGCAGCGAGCATGCAGAGTGGCATCTCATATGAATCAGTGTGGTGCCACATGGCACCCAAATTCTAAGAGTGGGCAGGGGGATACTTCAAGACACACCATTTGGAGCTCAAGTGCCTCATTTCCCAGGCTGCTGACAGTGTATTTGCTGAGCCTGGATGTTCATTTCGTGTGCTGGTGCCTGGAGAAACCTTCCTGACTTTCAGATTAGTGATTTCTGAGACTCAGTGCCAAGGACTCGACCTCCTATCAGTTCCACCTGCTTTTAGGATCTGCTCCCCCACCAAGATAGTCCCTTGTCTTCTCCTAAAGCTGGCAAGTCTGTATTCATGTTCAAGATCAACTATCCCCTTTAGACCTCCAACTCACTCCAGCACTGAACAGCTGTCTAAGTTAAGGTATTTCAGCCCAATGATAGCTCGCAATAGTTTGTGTTTGCTCTGTTCAGGTGGGTCTGCCAGAGGCCCCCTGAACCAAACTGTCTGTCCCCACATCATGTGGCAACACAAGCCCAATTACAAGTGACCAGGGGAGCAGCCCACTTAATTTTATGCAGTTAACACCTAACCCTTGGTTTTCTCGGCAAAGCAAAGGCATGGGCCTTTTGGCCTCTGCTGTTCTGGTCAGCAATTACCCAGTTATTAAAACTAAATAATTGCCATTAGCTCTTGTCCTCCAAGCATCTGAGTCCCACTGCAGGCTGATTTTCAGCTCATTTGCAAAGCTCTGTGGTGCAGGGCTGGGAATGCTTGTCCTTCAGACACTGGGCTGGTGCCGGGGCAGAGCTAGCTCTCAGGGGCCACTTTCTTTGGCTGCTTTTTCTCTCAGGGTGGCATCTCAGGTTTGGCACTCAAACATTGAACTTCCGCTCTTGCCCTACTCCCCGTTCATCTGTGTTTCTGTCTGTTTGGAGGGCTGCAGTTTACCATCAGGGGAATAGATTTTCCTCTTGCTTTTTCTGAGCTTGCTATTGCTGTGTGGTCATGGTTTGAAATTCAGTTGGAAGGGGTGAGAACTTTCTCTCCCCCCTTTCTTTCTCTTTCCCTTTCTTTCTTTTGCGTTCTCATTTCCAAGGAGATTTCTCCTCTTAAACTCCAGCGTGAAAGGTTGGAGCTTTCATTTTCTATGGGCGAAGTCTCCCTGCTCAGGTGTCCCTGTGAATCCCGTGCTGGCAGTTGTTTTTTTTTTTTTCCTGCTGCCTTGATGCTGATCGAGGTTGTCTGAAGTACAAAGGGAAAGTTAAGATTACATACAGGTTGTCCTTCTCTTTGATTGTATTCTTGGCTGTAGCTTCTCAGTCCTTTGCAGGAAGGACTCACATTGGGCTGGGACGTGGAAATGGGAGAATTCTCAGTCCCAGAAATAATTGCTTCTTGAAGTAGTTTGTTTGGGAGCCTCAATGCTGAGGAATAGATTTAGACTAAGCCCCAGCAATGGCTAGGTCCTGGTTGGGGAGAAAAAGTCTGAGCTCTGTGTTCTGAGGCAAAGAAAATTCTGGCTGGACCTGTGTGCATGTGTATTCAGAAGTCTAATTAGGCCCTTGGTGTGTTTGCACTGCTCTGTTGTGGTGGCTACGATATTATTCAATTTTAACTATGTCCAGAGGGCAGTGATCTTTAACCCACATTCGTTTCTGTTCTTTTTTCTGTTTTTTTTTTTTGAGAGAGGTTAACCACAATGAGGATTTCCGCATCTTATTCTATGGCTCTAGACTCAATCATTTACTCCTTCCTTCATTCAGCTATTTGATAATGTTTAATGGGGGCTCCCAGATCTGAGGTACGGCACAGCCTAGAACTGGCTGCCATGATGACAAGAAAGGTCCAACTTTCCATTGTGCTGATGAGGAAACTTGGTCTCCAATTCCTCATCTGTGTAGCCTGTCTCCAAAGTCCAGGCTCAGAGATCTCTTGTTTCTTGAGTGCCTTGTGACTTGAAAATGACAGGGAGTTTCTGTTGTGGCTCAGCAGTGACAAACCTGGCTAGTATCCATGAGAATGAGGGTTCAATCCCTGGCCTCACTCAGTGGGTTAAGCATCTGTCATTGCCGTGAGCTGCAGTGTAGTTTGCAGATGTGGCTCAGATCCCGAACTGCTCTACTTGTGTGTAGGCGGGCAGCTGCAGCTCCAATTCAACCCTTAGCCTTCCGTATGCCACCAGTGTGGCCCCCAAAAGCAAAAATTAAATTAAAGTAAAATAAAAAAGACAGGACCTCGCGAGGCTCTTGAGCTGCTAAAGTGTTCTGGCCGGTACTCAGGGCCTGTGCTTCCTCTGTGGATGTGAATGGAGCTTACCTCACTCTTCTAGACTCTTCTGACCTTCTCCCAGGCTATTGTTTTGTGATCCACCCCTTAGTGGCCTGACAAGGCTCATCTGCCTCCACAGGGCCCCACGGTTGACCCTAGACATGTCTTTATCCTCAGAAGCAGACCCTGCTAGGGAAGCTGGCTTCCAATCTGAGATTCTACTGTGGATTGAATTTATCCTTCTAAACTACATATGTTGGGGGGGGGTCCAAGCCCCAGCTCCTTAGAATGTGACCTTATTTGGAAATCAGATCACTGTCAGTGTGATTAATTAATGTGAGTTAGTACTGGAGTAGGGTGGGCCCCTAACTCAGGATGATTGGTGTCATTATTAAAAGGGAACTTTGGACACAGACAAACATACAGTGGTGGCTCCCCGTGAGGATGAAGGCAGAGATAAGAAAGATGCTTCCACAAGCCAAGGAATGTCAGTGGTTGCCAGCACACCACCAGAAGCTCGGGCAGAGGCATGGAGCACGGACCTCAGAAGGAATCAGTCTTGTCCACACCTTGATCTTGGTCTTTTTGCCTTCAGAACTGTGAGACTATACATTTCTGTTGTTTAAGTCACACGGTGTGTGGGCCTTGGTTATAGCAGCCCAAGCTGACTCATCCAGACTCCACAGCACAGTGTGTGTGTGTGTGTGTGTGTGTGTGTGTGTGTGTGTGTGCTCGCTCGGGTTTGCCAAGGGGAACATCATCACCTGGGGGACAGTGGCAGTGGAGGGGCTCCAGCTTTCTCATTGCCATTCCAGCAGTGGAGGGTTCTTGGACAATATTTAAATTATTAGGCTGAAATTTTGTAGAGAGGTTGTCTTACTATATATTTTTGGTATATTTATGACATGTGCCCATTTCTCTGGAATCCCCTCAGACCTTTCTTGCTCACGTGCTGAGATCTCACCTCCTTGAGACCTCTTTTTCTCCTCCCAGGTATGGGTAGGTATTCTCTGCTCTCCTTTCCCCAAACTTGCCCTGCTGTATTCTAACCATTTGCGCTGCTTTGCTGATGCAGTAGGGGCTCCATAGAGGCCTGGTGCTTTCCGGGGGGTGTTGGCTGGTGGATACCCAGGCTGGTGCTCAGGAAGCTTATACAGAAGTGAAATAAGTGGACAGAAAGGCTGTTAGTGGACAGAATAATATCTGATCATAGAGGGCTCTATGAAGAAATCAATACGTAGGATTGTATTAGAAGGGGCAGGGTGGGGGTGGGGGAGCAGCGGGATGTGGTGAGGTCAGGGAGGCCTCCCAGAGATGGGGTGATGGCTGAGCCGAGACCTGAAAGAGCAGGAGGAGGCAGCCATGCAAAGATCTGCAGGCAGAGAGTCCCAGGGCGGGAAAGCACAAAATGCAAAGGCTCAAGGGAAGCAATGTTTGGTCCTGGCATGTTCAGGTGGGAGTGGTTGGAGAGTAGCCTCTGAGCAGGGGACTGGGGGTGGGGTTGACAAGATGAACAGAGCAGGGTTATGTAAGCTTGTCTCCCTGCAAGACCGAGCTTACCCTGGGAAGGATTCTGTGCCATTGCCAGCACAGCACCTAGCACACAATCAGTGCTTAATAGATATAAATACGCTGAAGCAATAGTCATAAACACCTGTATGTACACATATTAATGAAAACTCACTAAACAATAACTGAGGGTTATTGTTATTACAAATAGCAGGTAAGGGTTGCTTCTCAGGCAAACCCTGTTATCCAGGATGCACGGGGAAGCAATAAATAAATAAACATTGTTTGCAGATGCCAAGGCACCAAGGCTCAAGGTCATAGAGTTTATTTAGCTAACGCTACCTTTAGTCCTTGTTTGGAGCCTAGTAACTCTCTTTTTACGTACTGTTACATATAATGATATCGGTTGTTAAGCATTCCAATTCCTAGCAAATTTAGAGCAGCTAATTATAATTGGGAAGCATGTGGGGGTGGGGAACAGACACCAGAGGGAAACAAAGCTCCTCAGTGTAAGGCCGTTAACCCAGGAGCAAGCAACCCCGAGCATGATGGTATGCTAAGACAGCCTGTAATAGAGCAAGGTAAGAACACAGGCTGTTTATAAGGAGGACTCGGAAGTAGTTTTTGCTCCACGTATTTCGTCTAAGAAAATAAAGAAGTGGATATACCCTTCTGGAATTATTTGCATTTGAAATGGCTAAAATTCAAAAAACAAATCTAATGCTTAAGGATAAGCTTCATTTATCTGAAAAAAAATGTACATCTATGGGAATCTGCCTCCTTGGACGATGCCAAATAAATGAAAATGTGATTGTTTAGCCCTTTGATCTTCAAAAGCTTTAATACAAGTGGGAGATGATTTCCTGTGACCTCCCAATCAGAGCAAGGAATTATTATATCTGTTTTTTTTCCTCCCTAAGAGCCAGGTGGAAAATGACAAGCAAACAATGACATTATTACGCTGGCACTTTAATGGGTGTTCGGGGAACTAAAAAGTCAGCAGAGGCGCTGCATGAAATATTCATGGGTGTTTTTCTTTTTCTCACCTCTTCCTTCTCCAGTCTCAGGAGTGAAAGCATCCAGGACAAAAATTCTGGGTATAGGAAGCATGTAGAAATGCTTCCCAGAGGCCTGTCTTTGACCTTTGAGGGAGGGAGGGATAGACAGAGCCTTTCCCTTCCAGTTCCAGCTTTCTTGCTTTTTTCTCATTCTGACATCTTGATTTTCCAGTGAACTAAGATGTGGATGCTTCTTCTCCTGTCTCCAGGATCTTTCATGGATATTGACAGTGCCTTCTCACCTTGGGAATTAGAGCAGGATTTTGAAGATGCAAATTATTCTCCCCTTAAAGGCTTTTTGGGGGAAGGTGAATGGGATCAAACAAATTAGCATCATCAGAGTGAGAAAATGGGGCCTGATGGGCTGGTCCAGGCTGTCTCTTCAGCACTGTGACTGTTGACTTGTTACCAAGTCAGGTGGTCCTTAGGAAGTACTGGTGGGGTTGGGTGGTTGTGGTAGGGCTGGCTTTTGTCTTCAGGATCCTTACAGACATCTTGGCCAATATATGGTCCTATACTCATGTATGTACTATTCTGTGGAAACCCATCCTATGAAATTCTAAACTTCTGAAGTCCAATTTTCAGAGAAACATTTTTCTACAAGATTTTTTCCTCTGAGCATGTTCAGTCCCCTTACTTTCCAGAGGCACCTTGCTTCGTCCCATTTGCAGATATCTGCTCCCGTTTTCTCCCAGGCAGATGGTTTTACAGATCCTATCCATCCTTTATGGCAAATCTCAAACCACACCACCTCCATGAAGTCCTCCATGTCCACTCCAGCCCAATGGTATTTCTTCCTTTTCTCACCTTCCCTGCTACTTGTTGCCTCAATGTTTATTTGGTACCTGTTACATCTGCCTTCTACTCAGTGGTTTGCTTGTAGAAGTCTATAACTGGTTTTCAGGGGGTGGGGTGGGGAGCCTGGAGCACTTGCCAATTTTTGTGGTGTAAATACTCTTGCAGTGGCTGATTTCAAGCTCATAATGTGATGTCACCAAATGCAGAGCTGGGAAGAGATCCCCACAGCTGGCTTTCTCTGCCTGGTAGCAGCTCTCTCTGGCACACTGCTGTGTGTGCTACCCCAGGACTCTTCTTGCATATCTGTCTTACCTCATGACCCCAAACTTAGCTCTAAGGCTCAATAGTGCTAAATTCTGACTTCACATTAGAAATACCCAAGGAATGTATGGAAAATGCTCCTGCCCAGGCTCTGTCTACCCCAGGGATTCTGATTCAACTGGTCATTGGACGGAACCAGGCATCCTTAGTTTGAAGAGCTTCCCAGGCGACTCAAAGATACAACATGAGAACCACTGGTCTTAGATGTAGGGGGAGTATTTTATGTCAGCTCTTCTCAAAGTGTGACCCCTGGACTGGCAGTATCAACACCATCCTGGCACTCGTTAGAAATGTTCGTTTTCATTTCATACCACAGAACTACAGGATGAGAAACTTGGGGGAGGAGGGTTATACAAGCAATCCGTGGTTTAATTAACCCTCCAGGTGATGCCAATGCATATTAAATTTGAGAACCACTGTCTTATGTTTCCAGAGTCCTTATTAGAACCATAGACAGTTATAGGCACACAGCTGCATCCAATCAACACTTGTTGATTAAAATCTATCAAGGAGTACATTTTCATGAAGCAAGCTATTTTTTCCTCTTTGTGACAGGATCTAGTGCAGAGTACCTTAAAATAGAGATTTCTTCTTGTACACTGAGTCACGTGGTTCACAAATATTCAGGGATCTAAGATTTAATGTCCATTCAGCTGTGCAGAAACACACCTATTATATGAAACATAGTACAATGACGTTCATTCACTTGTTCATTCAACAAATAGGTATTGATGGCTAGAACCTCATGGTAGGTGTGAATAATTTGTTATTGGTCCATCTTTCCCAGTGATGGATGGTCAGTACAAGTATAGACTTTTGTGCTTGATCTGTTACTTACAAGCTAGGTGATCTTTTGGCAGACCCTTCTCTAGACCTTGTTTTTTTTTGTTGTTGTTGTTGACCTTATTGATATGTACATAGAGTTTTGTGCTTTAACCAGTATAGGATATCTATCAAAAATGTATTGGAGTTCCCGTTGTGGCTCAGCGGTTAACGAATCCAACTAGGAACCATGAGGTTGCAGGTTCGATACCTGGCCTTGCTCAGTGGTTTAAGGATCCGGCGTTGTCGTGAGCTGTGGTGTAGGTTGCAGATGCGGCTCGGATCCCGCGTTGCTGTGGCTGTGGCGAAGGCCGGCAGCTACAGCTCCTGTTAGACCCCCTAGCCTGGAAACCTCCATATGCCACGGGTGTGTCCCTAGATAAGGCAAAAAAAAAAAAAAAACATAATAAGCATCATAAATTATGACAAAAATAGAGACATGTTCTTATTACAATCAGAACGAAAATAAGGAGACCCTTTTCTGTTTCTGTTTTTAACAGATAGTAGAGCGAGGTTTCTCAGACTTTAATGTGCCTAGGATGTTGTTAAAAATGGAGATTCACTATTTCCCATCGTGGCTCAGCAGATACAAATCTGACTAGTATCCATGAGGACACAGGTTTGATCCCTGCCCTCTCTCAGTAGTTTAAGGATCCGGCATTGCTGTGACCTGTGGTGTAAGTTGCAGGCACGGCTCAGATCCTGAGTTGCTGTGGCTGTGGTGTAGGCCAGCGGCCACAGCTCTAATTGACCCCTAGCCTGGGAACCTCCATATGCCACGGGTGTGGCCCTAAAAAGACAAAAAAAAAAAAAAAATGCAGATTCTGAGAGGTCTGAGGTGGGGCTCAAGATTCTGCATTTTTAGTTAGCTTCCAGAGGAGGCTAGTGCTGCTGGTTCATAGATCATACACTGAGTAGCAAGGCTCTGAGGTTCTGGCTGATGCAACAAAATAGGAAAAAGAGAGTAAGGGCATGAGAATTGTAAAGGAAATTACTTGCAAAAATGATCTCCTACCTTAAAAATTTACAAACCACTAAAACTACTAAGAATTTAATGCTTTATACATTTACAAGGTGCCCAGCTGTCTGGTGAGGTAGTCTTGAGGGTAAAGTGATGACATTTTGTAAATCATAAATTATTCTAGAAATCTGAGCTAAGAAAGCAATGGATTATTAGTTTCTCAAAGCATAGTTAATTGTGCTACATTGCCTGGCCTGTTTTTCCCCCCAGTGTTTTTAACCAATTTACATCCAGCAGGTTCTAGGAATATATATTTCCGCTTATTTCTTGTGTCCTAGTCATTTCCCTAAGTAGATTACCCACAAATTAAACACAGGCGGCTGCTTTTTTTTCTTTCTTTTCTTTCTTTCCTCCTTTCTCTTTCTTTCCTCTTCTTTCTTTCTCTTTCTTTCTTTCTTTCTCTCTCTCTCTTTCTTTCTTTTCTTTTCTTTCTTCCTTTCTTCCTTTTTAGGGCCACACTCGAGGCATGTGAAGGTTCTTGGGCTAAGGTCTAGGGTGCAATCAGCCTACACCACAGTCACAGCAACACCAGATCCCAGCCACGTCTGCAACCTGCACCACAGGTCACAGCAATGACGGATCCTTAACCCACTGAGCAAGGCCAGGGATTGAACCTGTGTCCTCATGGATACTAGTCGGGTTTGTTAAGCACTGAGCCATGATGGAAACTCATACAGGGGACTTAAACTCCTTTTGGCCGATGGTAAACAGAAGGGATAGCAAATAGATTTTATCTAGTAGTCAACTCTGATTGATTGGCAGGGCTTCCCGTTTCCAGGCCTGAAGGCATGAGTGCTGTGATGGATTACTGATGTCTGCCTTTGACAGAGGACAGAAAAAGTGGTGGGCTGGTCTCTAGAGCCAAATGGGCTTAGGTTTGTATCTCTACCAAAAATCAGAGACCCCTCCAGAAACTCCTCTCATGAAGCTTTGGGATGTCTTTCTAGGTTCCCCAGTTTCACCTTTCTTTCCTTCTGGGCCCATGGAACCCACTCTTTTCTCTCCATACCTCGGCCGTCCTCCTTCCTCTGTCCCCATGTGTCTCTCTCCGTAGATCAGAACAGAGAGGGGGGCAGTCTTCCCAGCTCCACTCTTCCTCATAAATCCCATTCCCTCCTAATCTTTCTGTGGAAAGAGACACGAACACCAAAATGAAGAAGCTGAGGTTTATGGACCCTTACAAAGCTGTTCAGTCATGGAGCTAGTCACTAGTTCCTAAATAGGTCAAGGAATTTCTGAACCCCTGTTGCTTTATTTATATAATTGGGATAATGATCCTGATGGTGAAGGGCCATCAGGAGATTGAATGATACACATGTATATGAAAATACTCATCCCAGTGGCTAGTGCAAAACAGGCATTTTTTTTTGGTTCCTTCTTAGCTGGCCCTCTGCACACAGTGTGAACTTCTTTTATTAAGGACATTGACAAAGTGTGGGGGTTGTGACCTGACTTAACATAGCGTCTTGATGACCTTCATACATGCTGTTGGATGTGGAGAAAGAAGGGCAACTATTTTTTTTTTTAACAGAAAACTTCTAAGAATCTGGCTCTATGTCAAGTGTAATTCAGTGCATTATAGATATCAACTCATTAAATTTTCATAATATTGTGAATTAGGTACTGCTTTCCAGATGAAGAAACAGCCACTGAGAAATTAAAAATGTTGCCTAAGGTCCCCCAGCTAGTCAGCGTCAGAGCTGGGATCCCCCTGGTGAGTCTGTGCTGTAAGCCACCGTGCTATGCTGCTTTATCTAGGGTGGAGTATCCAAGGAAACTAAGTTTCCTTTTGAGGGTATCTAGGGTGGGGTACCCACAGAAACTAACATCCCTTTTGAGGCCAGGGATGTTGGAGATTTGCTTTGTTTCCTGTAGAATCCTTCATTTTCTGGAATTTCTGGAAGCAGTACTTCTTCTTGATTCTGGTGTTATCCTGCAGCTTTTAGGAGAAATCTTTACCCAAGAGAAAGTCACGATGGGAGAGAGGGGGAGTGAGACTAATACTCACCCCAGTGGCTAGCGCACAACAG
Organism: Catagonus wagneri; assembly: GCA_004024745.2. Classification (NCBI taxonomy): domain Eukaryota; kingdom Metazoa; phylum Chordata; class Mammalia; order Artiodactyla; family Tayassuidae; genus Catagonus; species Catagonus wagneri. The sequence continues at coordinate 24,778,426 of PVHT021183705.1, read as the reverse complement.
GCATTTAGTCGGTTCCTTCTCAGCTGGCCCTGTGCACACAGTGTGTACTTCTTTTATTAAGGACATTGACAAAGGGTGGGGGTTATGGTCTGACCGCTGTGGTATCCATGAAAGAAGCTGGGAGTATTGGGGTGGGAGAGTGCTGGTGGAATGGATGCTTTCACCAGATCAAAATTTGCCTCCTTGACCGAATGCTGGAGCCACACCCTGATTCCCATACATCGAGTGGTGAGAGGAGCTTTGTGGGCAGTGGGTAAAGTGGCATCTGTACACACCTCTGTCCTAGTGCATTGAGTGCACAGTGCTTGTTTACTTGTCCCATCAAGTTGTGAGGGAGGAGTTGGGGCTGTGTCTTCTTGTCCACTCTTATATTTCAAGTGCTGGTACAGGGCTAGGCATGCAGTTGGCAAATGAACCAGGAATGAATGAATTATTGAAGGAAGGGCTCTTCCTACTGCTGACTGTTGGAGGAGGCTGTCTTCCTTCAAGGTGGCAAGTTGGATGTTCACTTTGGCTTCCTTTTGTGGCTGCTGTAGTGACCATGATGGCGACAGGATTGGGGGAGGTCATAGCTAGGAGATGAAGACGCTATACACTGGGCTCAAGAAGATGTGGGACCATAGTACGTAAAGAACATAACTCTCCATTGTAACTTGAATTATTTGCCTAGAAATGGCTACTTCCTTTCTGTACCCTCCCCAAAGGTGCATCTTGTGTTTCTGTGACATGTTCTCTCATTATTTCAAATACACTGACTGCCTGTGGTATTAGACTTAACATAAATATTACCTGTACTCCAGTGTTATGGGCAAGATCCATTATTTCCTGGGTGATGACTATCAGGTGTCTAGTTTTCCCAGGTTCAGAGGAAGGATGCAAAAAGTGGCCATTCCTTGGATTCACATTCCTTGAGTATTTTTGGTGAATGCTTAGCCAAGTCCTCCTTGGCCCCCAGTGTAATGTGGTTTTGACTCTCATCATCTTATTTCCCAGCCTAAGTGTAAGCCCTCAGAGTGCTGGTTCTTTGACTTGTTCTGACAAGAGCCCATGATTTATGTAGAGAAAATGATGAGTAAATACTTGCTGAGTTAGTGGTCAATGTTTGTATACTTAATCTGTGCTTGAGCAACTGAGAAAATGACCTTCCCAAGAGGATGGTGAGGTTTGCTTTCTGAATCACTGAGTAAATGAAAAGCTTTAAGGAGATCTGTGATCTCTAGCCTGCAAACTCGATGAAATTCAACCTTAAGATACCCTACCTGCCAGGCCTGCAGAAATAGCATCTTTTTGTAAGCTGCCTCCAGAGGACTTGATGGTGGCAAGCTCTTAGGATCAGCTCTGAAAGTTGAGTGTCACCACTTCTCTTTAGAATTGCGACCCTCTCCTCTTGCCTTTTATTTTTTATTTCCAAGTGGTATTAGAGCTTGGCTGTAATAGTAAAATATGGCCAATAGGTGTCACTCTCTGAATTGTTTTACTGCAGGTGCCCCAACGTCAAAGCCCATGACATTGCAGGGCAGGACAGATCTGGGGAGCTAGCACCAGTGGTTAAACTAGGTAAAACACAATTAGCATTAAGTCACATGTTTTCTGAAAATAAACTTTTAAATATATTCTCCTTGACCTAGGCCAGAATTGTTGAAGCAGAGCTTCTCAAGGTGTGATTCCTCTGAATTACCTGCCTTGCTTGTTATAATTCTGGTTTCCTGAGCCCTGAAGTAGATGCATAGAATCAGAGTCTGGAGGGAAGGCACCATGAATCAACACTGTTTTGTGATCTCCCTAGGTGATACTAATGTGCATTAAAGTTTGAGAATCATTTAGTGTGGGCTCCCTTCCTTCTTTTGGGGGAAGGTGTGTAGCCACATCAGATGGGAGTTTAGTAGTGAGGAGGTGGAGAACAGGCAGTTTTTGAGAAATCTAGGAGTGTTGTATTAAAAACCTCAGCACCTTACCTTTTCTATTTGTAAATTATATTTTATAATGCAAAGAATGTTTCAAGAAAGTTGTGCTTGCAATGGGGGCAGGGAAAGGCAGAGAAAGTGTGAGTTCTTGATGCACAGGAAGGAAAAAAATTTTTTTGCTCATATGACTTTTTGTTTTCTTCAACAGTGTGGTATCCATGGTCACCAAACAGAACACCTATATAATAAGCCATCAGGGCACTTGAAGGCAACAGTAGAGTTTAGTTCTCTTGTGGTGCTTATTAATCATTCAGTGCTTATTGAGCTTCTGCTGATGGAGAATTTGCTATTCAGGAGCTTCATGAGTTAGGGGTCACCCCTTGCTCCCTCCAACCCACTTTTCTATGCAAGAAGCATCTGCTTCTCTGCCTAATTGGAGGCCCTTCTGTCCCTGGATGACACTGGAGTGACCTGACGTGGAAGCAAAATGAGAGTGGCACAGAGTGTGTAGACAAGTGGGTAAGGACCTGGACACAGGCAGTGAGGGCCAAGGGCAGCACATGGAGTCCTACTGACCATGCAGACAGAATTCACATGGCCTGAGAGAGCAGCTCACCTCGAGGACTCTTCAGAGCCTTGGCAGTGGGCTTTACTTTGTCACTTCCACTCTCCCTGCCCTATGACCTCCAAACCTCCCACCTTGCTGCTTTCTGGAGTGACAGAGAGATGGTCAAAGAACCACCAGTTTATCTGCACTTAAGGAAGTGGGTCTCTCAGGGGTTTGAGAAACCTTGTGGCTTCACCAGGAATGAGGTAGTCACCACTGTGGGCTCTTGACAACGCTGCGGGGAGAGCACTGAGAGTGGGAGCAATGACACCCCTCGGGGCCCTCCACTGCTGCTAGTGTATAGCAAAAGGAAAAGCCAGGGTGAGGCCAGTTCACAGGGCTGTCTCTGGAGGCCACTCCAGGCACTGTGTCCACAGTGGTGCCACCAGCTGTTTCTATTTCCGGAAGCAGTTTTAGAACAGAGGCGTCTGGTGAGATATTTAGAGCACTGCGGTGGACGTTCCTGATTGTGTCCAGGTGTGGTGAGATTCCTGCAGAGGAGCTGGGGGCCGGGTGCCAGGGTCAGCATGTGATGGAAGAGGCTGGCAGGCCTTAACAGGGTTCCAGTCTGGTACCTAAAGGAGGAGGGGGGAGTCTCCAGGATGACTTGTTAGAGCAAAGGGAGACCTGCCAGGTGTTGGCGCCCAGTCTCCTGGAGGTCTGTTTGGTCAGAGCCAGAGGGGTGTTTAGCTGCTGGGGTCTGAGGCAGGGCTGTGTGCACTGACTTGGAGCCTGATGTCTGCCTCTGTCTCCGTGTGTGACCTGGGATAGGACTCACCCTTCTGTGTATCTCATCTCCTTATCTGTAAAATGAAGAGTGTGAGCTTGGTGGGTCCTAAGTCCTGTCTTGGTCTTAAGAGTTACGAGCTTTGGAGTTCCTGTTGTGGCTCAGCGGGTTAAGAACCTAACTAGTATCCACGAGGATGTGGGTTCAATCCCTGGCCTCACTCAGTGGGTTAAGGATCTGCATTGCTGTCAGCTGAAGTGGCAGGTTACACATGTGGCTCGGATCCCACATTGCTGTGGCCGTGGCTTAGGCTGGCAGCTGCAGCTCTGATTTGACCCCAAGCCTGGAAATTTCCATATGCCACAGATCTTGCCTTTAAGATAAAATAAAACAAAACAAGATAAAATGAGTTATCAGCTTTGGTCAGATGGCTCTTCTTTTGGGGGCTGTTTGGGATAATGATAACAGTGGTTGTTATATTATCAATTCGGGCAATGATTGTTACAACAGGGTTTGCTGCCCAGTCATGAAACAGGCTGCCTTAAGGGGTGATAAGCTCCTTGTCAATACAGGTATTCAAGCAGCAGTCAAAGGATACTTGCCAGTGATTCCAAGATAACATCATCAGCGTTATATGACTATTAAAAAGTTGATTTCTGGACCCCACCTCCTGAAATACTAATTTGACAGGCTTGGGATTGGACCTGGGGTTTTTGCCTGAAAAACAAGTCAAAATCAGTGTGCTTCTGTAGAGAGACCAAAAAGTCCGGGAAACCCTGCCCACTATACCCTTTGTTGGAAGTTCAGAAAGCACAGGAGCCAGATAAAGGTACTGAGAAATCCAATAAAGAAGGAATCAATTTGATTTTGATTAACTTAGAGTTTCTAGAGTTGAGTGTCGAACTTTATTGGATACAAGAGAAAAGGGGGGCTCTGATGATGAAGCTGCAGAAGCAGTTCATTGATGCTGCCTTTGTGGGGTTTACTGTGACAATACTGTCCAATAGAAATGCAGTTGTGAGCTCCATATGAAGTGTAAAATTTTCTAGTAACCACAATAAAAATAGTAAAAACAGGTGAGATTGTGTTTAATTATTCATTTTACTTAACCTAATAATATATCCAAAGTATTGTTGCTTTAGCATGTAATCAACAGAAAATTATTGAGATATGTTTTTGCATCCCCCCCCCTTTTTTTTTTTTTCTACTAAAGCCTTGGAAATCTGGTGCAGATTTCATATTTGCAGCCCATTCCAGTTGGGACTGGTCACAATCCCAGTGTGGCTGGTGGGGACCAGAGTGCAGATCTATGAGATCTTTGTCACTCCACATGTGGTCTAAAGGTCAGCTGCATCGGTGGCATCTGGGAGTTTGATAGAAATGCAGAACCTCACACCTGATCTATTGAATTGGCATTTGCATTTAGCACCCTGTCAGGGGGTTCTGTGTACCTTCGAGTGTGAGAAGCTATGTTAGATGACTTCTCTTCTGATTCCAAGATTTCCTGTCCCTCATACTCTGCGTGGGTACAGTTAGCTAATAAGCACCACTGATGTGAGAAAAGGGGGTCCCCGTGTGCAAAAGTGAATGCAGGGTGGCTCAGGGAGTAGCCTCTTGGACCCTGACCCTGTGAAGTGTCCCAGGGATCCCGGGGCAGAAGACAGACACACCGCATTACAATGAATTGTTGGATTTAGGATCGTGGTGCTGTCAGAGTGTCTTACAGGGAGACCTAGCCTCAAGGAAGGCTGTTCTGAAGAGGCAGCTTTAGGATGAGCACTGAAGGGGCAGGTAGCTAAGTGGTAGACCAGCATAGGTTTGAACCCAGAGGCTTCTGGAAGAGGTGAGGCTGGAAACGTGGTGGGGTCAGATCTGACAAAGCCACTGAGGCAGGGCACTTCATTCAAACATGCCCTCTTGCCTTGTGCCATGTGTCTTGGTCTGTCCATATCCTCCTCATCAGACCGTGAGGTCCCTGAAGGCAGGGGATGCACCCAGAAACCTCCAATTCCTCCTCAGCAGCAGTGTGCGCTGGTGCCAAGTGACTTGGAGAACTGATTGTTACATTTGGTGGATTTTTGTGAGCTGGTGAGTGCACATGGGTTGTTGGAAATTGGCCACGATAATATTTACACTATGGAAATTGGTGAATGCTATAAATCAGGGCTCTAATTTTTTCTTGCAGTGAGCCTCTGTTTAAACATTTATAATCCCCTTCCCCAACAGCTGACACAGTGCTGGGCATACAGAGCAGGAGGCAGTGGTGGGGAGAAGCAGGGACTCAGAATGGGGAGATGGACACTAGCTCCATGTTTCCGGTCAAGTAGTTGAGCCTCTCTGAGCTCAGTTTCCTCACTTGTCAAATTGGGGATGTTGAGACAGACTTGAGAGGATGGCCGTGGGAAAGAAGTGCCAGGAACTGCCCCGCAAAGGTCTTCAGTTCAGGTCAGAGAGACCAAACCAGTCTGGTTTTTCTCTATTTCTCCATTGTCCAAGTGTCCACCAGAACTAGCGATATCTATTCTCTGTTCCTTTTGTGTTGTTTTTGATTATACTTTACATTTTTACTTTATAAAATATGATGTTCTATGTTGTGTTTAATTCCTCAAGCCATCTCCTATCCTTTGAGAATAAGGTGGGATAGATGCCTTCCTGGAAAGCGTAAACTGCATGGATAATTGTCCTGTATGCTTTCATCACCTCTTCTGCTACCCCTCTGGCTCTCACAGCTCTCAGTGGGAGGTCAGTCTTTACTTTTGATTGAACAGACCATCCCCCAACTTCCCCGAGACAATGGGAAGAGGGCTCTCCTTCTTCTTGGAGGCTCCCTAAAATTGGTGGCTGGATCCTGTCAGGCTGTGAGGTTAACCCCACGCCTCAGAGGGGTTTTGGCTGAGCAGCACCCCTTCTTTCTTTGCAACCTGTGCTGAGAGAGCACCGTTTCCCCAGAAAGAGGCAAGATAGCGTTGTCCCTGGAAGGAGGACTGCTGTGTGTTCATTGTTTAAGGGTAATATTTCTGGCCATGGAGCAAACGAGGCGGGAAATGACTTTTGCGGGTGATTAAATGCTGAGATGATGTGGCAGCTTCCATCTGTGGCTGCGAGTCCCTGTCACCTGACCACAAAGACAGATCTGGCCAAGAGTTCATCTGTGAGCCTTGGTTCTGAGGGCCATGGGCAGCGAGGAATCATAGCCTGGACATTTAGACTGGGATCCCAGAACACAGAGGGAGCCAGGAGGGACCATCCTGGATTCCGGTCCTGTCATTGCTGCACCTTGACGTGCTTATGACCTTGGGCAAGTCATTTTCCATCCGCCTTCATGGACCTCTCTGTGAGAAGGATGGTTTTGAACTGGTGATCACCAAGATCCCTCTCGGCACTGAGATTCTGTGGTTTTACGAACTTCACCAGCAGGCAGAGACATTCCTGTTTAGGCTCATTTTATATTCCAATTCCCAAGGACATATTTCTAATGGACTATACTCCAGAGACTCTAATTATTTCTTGTTAGCTAAGAATAATTTCAACAAGCGGCAGTAAGCTATGAGGAGCCTGGTATGTGTGTGTGTTCATTTTAGAGTGTTTTGGGAATTCAGTTTCCTCAGCAGGCGTTTGTTGAATGTCCACTCTTGGGATGAAGTATGATGCACAGGAAGCAGCATAGGAATTTGTGTTGGAATCTTGGGCTTCGATCTCTGATTTGCTATTTGTTAACTGTGGCCTTGGACTCTGAGCCTCAGTTTCTCCAACTGTAAAATGGGGACAGAGAGAGACCATCTTCATTGAGGAATGCATGAGAGAATGTGAGTAGAGCACATAAATGTGATAAATGTGACCCCTTTCCTTGTTAGGTACCAGAATTTGATTTGGTGTTAGGAATACAAAGATACGTGGAAGTCAGGGGGTTCTTACTTGCAAGACACCCCCTGAGCTTTAGGCTGCACTTGAGGTAGGAACACAGTGATCAGGGCCACAGAGAAGAGGTGGTCAGCACATGGAGTCATGAGCTAGAAAACCCGGAGTTCCCGTTGTGGCTCAGTAGTTAACAAACCCAGCTAGTATCCATGAGGACGTGGGTTCAATCACTGGCCTTGCTCAGTGGGTTAAGGATCTGGCCTTGCTGTGAGCTGAGGTGTAGGTCCAAGACATGACTCGGATCCCGCGTTGCTGTGTCTGTGGCATAGGGCCGGCAGTTACAGCTCTGAGATTCGACCCCTAGCCTGGGAACCTCCATTTGCCATGGGTGCGGCCCTAAAAAGACAAAAACACACACACACAAAGAAAGAAAACTCTTGGCTGGATGTCCCTGGTGACAGTCCGGAAATGCAGACTCAGTGCAGCTGGGACCAGTTCTGCAAAGAGAGAATGACAGACTTTAGTGCTCCAGCAGGCTTAGGTATGGCATTTAGACCATCTCCCTCTTGGCAGCACAGTGCTTGAAGTTTCCAAGATTGAACAGCCTTGGCATTCATGTTTCCAGTGCTGGCCTGGCACCATGGTGGTGGTGGTGTGGTGAGATGAGACAAACAGCCCCTGAAGCCAGGAGTCCCTACTTCACTGGGAGACAAGGCATGCTCACTTGAATAGTAAGAAGCTAGAGGCGGCATGGCATCTGACCTTGGCAGGTGCAAAGTCATGCCGTGCCTTCTCTCCTGGCCATCTTTCCTCCCTTTTCTTTCAATAAATAAGTAGATATTGAACACTAGCTGGTGTCAAGTGCTAAGGGTCTTGGAGTGACTGAACCTGGTGCTTGCCTCTGGAAGATTCTAGTCCAATGGAGAGGCAGACATAAGCTACTAAGCTTAGCAAATTATTATCAGTGCCAGGGCTGTTGAGACAGAGTATGGGAGCCAAGGTGTGTGTGTGGGGGTGAGGTGACAGTTTGCTTGGATGTGAGAGGCCTGGGGTTCCACCAAGGCATACAGAGAAGGGGTTCAGGGGAGTCCACAGTTGTCGGGGGAGATTTTCTGGAGGAAGTGAGTCTGTGCTCTTTCCTCAAGTTTTCCTTCAGGCCATAGTGTGCCAGTACCTCCCCAAGGTTGGGGAATTCTCTTGGCTGTTTTGAATTCTTTCTACTCAGCCAGCTAGAATATTGCCAGATATTGCAAGGGTGGTAGGCATTGGCGTGAAGCCCTCATCTGAAAGTCAGTTGCATTTGCCCTTTGAAAATAGGACAAGACGTTTATGCTTAATATTTGGGTATTTTTGTTGTTGGCTGTTTTTTTGTTTTTAACTTTTTTTTTCTGGTCACATTCTGCTTGTGAAATATGATTAATTTGAAATGGAATTTAGTATGTTCCATGTAGGACACTCTTGCCAAATAATTACATCAAATATAGTTTGCAAGGCAGCTTGCCTTTTTATCTTTTCTTAAAGCACAATCCAGAATCCAAACATACACCCACCTCTGCAAACCAGCCTCTGCTTGGGTCTCTCCCCAGGATCGCTGTATCAGCTCATCCCTCTCCGAGATCCTGGGTCAGGCAAAATTGTAATAATCTTATATCTCAGGACTTAGAGAACTTTTCTGTACTGCCTTCACTGAAAGGTATTGGCTTTAATAAAAATAAAAGCACCTGGGCTTACTCAGCGCAAAGGAAAGAAATAAAGCCTCACAAAGCCATGCATATTTCCTCTTTGTTATATGACAGCAGAAACAGGGAAGAACTTGCCAGAAGGGAGAGATAGAGATGGTCTCCAGTCAGGAGGGAAGTGGAGGTGGTGGGGAGCAGAGGCTGTTCTGGGTTCATGGTCTAGGTCATGTGGTGCTGTGATGTTGCAGAGGTCTGTGGCTGGGCCCTCCTTTGGGAGCCCAGGGTCAGGCTGCCCTCTGGCCTCGCCTTCTCACAGTTAGGAAAATTGGTTGGACATGGGTGCCCCTTTGGAAGAAGTCAGAACTCAAGGTGACCCTAGAAATATTCTTGTTCAACTTGTTCACTTTGCAAGTGAGGAAACTGAAATCCAGACCTGGAAATTCAACATGGGGTGCATGAGAGTCTGTGACAAGGATGACTGCAGAGATGAGCACTGGGTGGGCCCATGGGAGGGAACCCTACACTCTGGATTCCCAGGCTCTAGCGGTCCCACTGGCCCAGTCTTTCTTGCTTTAGTGGGGTGAGGGGTGAGAGCTGACCAAAGACTACAAGTCTCTGCAGGCAATGGCTTTGTTTTCATAACCTATTCCACCCCCCCCACCCCCACCCCACCTGCCACCCATCTGAGTGGCTTTCAACCAGGGGTAATTTTGCCTCCCATTCAATTAAGTCTGGAGACATTTGTTATAACTGGGACAGTGTGCTGCTGGCATCTACCGGGTAGAGGCAAGGAGGCTGTCACACACCCTGCAACACACAGAACAACCCCCCAGAGAAAAGAATTATCCAGCCCCAAGCATCCATTGTGCTGCGTTGAGAAACTCTGTCCATCTGTGTGAGTGGGGTGGGGGGGATCTGTATTTGAAAGAGATGAGTTCAGTGTGACTGTAGGGAGGGACTGATGTTGTTTGGGGTGGGGTAGGCTCCTCTTTTACAGATATGCCCAAGCATCCAAGTTATACATCTAGCCTGTTAAAAGATGTGTTCCCAGGCCCCACCCCCTATACACAGAGTCAGACCCTCTAGGAGTGAGCTCAGGAATCTGTATTGCTATTCCGATCCAAAGGCGATTGTGACACAGAGCCCATTTTGGTACCTAATGGGCTGGGTAACTGTGTTGGTTGAATATTTATTATTTACCCATTGAGACAAATCTGGATTTTAACTTTAGGACTGCCATTTGTCAGCTGTGTGACCTTGGACAAGTCACTTATTCTCTGAGCCTGTATTACCTCATCCTTCAAAGAGAGATGGCCATATCCATCTCATGGTCTGCAGTGAGCATGCAGTAAGATAACCTGCGTCACAGCTCCTGGTCAACAATAGGTGTTCAGACCTGTCAGAGAAGTTGATGTGTTTGATGACAAGAAGGCCCTAGCAGTCATCAGCTGCTACCTTCTAGGCACTGTGTTAAGTGCTTTCATAGCATCTTTTCTCCTTAGCTTCACCACTGCCTTGCTTCATTGTTGGGACACATTTTAGGTATTCTGACCATGGCAGGGTGAATCACAGCCCCCCAGGATGTTCATCTCCTCATGCCTGAAACCTCTTAATGTTACCCTCCGTGGTACAAGGGATTTTTATAGATGTAAATAAGGATCTCAAGATGGGGAGGTGATGCTGGTTTTTCTGGGGGTGCCTGATACCATCACAGGGAGGCAAGAGGTCAGAGGAAGCAGAGAGGGGACCCTGAAAGTCAGAGGCTGGAGTGATGCAGGGAGAGGCTTATGAGCTGAGGAAGCTGAAATAGGCAGGGAGGAGCCAGCCCTGCCAATACCTGACGCTGGCCCTGTAAGTCCCCTTTCAGACTTCTGACTTTCAGAACTCTAACGGACTATATTTGTGCTGTTTTTAAACCTCAGATTTGTGGTCATTTGTTAGAACAGTCATAGGAAACTCACACACTTACCATGGTCTCCTTTCTAGAAATTCTCTTTAACATGTTTATTAAAAATAAATTATTTTGAGTTATAGTTGATTTGCCCAATTATATTAATTTCAGGTATGCAACAGAGTGATTTGATATTTTTATAGATTATACCCCATGTGACGTTATTATAGTTACAGGTTCCCATTGTAGCTCAGTGGGTTAAGGACATGGCACAGTCTCCATGAGGATGTGGGTTCTATCCCTGGCCTTGCTCAACGGGTTAAGGATCTGGTATTGCCATAAGATGAGGCATAGGTCAAGCTGAGGCATGGGTCACAGAAGCAGCTCAGATGGAGCATTGTTGTGGCTGTGGTGTAGGCCTGGAGCTGCAGCTCTGATTTGACCTCTAGCCCGGGCACTTCCATATGCCACAGGTGCGGCCATAAAAAAAAAAAAAGTGATTATGGATAATGGCTATATTTTTCTGTGCTCTATAATGTATCCTCGTCGCTTATTTACTTTAAACGTAGTGGTTTGTATCTCTTAATCTCATAGCCCCTTCTTGCCCCTCCCCCTTCCCTCGCCCCACCAGTAACCGTCTGTTTATTGTATCTGTGAGTCTGCTTCTGTTTTGTTATATTCACGTGTTTGGTTTATTTCTTAGAGTTCACATGTAAGTGACGACGTAGAGGATTTGCCTTTCTCTGCCTGCCTGATTTCACTAAGCATCATTCTCTAGGTCCTTTCTTGTGGTTGTGAATGTAGAGGTTGAGTGGTAAAAGGGAGGTCAGAAACCTGACATCCAGCCAGTTAGAGGAGACACACACACACAAGTGACAAAGCTGGGGAGGAATTCGCGTCAAGGAGCAAATGAAAACAAATGAGAGAAACATTTGACCGTAAGAGGATCCTTCCCATCTGGTACTGTAAATCCAGGGGAGCTCCCTGGAGGAAGTGGGAAGGTGGTGGCCCCCGAGGTGTGCATTTGATGCCTTATAAAGACATTGAGGTAACTTGGAAAAAGCTTCTCTCTTGCCCAGTGACGCTTGACCCTTCAATGCTGAACCTTCTCTCTGGTCTCCTGCCATGTCCTTTACCCAGATGGAATGATGGCTCCATGTCCAGAAGTGGCTTGTCTCCCTTGTGACTCTGATTGGAGAGGATGGCAGGTGAGGTTCCTCTTCATTCCCTCTTCGCTACACAAGTCTGTACCCTCCGCCTCAGCTGATGGTCAGTATAAATGCTGACTAACGTGGTTATGAGAAGTATGAACTGTTTAAGGAGACGTGCACATCATTAACCTAGTGTTCCTCATGGGGAGGCTTGACAGGCATATTAACCTTAAGCACAGTGAGGTTTTGCTTGTAGGAGGGAGCAGGGAGGAGGTGGGGGTGGGGGCGGCACAAAGAATTGGCTGCATTGTGCAGGTTTGGAAAGAGTTGCCCTGAGAAAAGAGGCAGATTGAAAAAGAAAAAAAAAAGCTGAGCATCATTTGATAGAGGAGTATTTTTGGCTCTGGGACACTGTGAGTTGGAAATATAGGAGAATTAGCACGTCACACATTCAGAGGCATCTGTGAGCACACATACCAATATGATCACTGTAATTATAATAATAATAAATGTTCTGTTGTGGTGTGGCTTGTAGAGGTCACCCTGAGATGAGAGAGAGAAGAGGAAGAGAGGTGAAAAGGAAAGTTATAAATAAACCTCAGACCCAACTCTTGGAGCCTTACCCCTTTTCCACGCTGAACCCTTCCTTGTGGCTCTTGTCCAGACTTTGGTGACATGTAAGCCCTCGTGGTCTAGAGGCATGAGCCATGGGGAGTTGCTCTTCTTTCTAAAGGGGCTGTTTTGTTAGATGAGAAGGCCAGTTCTGGTTCTTGTCTCTCTTTGGATCTGGAGGGTGTTTATGATCCAAAGCTAAATTTTCCTTTTGTTAGGTAATGAGATCTGAAACTGGATCTCTGGGTGCAGTGGGAGCTAAGAAAGATCTCTGCTGGGTTATGCTGAACAAAATGTAACTCTGTACCTTTCGAGGGAGGCCATCCAGTGGCCAGCTGAGATGGGCATCAACCACGAGTTACCTGCATCTTTTGTCAATCATCAGATATTTGCTGAGTGTTTACTGGGTGATCCTCTTCTTAGAGGAGACACAGAAGTGTCAGATAAGATTTCTCCTCAGGAGCTCACTTCCTTCTTAGGGAGCTAATGATAGCACACTATAGAATCTAAAATATTCTAGCTATAGAATATTATTTCTATTACTGTTACCAGTGCTGCTAGGAAAAATATTGTTCTCTAATATCAGAGAGCAATATAATTGTTATGAAATCCATTACATTGCTTTCTTAGCTATATGTACCTCTATTAGTAGCAATAGATTGAAAGCACCCTTGTACCAACGCAGATGTGTTTTGGACAGAAAATGAATATCATCAGAGATTACAGAGGGTAGAGAACTCCATAGGCAAGTGTCATAGTAATACTGATCTCTAACATCTACAGGATGCTTTAGCGCTCATACCTGTCTTTATATCTTGTGCAATCTTCACAACAGTCAATTGCAGCCCAGAGAAATTAAGGAGCTTGCTTATATCACACAGCTGGCAAATGGAAGAGCAGGGGTCCAAACCCCTTGTGATGCTGAGTCCAGTACTTGTCCCACCCCTCCACAGCTGCCTGCCTCACAGAACGATGTGCATCTGTATGTGGCATGTGTGTCACAGGGCCTTATGCTTCAGAGTCTTTCCACATCAGTCACCTCCTTTGATCCTCACCGAGAGGGAGCATATGAGGAAAGGCTGGGTTTATTCTGGGCCTTTAAGAGCCACTAGAGGACATGGCTGTGAGCCACCTGCCAGCTCTGTGTTAGGAGGCCATGGTGACTCCTGAGCAAAACCCAAAACCACACACACACACACACACACACACACACACACACACACACACACACACACACAAACACCCCAAGGGGAGGGGGGATAAAGAAAAACATGCAAAGCAAAACAGAATAATAATAGAAAGCTACAACCAAAAAGAACTTTCAGCAGTGTCACTGTTCCCCACACTTTGCCAAATATCAGATGTGCTTTCCTGCATTCCAGACAGGCAACAGGTGAGGGGTGGGCTGCATCGGGTGGCCCTAGTTCCGCCTGCTGATCTTCAGGCCCATTTGGGCATTTCTAGCTGTGCTGGTTCTTGGCATCCAGGTGGATCTTCCTGGCCCTCTTTCCTGCGTCCTGTGCAACTGTCCTACTTGTTGCTTGCACAGCGGCGTCTCCTTCAGACAAAGGCACTTGTGATGGGATGAGGATAGAGTTGTGGAGTTTTGCAGACACCGGGCCAGTTTGGTTTCTACACATAGAGCTGGGTATGGGTGTGTGCTGGTGTGCATGGACCCCCACACACACTCCCAAACATGGGGCCATGCTCAGTAACCTGCAGCAGAATCTGCTGTCTTGTTTGTGGATCATCTGTATTACTGGTTCCCAGGCAGCTTATGATATTTTCTGTGACTGACGGTCACTGTCATATTTCTGCCTGATGTGCACTGAGCTTGCAGTTGTTGACTTGGCTTATGAAATTGTCATCTGGCCATCTCCCATTGTTCACCCACACTGAGCCTCGCATGGCTCATTTCAGCTGGCCGGCTTCCATCCAGAGGAGGCAGGTGCTCCGGAACCAGACGGGTTGGGCAGGGGTTGCTCTTTGTCTGGGGCTGTGTCTCTTCTCTAGGGCAGGCTTCCCTGAGCATCCTGTCCTAATGACAAGAGGAAGGGGCCATGCCAGTGGGACTTTTTAAGAAGAGGCTAGAGAGATGTCTAGTTCATCTTCCTCATCAGTTTGGTGACCCTGCAAGTGGTCATCAGCCTCATCTCGGCTACCTGAAGAGATGAAGAGTCACTCCATCCTAAGGCAGCTCCTTCTTGTGTAGATTAGCGCATGCTCTGCACACGGGGAGATGGGAAGGGCACTGCGCTAAAAGCCAGGCGCCAGCTAGGACCTCAGGCAGGGGTCTGAGGGGTCTTTGTTTCCTCTGCCTATGAAATGGGACAAGTGGCTTTCAAATAGTGCCCTGAGCAGCTGGGGGTTTCTGGAAGTTTCCTCAGGGGCTGCAATGAAGGTTGAGGTAGGAGTTAAGTGTTGAGGGGAGGACACCAGTCATATTAAAAGAGAATAGCTATGATTTTATGTTTCATATTCTGGGCTTTGAATAAGTGGCTTTTGTAGATAAATGAGTTTACAAAGCAAGAGCAGTATAAGATTCAAAGACCTTTCCAGTTCTAATTTTTTTATAGTCTTTGAAATCTGTGGAAATCACCATGAGGTTTATTTAGTATAATAGTAGTACTTTAAATCTCTTTTACAAGGAACAATTCTAACCCCTCTTCAAAACAGCCTTCCCTCTGTCTCCCACCTTTCTAAAGTCCCTAAGCTTAGGCTGTAAATATTACATCAGAGGCAGCCCTGGGCAGAAGAGTGAATTAAGTGAGGTTTGTTGTGATATTCTCCTTCCTTTCTTTCTTTCCCTTGTTACTGTCTTTTCTACTCAAGGGCTTCTGTGCTTTCCCATTCTTCATAGACCATCAGACCCACCCAGACAACTCTCACCCTCAGGAATTTCTCTGATAATCTTATGCTGGCTCTTAAGTGTTAGCTGATGCTGTTTTACCAGCTTCCGAAATATTTGGAACTTCTGGAGCCTGAACACTGAAATGTGTTCTCAAAAAATGAATCTCTAATGGTGCAGCCTGGGGTTCAAAGAGAGGTTGTGTGGCAGGAAATTGTGGTGTGTGCGTGGGCTGCTCCCCACACCTTCAGCTTCTTCTCCATCCCTTCCTCTGGGTGTGTTTGCCTTAGAGGTACATTTCCAATTTTGCCTTACAGAAGTATTTCCAAAAGCAAATCCCTTGGAATACTAATCCTAAAGGCTCTGAGATAAAAGGATTCCGCGGCCAAATGCCTTCCGGAAAAAGCTGGGTATTATGTTTCCCTCTTAGAGATTCACCATGCACCCTGATCTATTTCTGACTCTGAGAAATTCATCAGGGAGGAGTCCTGTTCATCTTTATTTAATCCAATGTTTCCCCGACTATTTGACCACAGTACCCTATATCCCTCTGAGTGACAGCTGTAGACGTCCCCCAGGACTGGTGTGCCCCGGGACGCAGTGGGAGCAGTGGTTGTCCCTGGGGGTAGTTTTGCTCTCCAGGGGGCTTTGGACAAAGTCTGGAGACTGTTGCGGTTGTTACAACTGGTAGGGAGAGTGATTCTGGCATCTGCTGAATGAATGCCAAGGATGCTGCTCCACATCCTAAATGAGCAGGACAGCCACCCACAACAGAGACTTATCTAGTCTCAAATGTCAGCAGTGCCAAGGCTGAAAAAACCTGCTCTAGAAATAGGTGGGGACAAGGTCTGTTTAAATGCAGAGTAAGGTCCTGAAAAATCAGGGACACAGCCAGGCCTTTTATGATGAGGGATATTTTCTGGACAGTACTAAGGAGATGCACCCAGGTGATATTTCCCTGAACTCGGCTGTAGCAGATCCAGCCCTGAGCACTCCTTCATGCCCAGAGGCAGCACCCCACTTCTCTGGATTCCCCCCCCCATATGGGCAGGGATGATAGATACCTTTTCATTGCATACCCTCTGGGATTAGGGCCGACATAGCGCATCACCTGTTCATGTCCTCTCTTCCAGAATCAAGCGATTTAGCATCATTACAGGATAAGCCTGTTTTCCCAGCTTGCAGATTGTGCTTTATTTATTTCTTTAATCTTGCTCCAAGCCTCTTTTCTTTTTCTTGGACTGACAGGGCTTGGCTGCTCCTTCTGGAGATGTTGACTTGATGGAAAAAATGTGCTTGCTGTCAAGCACAAGAGAGTTCCTGGGACTGAGATTCTATAAGTCCCAGTGATTTATCTGTTTCCATAAAGCAGAGCAATGATGCTTGTTAGTCAGCAGAACTCACACCTGCAGCCTCCCCTGATCAATCCCGCTCTGCATCAGGAAGGGCAGAGCAGTCCGCTCCAGTTTGCAGGCTTTCTGGTTCTGTAAGTCAGTGAACAGGGAGTTCTTTCGGGCTATGAGTCCCTTGAGAATCTGATGGGAGTGAGGAACTTCTTGCAGAAAAATGCCTACAGATGCATATGTGCAGTTTTACGTGAGATTTGTGGTGGTGCATGGTGGCCTGCATTTGTGAACTCAGAACTTGACATGCCTAATTACAGGACACTACTTGGAGACAGGGGCTGCTTGTGTGGCTGTGCACTGAGCATCATCACCAGGGTGTACGAGGGAAGGACCACCTCAGTTCCTCACCTCAAAGAGCTGCTGTTCTTAAGGAATCATAATTTAATTGAGTGAGTAGCTCCTGATGATTTAGTTCATTCATTCATTCAGCACATATTTATTTGGTTCCTGGGCAACCAATGTCAACTACTAGGGAGTCAAAAATGAAAAAAAAATTTTTTTCTCTCAACAATAGAGACTAGAGGAAAGGGCACTGTCTCCCCTGGGCTAATGTCCACCTGGTGAAATTATGCAGGATCAGGTAGGGTCTGCTTGGGCCCTTGATCCTGGACTCAAGCTTAACCTGAGAGGCATTTTAGGAGATTACCCAGAATCTTCCAGGGTCCCATTTCCCCTTTTCAGTGCCCTCTTCAGAGCTGAAGCCACTTGGGTGACATGCCATAGCTGTCATAGGCAAAGGACAAAAGACATAGGGTCTCATCTTGGGGTTTTGGGACTTGGCTTACCAGTTGTGATCCACAGTCCCCACAGCTCCTATCAATGAGCTTGGTATGCAGGTATGACTGTGTTTTCTGATCACATATCCATATTGTTGAAGCTCACTGATTTGAGGGTCTCTGTAGAGGGAGAACTTTGCAGAATGATGCACACCTTTGCAATGAATCATGTTAATGCAAGTTGCCTCTGTTTTCTGCATTGTTTGAGCTCCATAATGAATCCAATAAAACAACCAGCCCCCTTCTTCTGGCCAGGATGCATACTCTAGCATTTTGTGAAGAAGACAAGCTGGTCTGTTTGTTCGAGCTGGCAAGCACTTGAACTCAGCTATAATCCAGCGTAACCACCTGATGCTCTTTTGGGATGGGCAAGTGGGATTTCTTTTTCCAGAAACAATCTGTGTCTGAATGAGGTTGTGAAGTTCTCACCTGAAGAGGGGCAGTGAAGTCCATAGCAGCTGGATTCCAGAGGAGAAATCACTTTTTCTTGATTGGTACCTTTTCATTCTCCTTTAAAAAATGCCCGGGACTACTACCACAGCTCTGAATCCCCAGTGAACTGCAGGGTAGGGAAAAAGACCACACAGAAAGTACAGTTGTAAGCAGGTAATGAGAACCGGTTACAAGCAGGCGGCTTTCTGCCTGTGAGAATGGGGGGTTACAATTACAGATTTATATGGCTCCATTTTCTGCTTTCAGCATAGCCGTCGACATCTCAAACTGAGAAGCCCATCGCTGCGACCTGGGCAGCCTCTCCTCCCAACTCCTGTGTCAAGAGAAATTTATTATTCTTACACATTCTGCTCTGAGCAGCTCCCTTCAGATGGGCTTCGGGAGGGAGGATTTTATTTTATTTTATTTTTTATTTTTTTATTTATTTTTGTCTTTTTGCCTTTTATGTAGAGCCACACCTGCGGCATATGGAGGTTCCCAGGCTAGGGGTCTAACAGGAAACTGTAGCCGCCGGCCTACGCCACAGCCACAGCAACGCGGGATCCGAGCCGTGTCTGCAAACTTCACAGCTCACGGCAACGCCGGATCCTTAACCCACTGAGCAAGGCCAGGGATCGAACCCGCAACCTCATGGTTCTTATGTGATTTTACTGAGACACGTAGCTCTGCAGAGACTTTGTTCTGTCTCTCAGGCTGGGCTCCTGAATCTGGGTGAAGTAGGTGGGGAAATTGAATC
Source organism: Catagonus wagneri (assembly GCA_004024745.2). Lineage (NCBI taxonomy): Eukaryota > Metazoa > Chordata > Mammalia > Artiodactyla > Tayassuidae > Catagonus > Catagonus wagneri. Next base: position 24,759,778 of record PVHT021183705.1, on the reverse strand, counting down.
AGGCAGTGGTTGCATTGAAAGAAAACTAAAATGGAGCCAAAATACCATTTATTGCTGCACTTGGGAACAGAAGACTGGAACAATAACTGTAAAGTCCATCAGCTGGGACTCGGTTAAATCAGTTATGTTCCATCCATAAAATAGAATACTATGCAGTTGTTAAAAGGAGTGAGGGAGGTTTATTTCCACTGATAAGGACTGATCTCCATGGCATAGTATCAGGAAAAAAAGTGCAATTCAGTGTATATCGCATGATTCCATTTGTATAAAGATAAGAGTGATCTCTAAAAATGCACCTTATGTTTACAAGGTTGATCTCCTGGAGGAATCATAAGAAATTTGTAGTGATATTTACCACCAGGGAAGGACTTGATTGAGAGAACAGAGGCGGCAGGAAATCTGTTTGTAGAAAATTCTTACTTGTGACTGGACTTTTTTTTTTTTTTTCCTATATTCTTGTATTACTTTCTCAAGAACCACTTAAGGCTAAAAAATGAATTTAAAATCTAATAATGCCTAGCAAGGTTTGCTTTTGGAAAGATGAGCAAATTGTGGTTTGAATGTGACTAACCAAAGCTACCCAGAAATGAAAAGTTGTCTCCAGGAACTCCCATTATTGTGTGGGATTTATCTCTGCTAATGATAAGTAAGAACTAGAACCTGTCAGGTGAGGGACAATTTTACCTTCATTTATGGGGATGAATTGAGTACATTATGTTCCACATAAATTGCATTTATACCGCACCTATTTGTTATGTGCCCGTTATTAGAAGCTCAAATTTCCCTCCTAATGACATCATTGTTTCCCCCACCCAGCCTCCCTGCCTCTTCTGTAGACGTTTTGTCTTGTGATTCTTCAGCAGGGATGGGGTGGGCAGTCTGTTCCCTGGGGACTCTCAAATTTTCCTTCCTGTGAATGAGGGGTCAAAGAGGTAATAGAAATATTTGGAATGGCCAAGTGGGAGGAAATGAAAGTAGTGAGGCCTTTAGCAACCAGAGTGGCATATCCCTTTTGGATAAAATGTAACTTGAGAAAAGTCTGTTCACGGTCATACCTTGTTGAAGGTCATACCTTGTTCAAGGTCTGGGGGCTTCTACAATCCCTTTCCTAAGCCTTTCTGTGGTGTCTCAGCATCCTCTTTCAGGGATACCTGGCTCTTCAGATTTGATAGAAGCCTCACTAATTAAAAAGCATCCTCCTGGGTGTTGGTGTTGGGGCTATACGGGAAGGTTGACCAGATAGCTGGGAAGCAGCCTGACCCTGTGCATTCTGCCACAAATTCTTGAAAACATATCTCATCTCTTGTATTGGACATCAGGTTCCTGGAGGGTGAGGGACTGTTCATCTTTTTGCTCAGGGAAGAAGTTAACACATCTTGCCCTGAGTCGATCTTCCAAAACCCAGATCAGACAGGTTGTTACTGGGTTATGGCATTACAACTGGATGGTTCTTTCCCCAGGATGTGTTTCTCTGATAGGAAATGTAACAACCAGAAGAGAGTTGCTGAGAAAATGCAATTAACAAGTGAAATTGTTCTTAGCACAGTATATATTTGGAGTAGGAACTTAATAAGCATTAAGAGAATAATGGTTGCCCTTTGAAAGTGTAGCTGTAAGTGGAGGTGGGTTCTTTAGATGTTCCCACTCTGAGCCCGTTGCTACACCTGCATATGAAAAATATCTGGCTGTGTGGCTTTGGGGGTTATGTTCCCTCAGTTTGGTTTCCTCTGGCTAGTAGGAATCTTGGCTACCCCAGTGGCCAATATTGTCAGATAATTCAGGACTCTCTCCCTCACCCTATCTCTTCTTAATGGTCTGGCATTACTCAGGGGATTCTGTGCCAACACTGCCATAACTCTTCTCAGTAACTCGCCCATCCAGGAGCTTTTTCCCCAGAACAGGAGAGCAAGAGCCAGTCCAGGGTCCATATAACACTGCTTCTCTCTCCCGCCGAAGACCGGTGTGCAGAATGTATCTGAGAGTCATCCACAGTACTAAATAACACAATGCAGCAGACAGCACTTCCTATAAATTACTGAAAACTGCACTGAAAAGACAATGTAGGGTGCATAAATTCAAGTATTTAGCCAGAAGCCCATTAACTTAGGGTAGACAAAAAAAAAAAAAATAAAGAACGTTAACAAACCACTTCCTGGTAGGAGTTTGCAGTGGATGTGGAAGTAGGAGAGGGTAACAAAAAATACACTATGCTGGAAAGAAGCCCAGAGGCCAGAGAAAAGGAAAAGAAAAAAGAACGAAGATACTTTTCAAGATGGTACTTGAAACTGCACAACTCAGATTGGGACTTGAACCGCTGGGCTGGGACTTGAACCGAGCCAAAACCTGGTCTGGGGCTTGAACCCACTGTCTTTTATTGAAATTATACCTCTGGTGTCAGAATTTACTGAATCTCAGGTTCTTTATGTCTCAGTGCAGAAGGAATTCAGTGAGAGGCAAAGTGATAGGTAAGATGTAGATTTATTGAGAGATACACACCCCATAGAGTGTGGGCTATATCAGAGGTGAGAATGATCTGGAGATACTCATTCCATGGACAGAATGTGGTCCATCACAAAAGGTGAGAAATTGGCCCCCAAATATGGGGCTTGTTAGTTTTTATGGGCTAGGTAGTTTTATAGGCTAACAAGTGGAAGGATTTTCCCAACCATTTTGGGGAAAGGTGAGAATTCCTAGGAATTGGCTACGTTTTGGCCTTTTATGTCAGCCCTGCAACTATCATGGTACTGGTGGGTATGTCATTTAGTTTACAATGAGCATATCATGAAGCGCAAGGTCCACTGGAAATTGAACCTTCTGCCATCCTGGACATAGTTGTTTCTACCAGCTCATGTTGTACTTTCAATGGCTATGGCATTCTTTTAAAGGTTGTGCCCTGCCCTCTTCACTCCTATTTCAGTAAGAGAGAAAAATCTGTTGTCTAAATTTGGAGTCTCCAGGTAGACTGATTGCCATTGGAAGGTCCACCTTGTTCCCTTGTTGGCACAACTCTTCCCTATCTCCGTAATTTAACGATTTATCCATGTAGTGGCTTATATGCCACCTCCTCCCTGAAGCTTTTCCTGATGTTCTGGATGAAAACAACTTTCCCTCTTAGGACTTAGCTCTGTTTCAGTGCTCATCTCGCTCTTAGCGCTGACTTGTTTTTATGGTGGTTATTTGTGTCCATGTTTGTATAAGATCTATGAAGGCAGAGGTTATGATCTGGTGATTGACGATTTAGCAACTGTCTTACTGAATGCTCCTTGTCTACCATTCCCGTTGCTAATGGGGGATACTTACACAAGTGAAAGGTCTTAGCACTAAGGCATTTACCTTTAGCAGAATCAAGTACCATTCTTTGCATAGTGTATGTGCAATCTCTATGGAGTGAATGAGGCTCAGCCCTCTTTGCTCAGTTTTAAGGATGAGGAATGAGGTTCATGGCTACCTGATCTTCACAGGACCACACTCCTAGTTTGCATAAAGACAGAAACTCAGGAAACTCTTTTTTTGCTTGACTTTATAGTCTACAAAGAACATCATTGTCTTGGCCTGTTGTCTCAAAGGTGAATAAGTAGGACTGGGAGAGCCTGGAGATAGCTCTAAACCCCAAAGTTGGGAATACAACTGCCAGGATGCACTAAGAGCTAAAGAAAGAACATGAGCTATTCAAAAGCAAGGCCAGTGGATTGTGGGGTGGATAAATCTGACAAAGGCTAAGAAAGGATTTTGTGACCTGAGGATGAAGTGTGGCATAAGAGTCTGGGCCTTGGGGCAGGCAGATCCTCTTTAACTGGTCACTTTGCATATGTTTGTGGACTCCTAGAGGCGATATGGATTCAGAGCCCTGCAAACAAACCTGCATCTGTCCAAACTTAGCTTAAATCAGTCTCTTGTCAAACTTGAAAGTTAGTCTTTCCTTTTCCTGGTTGTTACGCAGGTAAGTTAGAACTGGAAAAATACTCGGGAAGACATATGATGTAGCCCCCTTTATTTTATGCCAGTAGAATTTTGCCTCCATTTAACATGTGACTTAAAAGAGGCTCAGAGGAGTTTAAGGGTCTAAAACCACTCAGGAGAGCTCTCTAGCTGATGGTAGCCCGGTGGTGATTCACTGTGTACAGAGTAGCTGTTTTGCTAACATTCTTTCTGATTTGGATTCTGGTAAAATAAGATGCTTCATTCAGATGAAACCAAGGCTCCTCAGGAATTGACTCGAAAGCTACCCCTTTGGCCTTGAACTTAGGCCATGGGATTGTTGGTGTCTAAATCTTTCCACTCTGGCTGCTGTGCTTGAGTGACAGGGGAAGACTTAGAGGGGTGTCCATGCTGCTCTGAGCATATATGCAGTCGGACAGGCACAAGGGTTCTAGAGCCTCTCCCTCTTCATTGGTAAGCAGATAAGCTCATCTGCTCATACCTAATGGATCATCCAGGGTTCTCTGGGACTCTAGGAAAACAGAAGCTCTTTCCAAATGGGAAATCTTTTGGTGGCTACATATAGTCAGAACAGATATTTATATTTCCAGACCTCTTTCCATAACAAAGCCAATAATTAAAATCTTTTGCTGAGATCAGAGTTGTCATATTTCTGTTTGGGAATCAAATCAGATGGAAGGAAGGGGAATAGATTGGAGGCATACTTGTAGAGGGAAACTTGGACCAGTGTCTACATTTCCTGCAAAGAGAAGCTCGTGTTGGGGGTGGTCCTGACCTGAATTCAAAATTCAGGAACCAAGAAAGTCAGAGTTATCCTAAAACATCATGGGCCTTTCCTCAAAGCGTTATCTGGGCAGTAGAGCTTGGTGGCAAGAAGATGGGGAATCTGTGTGGGACCTCCTCACTCCTGGGCCTCCTCAGGCTGCCTGTTTATCCAGTATAGCTTTGATGCTATGTATAGTTTCGTCCTCCTGTGGGGTGTGGTTGGTTCCTCTTTTCAATTGTATTCCATTCTTCTTTGCTCCACTAGTTAAGCATGTTAATAACTTTTTAAGGCCATTAATGAGTATTTTATTTTCCTTGGATTGCTCATAGCATGTGTGCTGTTCCTGGAAGTTAGAAGAAATGCAGTGGGCATTTATTGCTATGGTCTTTGCGGCATTTCCTGCTTTGGAAAGTGAACTTCTAAATATTCTTGGTATCAAGATGACTATAGCTCTTCTTCACACTTATTATTTCCTTCTGAAGAAAATAACTCAGAACATACTCCTCCATGAAAATTTTAATGACTCAGATTTGCATGGCCTTACTTTCTCTAAATTTCTACATTTCTGTAGGTTGTGCATTATCTTTTTGTTCCATTCATCTAGCCTCAGTGGAATGCCAGTGGAATTTTGCCTCCATTTAACATGTGACTTAAAAGAGCATATGGGCTCCTTGAGTCTTCCACAGTGGCTATGTCCCTACTTTGGGACTGAAGGATTTTTGGATTATTGATTTCCTGAATTTTAACTTTTAATAAGGAGTTTTACTGTACCAGTATCATGGTGGGGCAAGTAAAGGGAGGAGCCTTGGGACTTACACTGGAATATATATATATATTAAAATGTATATACGTGTGTGATTATGTATAAATAATAATATACAAATGTATATGCATGTATGTGTATATATGAAATATGTATGATTATATAAAATTATATGTCTGTGTGTATATACAAATTTTATTGTCATGTATGTACATCTACATATACACTTTTTTCTCATTTTAATCCTCACAACAAACTTGGGATTAACATTGTTATTTTCTGTGTTTTTGAGAAAAAAAGAGGTTCTTATCACTTATAGGAGTGAATTATTTTGAATGTCAGATAATATAACCTCATCTCATATGGGTGAATCTTTTTTTACCTAGAGTGACTGAATAGGAAGTTGAACTCTGTGTACAATAAGCACAGACTCTACAATTTGGGGTAATTAAAATAATGAGTCTGCACTCTTGTTCTTGCAAGGTCACACAGCCAGTAATCTGTGAACCTGTTATTCAGTATCAGGTCTGCCACAGTCAAATGCTTCTAGTCCTTCCTGATTGAAAGGAAATAATAGTGGAGGACTGTGTTTAGGAAGTTGGGTTCTGCAGCACAGGGGACCATTGAATGCTTGATGAGGAGCTAAGTGTGAGATCTGACAGTATGTTTTATTAGGATATCCTTGTTAGAAGGTTGGGAGATAGGTGGGAAGCTGTGAGAAGGAAGAGGAGTAAGTTCAAGGCCAAGGTATTACAGTATTCTGGGTAAAAGATGACAAAAATATGGGCTGAAGTTGTGGAGATATAGAGGATGTGATAACAAGTTATCTTGTGAAGACAGCATTATTAGGACTTAGCAATAATTGAACGAGTTGGGGGAACAGTTAGATCAGTAATATGGCTTTTAGGTTCCCACTGACCCCATTAACCCAGACGGTAATACAGACAGAGGAGCATGGATTTTTTTGGGAGGGGTGGGGGGAGGAGGAAAATGTGTATGATTTTGACATATTATGATTGAGGTACCAGTAGTTCAAAAGGTTGGAAATTTCTAGGAGGCGACTGGACTTATAGGACTATGACCGAGAAGGAGTTCTGGATGGGAGAGGGGATGTCTGGATCCTTTGGCAGTTAGGTGGTAATGGAGCTGTCAGAGTGGATTACATTTCCCAAGAGGAGAAGGTGGAAAGAGAGAGGGTTGATGATGGAACTCTGGCATTGACCACCACTTAAGTGGTGGAGTGAGGCAGGTCAGAGATGGCAAAGTCAGAGAAGATGCCAGCAGAGTACCAAAAAGGCAAGGGACTGGGTCTTTGCCTCACCTTAGTTTCCTTATCAGAGAAGAGCAATCTGAAGGCTGCTGTTGTCCTTGGCAGCTCCCTCTGAAGTCTTTTAAGACCTCCCCCTCAGAATCATTCATCCCTGAGTTTCTGGAACAGTACTGATCCTAGGTACTTTGTTCTGTTGTCAGACTTCATGTCCATGTTTGGTCAGATTTTGTGTCCAGCTTCTTGGTTTGGAAAATGTTGTACATGTATTACTCGTCACCTCTCTGGAGTGAAGCAAGTAGTGTACCCCAGGGCTCCAGTTTTCCTTCAAGGGTTGATGGTTGGGACAATTTCTATTATGAAGCCAAAGTGGCAAAGCGCCAAGTGGCTGCTGTAGATGGGAAAGACAAATGTGATAAGGGGAGTTCTGGGGTTCAGAACAGATGCCTGCGCTACAGCGTGGAGAGTCTTAAAGGATCCCAGAGAGTAAATAGCTAAGGGAATCCACAGGAAGTCAACCAAAAGGGTCTCCATCAGAAGGATTTAAACTAAAGTTTAAGGAGGGATATCAAGATTGATTGTGTGTGTGTGTATGTGTGTGTGTGTATGTTAGAGAGAGAGAGAGAGAGAGGGAGAGAAGGGGGTTGTGGGGGCAATTGATTGAATATTCAGCATAGTTGAAGAGGAAAAGAAAGATTTGGCAAGTTACTCCAATAGACAACACATACCTACACGTCTTCTTCAGGTTTTGCTATCAGAGCAAGGAGACTGCTGTGGAAATATGGATGTTTAAGAGGAACCACATACCTTGTCCTTCTGGATGTCATAGCGCGACACCACGAAAGGCTTGGCGAGGATTAGTAGCCTGCGCTTGTCTACCCTAAGGAAGGCTTTCAGTGGACTCAGTGGGGGATGTGGAGATGACTAAGGCACACTGCAGCCTCCTGATGTCTGAGAACAGTATTCTCAGTCACATCAGACCTAGTTTCCCTTTTTGTAACAAATATTTTGAAATCCTCATTTTATAGTACTAACCTGAAATTCAGAGAAAATGTAACCTGCCTACACACATAATTAAAATCAACATAATGCCCATAGCTCTAATATAAAGGAGAAATAAATAGAGAGTAATGTATAACAAAAGAGTGTGTATTTCACTAAATGCTAAGGTATGGTGATGCTGGAAGGTATAATGAAGTTGTCAGATGTTTACTCCTATACTTAAAATCACCATGCGTAAAAGAGCTATAAAGGCAGGCTGACACAGGTGTGTGGTACTGGTAATTCAAATATTGCCATTTGTAAATGGTGTTGCCATTTATTATGTGATTTAAAAAAAATGCTGAATACTTCGTTAAGTTCTTTATAAAACAAAAGGCAATTATCTCTCAACCTAATGGCAGTGGTATATCTAGAACATTCAGTCTATTAATATTATGCAAAGATATTTTCTGCTAAATTAATACAACACCGTAAATAAACTATACATCAAAGTTTTTAAACAAAAATACAAAAAAAAAAAAAAAAGAGAGAAGCATATAAGCTCCAAGGAACATTTGTTTGATTATGTGGGGAGACACACTTTCAATGGGCTAGTCCTTTGCTTATAATGCATTTAAACCCTTTTCCTAAAAGCAAAACATGATTTAGTAGTTTCTAAGGGATTTACAGCACTAGGTTCATCTTATTTTCATTAAGCAATATTTTTGTTTCTGAACAAAAATATTGTCTGCTTATATGTAAAATGAATTTAGGCTCTAGGCTGAATGACAAGCAGGTTTTCCGCTATGAGAATGTCTGGGGGCTATTTTCTCTCCAGGGATGTGAGATGATTTTTCATGGTCCAGCAGACTATGGAAGGATTAGTATTCCTGCCTCTGTCCACTGAATCCAGTATTGTTCTCTACAACCAAATTTTCAAAATGCCCCCTGAGGGCCAGCAGCTCTCCTGTTAGAAACACTATTTTAGACTTGGTGGGGTCCAGAAAAGACTAATTCTCCTGGGCCCTGAAGAACCCCACTTAGCCCATATAACCAGGGCAGGATACCAGTGAGGAGCTGTCCCTGGTGCTGCTTAGTCTTCCGTGCAAACTAATTGGATTTATTGTGGATTTGACTAATTCCATTTCCTGTCTCCACTCTGACCCCTCTTTGATCATGGCTCCCTGACTTAAGGCTCTAGTTGCCAACTTCGGTTTTCTCTGTAATGAGAATTAGGTGCCCAATAGCCAGGCTACCAGCCGGGCCTCCTGGCCCTGCTTTGGACCGAGAACTACCCTGAGTAGTGGTGTGGCTTTGGCAGAACCTTCCTGATGGGATCAAAGGATAAAGGATCACTACTTCTTAGCTGTTTCATAGAAAAGGGCTTGAAGAGGGATTCTTTTAGTTGTGTACCATGTAGCTGGGTGGAACATAGTTGTTTTCTCACATTTGGATTTAGAAGGGCCTGTGATTTCCATAGTTTGTTCTATATCTGTGAAAAGCCTGTCAGTGCTATACCTTATGTAGCCAAAACTCCTAACAGTATTTGCTGAAGTGTGAGACTTGTAGAACTTCATCTAGCACATGGATGTGGCAGTAAGTAACATTGGCTCATTTGGTGAGATAATTAATTCTTTCTCAGTTTTCTTTTAATCCCTTTAGGAATCAGGAACACAATCTCAGTTTGGGGCTAGTGTGTCTTTAACACCTCTGCCTAACACTTGATAATCTCCTATTCTAACAAACAAAGGACGGGCTTCAGGCTCAGAGCCCACAGCAGGGGACAGTATTGACTAGACTTTAATGGCCATGTTTTCTCTGCTTGGTAATTATTTTCATGATTACTCTGCATTTATGGCAGGTGATACTGATTTTCCATTTTGGTAGTAATACCAAGTTTTCTTTCAAAATCAATTTTAGTAAAAAGAAGAGGTAATTTAAAGAAATACATTATGTTTAGCGTAGGTATTAACAGATGTAGCTTGCAAAGAAGGTGGTGCATGTAGAGCTGATGTTTAGGAAATATTGCCATTTTGTATCACTCAAGGGGCAGGTGCCTGGGTGTAGAACAAGTTCAGGGGCAGAGGCAGGCCATACTTGCAGGATATTGGCTGGTTGTCAGTTCATTAAATTATTGGTTTCTTGCACAGATCCTCTGAAGACTATTTACTGTTCTCGTTGCTATCTTCGTCCCTGGATAAGGAAGCAGCGTGTTAAGGCCTCATATAATCGGTGATGGATGGCCCCAGCCTGTCAGTCTCTGACACTTTGAGTGTTCGGTAATTTCATTATCTGTCCATTTCTCTACTCTTTGCAGCCTAGCACTTATGACAAGGTGGCATCCATCTCTAATGACATGGGATGGGCTGAGATTCCCAAGGATGATTCTGCCTTTAGAAGAGAGGAAATTTATTGAAAGGAGGCACTTCCCTTTTTTCCCTCCCTAGTCTAGAACAAAGTAAGAAGCTGGGCCAAGAACATTTGCTGCTGCAAAAATAGAAAGAGAAGAATAAATAGCCTAGGTAAGAGGTCTGTGAAATGAAACCATTAGTGACAAATGACAGTGATTGAGGTAAATGTTTTCTAACTCAAGATAGAGTTAAAAGTGTTTTTTTCCAAACACGTTTTTTTAAACAACAAACTGATGCAGATTGGATGCCCACCAAATAAATAATATCAAAGGAGCCACATTATCCTTTGGTTTGATGGAGCCAAGCTGTTTGCTTAAGCCAATCTTGGCCAATTTCTCTGCTCGAAAAAAAGATCAGAATCAAGGCTGACTTTTTAAAAATAGAGAGTCCATAAGTATGCTGGGTACCTATAATATTGGCTATAATTACTTGACTAATCCCTATATTCCACCTACATTTATTTCACCTAATATTTATAGCAAATCCTAGCATCAAAGAGGTTAAGCTTCAGAGAAGTTAAGTTAATCGCCCAAATCACACAGCAAGCAGGGTGGGACAAGGGTTTGAATTTCCTATCTCCAACTAATGTCTCTATATCCAAAGTCTATACATTTTGGACCTAGTTGCCTTTTTTTCTAGTCTGGGTTGATAACTTTCCCCTTTTAATCACAAAACTCTCCCAACGATAAGAATCACCTTGGGTGACTGCCAAAAAGAAAATCATCTTGGCTGTTTTTAAAAAAGAAAAAGAAAAAACACACATACATAGGTTCCTGAGCTTTAACCCAGATCTTCTGAATCAATGTTTCTGAGGGCCAGGTCTTGTCATATTTCTAACAAGCTCGACTGGGGTATATAGTCATCAGGAAAGTTGTGGCCAAGGTGCATAATCTCACAGGGCAATGCCAGGGTTGATTTTCAAAGTATTTAATAACCAGCAGAGGCCTGGGCTCTGCCCAGTTAGAAAGGGCCCTAGCTATAGCTGAAGTGGGGTCTTAGAGGTCCTCTCAGTGCCACACTTTAGTTACCTAGGGATGGGAGGAGAGAAAAATTGGAAGCATGTCTGGAAGATGGGACAAATGGGGGGCTCGGAGCAATAGGTTTTTACTAATGTCAATATTTTAACTGGTGTGACTGTACTGGTGAGTGCCAGTTGAGTATCAGCCCTGGTAACCTTCATATGGGAAACCGTAAATGGACGGTAAGAGCTTCTTTTTCTTAAATTCCTTATTTCTCAAAAACCTTGAGCCATCTGCATGAGAATCACAGGGAAGCTCTTTTTAAAAATGCAAATTTGATACCATTACACACCTATGAGAATGGCGAAAATCCAAAACACTGACAACACCAAATGCTGGCAGGGATGTGGAGCAACAGGAATGCTCATTCATTGCTGGTGGGGATGCAAAGTGGTACAGCCACTTTGGAAAGCAGTTTGGCAGCTTCTTACAAAACTTAATGTACTCTCACCATACGACCCAGCCATGATACTTCTCGGTATTTAACCAAATGAGCTGAAAACATATGTCCACACAAAACCCTGCATATGGGCGTTTATAGCAGCTTTGTTCATAATTGCCAAGACTTGGAAGCAACCAAGATGTCCTTTAGGAGGTAAATAGATACACAAACTGTGGTACATCCATACAATGGAATATTATTTGGCATTAAGAAAAACATGAGCTAACATGTTATGAAAATAACAGAGAGAACCGAAAATGCATATTACTAAATGAAAGAAGCCAGTCTGAAAAGACTACATGCTATATGATTCCAACTATATGATGGCTTGGAAAAGGCAAAACTATATAGACAATAAAAAGATCAGTGGTTTCCAGGGGTTAAAGGGGAGGGAGGAACGGAAGATTGTTAGGGCAGTGAAAGGATTCTATTTGCTACTGTAATGGTGAATACAGATCATAATGCACTTGTCCAAACCCAATGTGTGTACATATCCAAGAGTGATTATAAGCTATGGGCTTTGGACCTAGCCTGAGTCAGTCACTGAAGCAACCTGAGCATATAAATTTTTGCCCTCAGTCCTGGGTCCCCTCATGACTAGGATAATTGTGCCCTCACACTACTATTTTCAAAAAGTACCTTTGCTATGAGGCATTCCCTGATTCAGCTAGCCAGGACTGACTTCTTCTACTCCCTAGGTTTAAAAATCAGTGACTGTTCTTTTGGTTCCCCCTCCACTCCATTTATGTACTTCCACTTATTTTAGCATAGAGAGGCATGCCTTCCCTTTTTTGGCTGAACCTGAGGCATATGAAAGTTCCTGGGCCAGAGACTGAATCTGAGCCGCAGTTACAACCTACACCACAGCTGTGGCAATTGCAGATCCTTAACCCGCTACGCTAGGCCAGGGATGGAACCTGCACTGCCACAGAGACAACACTGGATCCTTAACCCATTGTGTCATAGCAGGGACTCCAAAAGGCAGCTTTAATGATGTGGTGAGGGTCACAGCCAGATCGGCTTGGGTTCACATTCCATTTCAGCACCTTGTTTTTGGTTGTCACTTAAGCTGTCCAAACCCAGACTTCCTTATCTGTAAACAAGGGGGAATTAAGAGGACCTGTCTATTAGTGAGCTTCAAATAGGGCACAGCAGCCTGCATTAATCTTTTTCTCCTTTTCCTCCTTCCTTGAAGGGAGACAGTAGGAGGCAGTGGAAGGCTCTGCAACCCAGCGGATCTTTGATTTTGACCTTGGAAAAATTAACCTTTTCAAACCATAATTTCCTCATTGGTAAAAGGAAAGTAAAAATGCCTACCTTTTAATGTAATTCTGAGGGTGAAAAATATCACCCCTGGCTCAGTTGGAACTGACACCCCTTTTGTGCCCGCCATTCATGCTGTCGTAAACCCGTGAGTGTGTGAATGAATGAATGATGTACTGCGGTACAGCACAGAGGGAGTCTTTCAGGTAAGATGCAAATCTGTTGTGAACATAATTTTTACATCTCAGAATTTTCATTTGGGCGTGTCTGTTTTGAAACAGAGCCTGAAAGGAGAAACTAAAGTGTCAAGTGATACAGTTTGATCTAATACCCACACTGTGCCTGGATTTACAGATATGCAGACGCTTACAGCATCATTGTGGTAGATGGCAAGGGCGAGCTTCAGATCCCCTTAACAATTTGGGAAATTTTACCACTCCTGAAGGTCTTAAGTTTAAATACTGATAAGAATAGAACTTACAAGGATATTTGAAAGATCCTAGCTGCTTTGATGCTAAAATGGGAATTGTATTCTCTGACATCTACTTCCCATTGCCAGCTCACTAAGCAATTGCTCACATTCTCTCTTTTCACTTTATTATATTTTAAGACATTTTAAATATTTGGGCGAATCACTCTTCTCAGTAATTAGATGTAGTGATTAGAATAGCTTTTATATTCCAAGGCATTACATTTCCTTTATACACCCCAACATCATCATTTTCAGTAATGACCTAGTATTTAACAACGATTTCATAAAGATTCTGGATCCTTGAAGCCAAGAGGGAATGAGCCTGTCAAGTGATAGGAATGGAAGATCTAAAATCCTATTCTGCCTGTATTTCACAACTGAATCAGCCCAAGATGAGGAAATAGAAGAAAAACTGAAAAAGAGAGTTCTCTCACAGAGACAGAACTCCTACAAGGTTGTTTCTCAACATCTTGCTCTAGTCGTTAGAATTGAGATAGCACTTTTCAGTCTGAGCTGATAGATCTCTTGAGGATTTATAGAACTAGATATGAGGCTGTGGGTTCTGCCAGAAAACAATGGCTCCTCCTGGAAGCAGCCTGGAAGCAGGAGTGCCGGGAAATGGAGGACTGTGAAACCCTACTTCCGGCTCTGAGCCCATATAGAGCAAAAGCAGAGAGGAAGGGAATTCCATGCTGTCAGAGTCTCAGTTAAGGATGCAGCTGGGATCTGTTGAGCATCGGCAGAATCCTTGTCCCTGAAAAATGAAGCATGAACAGAATCTGCTACTATTCAATTTCTTTCTTTTTTTTTTTGGCTATTTTAGTGCTGCACCCATGGCATATGGAGGTTCCCAGGCTAGGGGTCAAATCGGAGCTGCAGCTGCCAGCCTATGCCACAGCCACAGCAATATAGGATCTGAGCCGTGTCTCTGACCTACACCACAGCTCACGGCAACGCCGGTTCCTTAACGCTCTGAACAAGGCCAGGGATCGAACCCGCATCCTCATGCATCCTAGTCAGGTTTGTTATCTGCTGACAACTTCTGAAGGTCAGAGAGGGAATCCCCAAAGCCACTGACAACTTCTGAAGGTCAGAGAGGTCACTTTTCTGGTGTTGGGGCTGGGAGTCATGTGCACAGAGAATATCTTAGAGTGGCACCAAATTGAGTTTTTGCTGTGCTTTCTCTTTCCCTCCTGTAGCCCTGGGAGGTGAGGTCGTAGGCATCTGCAACCATGATACCCAGAGTGCTGCGTCTCAGACAAGATGGCAATTCCTTGATCTCCCAGGTTCAGGTGTTGGTGGGTGGTCCAGGGAGGGGAGGTGGCTCTTGTCCACCAGGTCATCTAGAGACCTGGACTCCTTCTGTCTCGTTGCTCTATTAGCCTCTCAGGTTATCTTTTCTGTATGGGTGAAGTTAGCTACTGTCATGCCCATATTGGTGGTGGGAAAGAGAACAGTCAATTTCTTTTTCAGGAGGTGACTCAGAAATCGCACACATCACTTTCACTCTGGTCCAGAAAATCTTAGTCTTACAATCACTTCTAGTTGCAAGGGAAGCTGGGAAATGAAGTTTCTATCAGGAGAGAGACTAAAATGTGTTGGGAGGGGTTCCAGTTGAAAAAGGAATGGAGGGAGTGGTGTTGGTAGTCTTTGCCAATGATCTCCTCCCCTTTTCAGTCCATGCCCATCTAATTCTGCTGTCATGTCCCTTAGAACTCCTCAGATTTCTCTCAGAAGCTGCCCAAAGGGGAGTGGAGAAGCTTGCCGTTGAGCATTCGGGGTTCAGACCTCTCCTCAACTGACTCACCTTGATTGTACTTATTTTATGCCTTATATTTTCACATCTATTTCTTTTAAAGAAAGATTTCCTGGGCTGAAATATTTTTGAAAACCTCTGCAATAAGCACTTTTTGTAATCCTCTGTATCACCCATCACTGGGACTTTTTTTTTTTCCTTCTACCTCATCACCTCTCTTTCTTCCTGGGTGTTTCTGGGTTGCTGTTTACAAGGAATGCATTTATGTTCCTGTGCGAGTCCCCAGGCTCATTTACTCACTCTAGCTCTCACTGAAGGTGAGTGACCCCATTTTTGCTTCTGGATTTTCTTGAAAGGTAGTATTTTTTTTTTCCTGATCCCTTTCTCCTCTAGCCATTCCTTGGAGGGTCCGCTGCCTCCTCCTAGACTCAAGGTCTCCCTCCTTGATTAAATTTACTGCTGTCACAGAGATCTTCTCTAACTCCTGGCTAAAGCCTGTTTGAAACTCCAGGGAAAGAGCTCTTATATTATTGCTTACCACACAATGCTAGGACCCAAATCACTGCCAAGGCATTGTTTGGGGATGTCAGTCCCCAGGTTGGTGGGTATATATCACCCATTTACCTCCAGTTATCTGGTTACTTTGTGAAATCAAAGGGTTCTGCCAAGTCAGTGATGATAACTTGACATTGCTTAGTGCTTTACAATCTTCACAGCTTTTTTTTTTCCACATGGAGCATCTCATTTGATTCTAATAAGTACCTGGAAGGTAGAGTTTTCATCATTCTCGATTTAAAGATGAGGATACAGGTGTTAATCAAAGGCCAAGGAACCTGGCCCAAGCCACATAACTGCTAAGAGGCAGAATTAGTGTTGAAGTCAGTTCTTTCAATATCATGTTTCATGTACATAAATTCTTGGTTATGTGGATTATAGAGAGGATGAAACAGGCTGTTGAAAGTTTCTTTCATGGTCCTTGCTTCATGGGAAGGGCTCGAAGTCAATGTTAGTTTCTTTCTTCCATTATCATACCTGATTCTCTTGTCAGGTGGCTTACTTACATTATTTCATATACTCCTGTAGGCTTGCAAGGGCAGAGCAGGCATGGTTATGTGCTTTATTCAAATATGGACACTGAGGCTAAAATAGGTGTAGAGACTCTGCCATTGTCACACAATTAACAGCAAAATCCATCTCCAGGAACCTAATGCAGTCCCTTTCTGTGAGCTTATTAACTGCATCACTGAAGTGTGATATTAATGCACTTATTTGAAAAGTTGATATTCAATCTTTAGATGTTAACAAAGATCCTGGTAGAGACAGGATAAGATTGAGATAACTGACATCATTCTCTGGATCTAGAACAGATGCCAAATCATAGGAATTGGGCAAACTTATTTGATTTCTACCAGAAATAGACTGACTGGTAGGTGTGAACTTCTTGCGTGCCTTAGGAAAGGCTGACTTTCATTTGTGCATTGATTTATTCATTCAAATAAGTAGGGTTTAGGTAAGTAGACAAATGGAGCAAGATAAGCCATGCATATCACCCTTAGCTGATTCTCAGGTGCTGCATGGAACTAATTCAATTTTCTTATAAGCCCATCCAACCCCAAAGAGCACCTGCTCTGTGTGAATCATCACAGGGCCATAAACCACAGTTCTGCATCTCAGTTTCTCACCCTTGAATACAAAGAAAGAGATATGTCCATACAGAACTAATATAACTAGAATGTGATTTGGTGCTAGAAGAAATAGAAACAAAATTGCCTTGAGAGCACAGAGGACAATGAGAATAATTCCACTTAGATCTGGGAAGGCTTCGTGGGAGAGGAGCCATATCAAGAAGGAACACAAGCCATGGCTTAGAAATGGAAAATGACGTGGGGCTCATAGTCAGAAAATCTTAATTTTCCACATGCAGTTTCAGCGTAGTCTTCGCTAGAAGATATGAATACAGAGGTGAGTTGTGGTTCATTTCAGGCATTTTGGAGTGGGGCCAAAGTGTCACCCTAAGGGGGTAGGACTTCTCTTGGAGGCGGTGGGGGAGTACGGGGGCTTTCTGAGTGATGGGGGACAGGAACTGAGAAGGCTCTAAGATTAAGACCAGGCACCATCACTTTCTTCTGGAGGGTGGAAATTGGGGGTTGCAACTACAGCCTGATATAATGCATAACCACAGCCTACCTTCTTTCATCCTCTTTCCTGTTTGCTGACACTCCATTTCCATCACTCTCCCACCTTGCCATGACCTGACTTCTTGGCTTTGTAGCCAGGGCTCTCTCTTCATACCACGTCCCCCCCACCCCACCTTTTACCCTTGCACAGAATTTCTTTCTCTTCCTCCTGGTCCTTTTTTTCCTTTCACTATTTATCCTATACTTTATTTCCCCCCTCTCTCTCTCTTTTTTTTCCATGAGTAAATATCAGACTTTTTTTTTTTTAACCTCTATCTTGGATACTTTGCTATCTTCCCACGGATGACTTCAATCTGCATTTTTAAGGGCCATGGGATGGGAGGTGGGTGTTAGGGAAGAAGTTATGAATATTTGCAGATGAATATTTTTTTCCACTTTTAAACTTTCTATAAAGTAGGTCGAGTTATTCTTAGCTTCTGGATGAGGAAACCGAGGCACAGAGAGGCCAAGTATTCCCCCTAAGACCACACAGGTAGTCATTAGTAGAGTCAGAAACCTAAACAGGATATTTATGACTCAACCCTGTTCTAGGTCTTTCTGCCGTATTCGGCTGTTTCCTCTGAATTAATTTCCTGTGTGCCCAGAGGGTAAGTCCAGGCACAGAGAGGTGGGGAGCTTAGTTACAAGCAAAACAGTAGGATAATGAATAGTAGACACAAGTTAACAGCAAGGTGACATCTCTGAATGTGACTAACAGTTCTGTAAGCTCTAGAACGCTCTTCGGTAGTAATGAACCTGGAGTAATATTGCCGGAGGCACTGTATATCAGAACAACTATTTGGAAGGCAGTGTGGCAGGAAGTACCCAAAACACAACACCGATCACAGCTTTTGACTAAGTTATGCACACCTTGGAATTTATCCTTAGGATTTGTTCAAAGATGAAAAGATGCTACATTCATAAGAAAATGAATTTTTTTCTTGAAAAAGAGAACATAATAAGGTATGTTCCTTTGATCATAGTGAAGGCTTTGTGGCAAAATGGGAATACATTTATGATAGGTTAGGTGTAAACGAAAAGGTAGCTCAAAATATATGTACTTAATCATGAGTCTGTACAATGATGTAAATTTCACCCATCCAGAAAAGAACATAGAGTTAGACATAGTAAGAGGCTAGTGTGCTTATGGATGACTTTTTTTTCTTCCCCAGATTGTTTTTGGTGCATTACAGCTTTCACAATGACAGCATATAGAAGAAAACCAAGGGACATTTGCTGGATTAGGGTTTGCTCAGAGCTGTTGAGATCAGCTTAGGTCTCCCTTTCCACAAAGGATTTTGACAAACTCTGGAAAAAACCCTAGACTTCTAGAGTTTTTAGGACAGAGCCAGGTTCCTTAGAGCCTACATCCCACATCTTTTAACCGTACATTCTGAAAGCCTCTGGGAAAATCTCCTATGACGTGCCTTCTCAGGCAGCATTTTCAAACACTTTGGACTGTTGCTGTTAAGGAACTATCTCCTCCTAATCATATTTTCACTGAGTTTCCTTTACAAAGTATGTGTGTGTGTACACATGACATGTGCATGCGTACGTACATCGAGTGTTCGAATGTGAGTGTGTGTTGCTCTCTTTTGTGTTTGGAGACTTCATCCTCTCACTGTTCATTCTTTCAGTCTCAGCTGAGGGATAAGGTAGAACAGATTCTTTTTGGGGGCATTTCTCAGTCCATGGAGAGGCTTTAGGGAACCCACAAATAACCTATTATTGAGCGGAAAATTTTATGTGACCTGTGTGTTTCTGTGGAGAAAGGATCGTCATTTAATCATTTTCTCTAAGAGCTCTTTGAGCCTTTACATTTGATAAAACTGAAATCATCAAGGACAAAAAAGTGCTAGCAGACTGGAAGGAGAGGTGTAGTCTTCTGAAAGTTTAAGAATTGCATGCCTGGAGTGTCTCTTATTGTTGGTGGTGGGGAAGCAGCATCTGTCCTCTGAGTGCATTCTCCGTCTCTTTTCTCTTTTTTTTTTTCTAAATTGAGGTTGATTTTAATAGCTGAACTTTCTGCATATGAGGGTGACAGCCCAGAAGTTAAAATCATTCTGCGGCTCCCAACACTTGCTGCTCTCCCAGCTTGTAACAGATGGATTTATAGCTATTATTCCATAGAATATGATGCGTGATGAGGTCGTATTCACATGAGAAAAAAAGCCTTCATAATTTACCTTCAGATCTGGGTTTGAGTGAGTGCTGGGAGGCCCAACTCTGCCATGGTGTGAAATGGATTCCTGAGAAGGGGTATGGCTCAGTTGTCTGACCTTTGCAGCATATTTAAATATATATTATGGTGTTCACGGTAGTAAATAACATAGCTAAGGTTATACATAGAGCAGAGCTGAGGGAAACATTTGCAGCAAAGCTGTGAGCTGCCCTGGCAAGGAGACAGGCACTTGGCTTTGAACTGGAATTTGGAATCTGGGTGGGGGAATGTCAGCAAATATTTTCCACATGGGTGCTGGTTACTTTGGTACAGAAAGAATTAAGACTCCCAAGGCAGAAGAAGTTGGTTTTGTTGATTCAGGGTACACTCTGCTTTTGTGAGGCTGTGGAAGATATAAGAGTGGATCTTTATTTATCTATTTGTTAAGCATTTATTTATCACAATCAGTGTACTGGGCACTATTTTCTCTGCTAAGGATGTAAAGACATAGCCTCTGCCTTTGACTAGCTAACAGCAGAATACACATGGATATTAAGGAGTAGTTATGATAATGTCTATTTCAGTAGAATCAAGTATTGAACACAGAGATAGCATCTAAGAGGGACATATTAGAGGGAATGACTAACCCCATACAAGGAGCTTAGGGAGAACTGAAACTGTGGAGGTAAAAATATGACTTGGGTTTTAAAGGATGCATAAGAGTTCACCTATAATAAATGACAGGGTAGGACATTATAGATGGAGGAAAAAGCATATATGAAAGCTTGGAGGCAGGAAAGAGAATTAGGCATGGGTAAAGACAATTTGCTGTTGCCTTCCTATAAGTAAACTGGTGACAACTCTCAGTAGAAGAGAAGACAGAGGCCCATCATAAATGGGCACTATGTGCTGTATTATTAAGGGAAATAAACTAAGATTACTAAACACTTTATACCGGATCATCTGTTAAGCACCTAGATACATAATCTCATTTGATGCACACAACTCTCTGAAGAAGGTACTTGCATTATCTTCATTTTACTGTCAAGGAAACAGAGGCTCAGAGAAGTAACTTGTCAAGGGGCACATAGCAGAGCTGGACCGATGGTAACTTGAAGTGTTAGTGATGATGACTGAGAGAAATAAATGGTTTTGAGACATATGTAGGTGGCAAAATCAATGGAACTGAATGGGACATTGGGTGTAGAAGGATGGGGAGGGCAAGGAAGGAGTTGAGCATGACTTCTAGATCTTTGTCACATGTTATGGGAAGGAAAGTCATGATATTCACAGAGTGTTAGAGGTTCTGGGAGAGAGAACATGGGTTCAGTTTTAAATGTGCTGAATTTTCGATTCCTTTAAGATTTACAAACAGATGTAAAAGCTGAAATGAAAGTCCATTTGTAGTTCATTTCCCAACACTTAGTGGCTTAAAAGAACATTTAATTGGTTTAGGATTCTTCTGAGTTGGCAGCTTGGGCTGGGCCCAGCTGGTCAGTTGTTCTGGTCTTGGCTGGGCTTCCTCACACGTCTGCTTTCTCGCACCTGTCAGCTGGGTGGCTCTGCTCCTGGCAGGTGGTTGGTCATGAGTGTCATCCTCCAGCAGGCTAAGCCAGGTACCAGGCAGCTTTCCAGAGGAGGAAGAAGAAAAATGCCACGTCTCTGGAGGCCTGGGCGCAGAACTGGAACACTTTTCTTCTGCCGTGTTCTTATTGGGCAAAACAAGTCACAAGCCAGCCCAGATTCAAAGGCTTGGATAGAAGACCCTCACTCATGCCTTGCCCATCCTCATTTAACAAGCATTGTTTGATCATCTGTTGTGCGGGCTAGGCACTCTACTAGCTGCTGGGGATATAGAAATGAATCATCGTCCCAGCTCTTGAGGTTAAGGAAGATCATGGACCTATTTGTGGCAAAGGCGAAGTTATTCTGTGTGTCCCAGTCTCCACCCAGTGTCCTTTATCTGACGTCCTCCTGATGTAAGCACTGTTGAGGCTTCAGCGCTCAGGAATAGGGGCTGCTTCACGTAGGTGTGCAGGAAATGTGTCACCCACCAGTGGGACGGGCTATTTCTGAACACACTTTAGACAGCACGTTCGCCTGTAAGCAGAGCCATATGCCACATCTTGAATGTTAAAATTTAGCCACCACTGAATCATCTAGAGATGAAATAAAGGTTATGGGATTTTTTTAAAGCAGAAATAAAGCCCTTTTAACTCTATTTTTACCACTTTCTCCTGATTATGAAAGAACTCGAGGTACCTATCGTAAGAAATTAGAAAATCTGAAAACATAGGATGAAGGAAATAAAAATCCCCTATCACTCACCGATGATTACATCAATATACATGTGCATTCATTTTGTAAAGTTAGTTTAATATTTTATGTAAAAAAAATTTACTTAGCGTTGCCATTATACAGAATACACATTTATTCACATACATTTTAAAAGAACATTTGGTAGTATTATGTACTCTGACAGATTGTGTTTCATGCTTGACACTATACAATGATACATTATATTCAATATTATAAAATAAGGCTGTGGAGATATGATTTTATCTTATCATATGGAAGTATCACAGTTTAATTAACCATTTTTTCTGTTGTTGGGTATATGTTATTTTGGATGGTTGCTGTTATAAATAATGCTGTTGTGTCCTTCCTGGTGCCCACATCTTTGTTGGCAGCTGCATATTTTCCCTGGATATAGTCTTAGAAGTGGAAATACTGGGCTGAAGGACATGAGCACTTTTTTAAGATTTCTAATAGATACTGAAAAATTGCAGAAAAGTAGTGTAGCACTTATAATCTTATTCTCTGAATTTTCTTTGGCTCAAAAGTAGTCTGGGTGGCTGTTGTGGAAACTTCCTGGGCAAGTATTTTGTTTGTTCACTCAGTGATTCATTCTTTTATTCAGTCAACATTAATATAGAGATAAAGTACCCAGGGAGGAATAAAATGTCAAAGGGAATTCTGCAACTTTATGCATTTATTAAAACTCCTAGAACTGTTCACCAAAGTAAGTACATTTTACTGTATGTAAATTTAAAAAAATAAATAGGAGTTCCGGTTGTCACCCAGTGGAAACAAATTTGACTAGTATCCATAAGCAAGCAAGTTCAATCACTGGCCTCCATCCCGTGGGTTAAGGATCTGGCATTGCCGCGAGCTGTGGTGTAGGTGGCAGACGTGACTGGGGTCTGGGTTGCTGTGGCTGAGGCCTAGGCCAGAAGCTGTAGCTGCGATTCAAATCCCTAGCCAGGGAACTTCCATATGTTGCAGGTGCGGCCCTTAAAAGACAAGAACAACAACAAACAAATTTTTAAAAATTAAAAAAAAAAGTGACTAAGACATGCCCATAGCTTCAAGGAACTTAAAATCCAGTGAAAAAGATAGGGTATGCACACAGCAATTAGAAGACAACATATTAAGATACCGTATAGGAAGGGAAAATATGCAGTGGCACATTTTGTGCCTTAGGAACTGGGCCAGGGATTTTACCATTCATTCATTCATTCATTCGTCCATTCGTTTCCTGGGAATTCAAAGGTGAAGAGCCAGAGTGCTTGTTCACATAGTCCCTGGCATCACAGGAGTCAGACCTGCAAATACCACTGACGTGGTAATTACTATAACAGATGCACATGTAAGGGGAAAGGCTCCTCCTGGGGGAGTTGAGGTTGGCTTCTAAGAAGAGAGAGAATTTGATATAAGACACGAAGGAAAAATGGTGCTTTGCCTCATTTAGTCCTCACAATTGCCTGGAAGAGCAGGGCCCTCCTGCTTTGTCTATAAAGGAAGAAACTGAGGCTTACAGAGGTTAAATAACTGGTTCAAATCAAGGTCATCCAGCTCAAAAGTGCAGTCACAGAGTCCACCTCAATTTGTGCTCTCTGTCCTGGTCACTGCATCCCTGGAGAGGGACTGGGCGTTAGGGTGAGCCTTGCGGAATGGGGAAGAAGGAGTGTTGGGTGGACCGAAGTGCAGCAACTCCTGGGAAGAGCCTCGGAAGCAGGGAGTCAGGTAGGAGACCAGAGATTCCTTTTGGTGGAGCAATGCAGGAAGGTTGATGTGACATCAGAGGGCCTTGTGATCTAAACTAAGGGCTCTGGACCTTAGCTGGTAGGTGGAAAAGCGATTGATATTTTGAGAACAAGAGAGTTGCCTGCTGGCAAATGTGCATCAGAAAAGGTCAATCTGACAGTAACACCTTCGAAGACTGGGTAGTTGGTAGATGGGGGCTCCCATTTCCTTTGGAGATCTGTCCTGATTCCAAAGGTAGCACATACCGGTTAGGGAAAGGAAGCCAGTGCAGATAGCCCAGTTATCAGTCCCCGACTAGTTAGGCCTTTCCCTCTGGAATTTTGTTTGCTCTAGCAATTCTTTTATTGATTCAGTCAAAATAGTAGGAAAAACTCGGACCTAGATTTTGTTGTATTACTTCAGTTAAAATAGCAAATAGACAAAACCTCTCTGACTCAAATATTACTTCCTCTCTACTTTCTATCTCCACTGCCAGCTTGCAAATCCAAAAATTTGAAAGCTTTGTTTTCTTAAATAATAACAACACACAATGTTGAAATACTCCGGTGAGTAATTCAGTGGTGCTAGTACACAGGGAAGGGAGAGAATGGGAGCCAAGAGGTTGGAACCAGATTTCTCCCTTTGATGGTCCAGCTGAAACTCAGGTAGGTGGTGGCAGGGGCTGGGTCAGGGAGTAACATGGCAATGCCCTTGTGCTGCCCCAGAATCAGCTGGGGATGGGGGACATGCAGAACCTCCCAGATGATAACCAGGGTAGTACTTAGCGGAAGTGTGGGCCAGTGTCACTGCCCTTTCCATGTTGATGAGGGTGTTCTAGGTGGGTATCTGAATTTTAGGTATGCATGTATTTAGCAACAGAAGGAAGAGCCCACCTCTTTGTTTTATATAGAACCACGGTTTTCTCCACCTCTAACTCCAAGACACCAAGCCTTTGTCTTTAGTTTCAAAATCATCCTTAGGTTAGTTTTCTTTTTTTCATATCCTGCAAGGCCCCTGCCTGCTTCACTGCCTTTCCAACTCCACCTCCTGTTTATCTGCCACTGTCTAGCCTCACTGACTTTCTTTTGGTTTCCTATCCCAAGGTCTTTTAGCCTTAGGGTTTTCAGCACTGTTTGTTCCCTGTGAGTACAGTGATTGTCCTTCTTCTCTTCTTCAAATGGCCAGCTACTTCTCTTCATCCCTTCACCATTTAGAAGGAACATTTCTGACCTTTTATGTGAAAGATGTCCTCTTTACCATTTTCTTACTCAGAGAATTCCATTATAATTTGTAATTATGTATTCATTTATTTGAGTAGATTATAAGTCTCATTATGCTCCATGAGGACATAGCCTATTTTATCTATTTTATCTACCTTCCTATCTATCTACCTTCCTATCTATCTATCTATCTGTCTATCTGGAAGGCACCCAGCTCAGTGTGCCTGAAACACAGAAGAAGCTTTATTAGTATGTATCAAATGACTGAACCTGAGGCATCCCATTTGGATTTATCAGCTTATTTCCAAGGTGATTGGGTGTGAGCTCATCACACATCCTAGGAGCAAAGAGGCTTTCCTAGCTTCAGGGTAGGGAACATTGGTCATTTCTGGACCCCATGGTCTCTGTCCATGGGTGGAACTGATGGTCCCAAATAAGAATATTCGACTGAAGATGCTCTGGGCTGGCAGTGATTTCATTAAAGGAGAATAATTCATCTCTACCATGAAACCAAATTAGTAACCAGGACAATAACATTTTTATGGGCTCGTGGAGAAGATATTTTTCTTCTCTTATTGTCATGAACATTTTGGAAATTCTAAATGCTGTTTCTTTGGGAAGGAAAAAAAAATTCTCTCGCTGATAAAGTGTATTTACAGGAGTCAACTTTTTTTTTCTTTTTTGGTTTCTGTAAGTAGTTTAGGAAAACTCAATGACTTTTTTTTCACCTTGTTTCAGAGTAACTTTGCAACAAACGAGGTGGAAATTGGTATGTGTTCTGTCCTAATCATGAAACACACCTCTGGAATCTCTCTGGTCTGAATAGCTCCCAAGTTGCTGGTCATTATTACAGTAGAGTGCTGGTGTGCTCAGTTCCCCTGAGTGGTAGGAAAATGAGTCCACTTTCCCTTTATGTTGGGATGGGATTCAGAAAGTTCCCTCTCTCCCTGCCTGCAGGGAGACGCATCGCTGGCCCTTGCTGTATTCCTTCTTTCTCCTCCTGCCCTCCGAACCCATTCCGAGAACACTACCCAGAATAATCCCTTGAGACATCCTCAAAAGCCAGGCTTTTGTGGTCACCCAGGCAGGCTCAGCTGTGCCAAACTCAAACTGTGTTTGAGACCTCCTTGTTCCTCATCATGATGCCTCCGCCTTTGCTGGTATTACTCCCTTTGCCTGGAATTCTGCCCTCATCCTGTTTCTCAACCAGCCCCCACTTTCCATGTGATGATCCCTCATCATCCTCTAGGGCTTAACCCAGCTATCACTTCTCCTCCTGGAAACCTGATCTGAATGCCCTCCTCTGTTCACTGACAGTACCTTGTACTAAATAACCTCCATCAAAGACACCCTTTTCAGATTGCTGTTGAAACTGACAGCAGTTATGACTTGAACCTAGCCGGAACCCACGTGCCAGGACTCCAACCCAGCCTAAACCCAGACTGGAACTTGAACCCACAGTTTTTAAATTAGAATCACTCGCCCGATGTCTGGACTTACTGAGGTTTAGTTTTTTTGTGCCTCTACACAGAAGGAATTCAGTGAGAGACAAAGTGATGGGCAAGAAATAGATTTATTAAGATAGGACGCTTGTGAGAGATACAAGTGGGCAGGCAGGCAAGGAGGCTCTGCCCTGAGGATTAGGTGGGCTAAGCTTTTATAATCCAAGGGGAGTGGGGTGGGAAAAGACCACCTCTTCTTCTTTCTTCAAGTAGTGTAGCTCCTGCTTGGTATCCAGTAAGAGAGTATTCAACCCTATAAAGTCAAGCTAGGACTGTCATGGTGCTTAATCAAATCAGCAAAAAGGTGGTCCTTAAACTCCTGCCCTTGGTCTGAACCTGAGTGTAGGCCTCACGTCATTTCCCACCCAATGACCTGAGGCATATCTCTTGCCTCCACTAGTCAGCAAGCCTGCCTCATTCTGATGGCCCCTCTTAAGCAATTGTTAACAGTGATCTCCCAAAGTCCCCATAGGTTTCCCTCTCTATCTATGGTCCTTTATTGGGACATCCCTGTCACTATTGTGTGTTCTTGTATTGAACTGTGGAATACTTTGGGGGCAGCAGCAAGACTGGATCTAATTAATCTTTATATCACTAAGACATATTAGGTACTGCTTATTAATTAATGGATATGAAGAACATTTTATCTGCTTCAAGACTTTGTGCCAAAAGGAAACACAGCAAGTTGATTATTTGTACTTAGCTCCTATTTTTCAGTCTCCCAGCATTGTTAAAGCTTATAAGTACAGCTGATAATTACGATTCTTCATTTTCTCTTTCTTTTTGTCATCAAATCCTAACTGAACCCCAGTCTGTGAATGAGAGCTTCAAAGATGCTTTCTGTGGCCCAGCCTGGAAGAGGAGGAAAGACACAGTCTTTGTTCACAAACAGCTTGTAGTCTGAAGGAGGAGGCAGGACAGATAAGCAGTATCAACAGAAGAAGGATATGTGTGTTGATTATTGCTAATGTGTCAGCTAAACTGCAGGGATTAATAATAGCTAACCACAGTAGCAAAGAATGATGTGGAAGGTGGTCATTGGGTATCCTGGAACAAGTCATTCTTGATCACACTTAACTATAAATAAATAAAGATTTGAAATTGAGATTCAAAGTAGGATTCATCTTGATCTTAATTATCTATTTAAAAAGGTTATTCTGACTTGACTGTCACCTGCGGCCATATATAAAGTGAATGTATTGGCTTTTCTACAAAGCCAATTTTTTTAGGTCAGTATCAGAGTAAATCAATATGTAAAACAAAAACAGTGTTTCATTATACATATACCTTTATAGGATATAATCTCATTAATACCAAAAAGTGGCTGACCAGTGAATATGCATATTCATGCATAGCTGTAATAAGTATGAGCACAGTTTTTTGTCTAACTTGTAACTTAAGTATGTTTCTACATTTTCCCCTGTGTTTAAAAAGACCAAGTAGTTTCAGTTTTTAATCTGTAGTAACAATGTGGAATCCATCATAGAATATGCTACTAGTTGCTTGAATATGTCTGTGCTATTTGGCATTTAGCTTCACTGTTGTTTTTCCTGTGAGGGAGAGCAGCGTTATGAACATTTCCATACAAATAGCTTTATACTTTTTTTCTTTTTGAATGATTTCCTTGGAATATAAGGGTATTTTACCCAAAGTGGAATTAGCAGGTTAATGGATGTAAATATCTTTGTCATTCAGTCAGAATGCTCTCTGGAAGGCCTGGGTTGCCACACAGTATCCCCAGGAGGATACCCATTTCTTTAGAATATTCTTAATATTTCATTACTTCAGAATTAATTTTCACTAATTCAAATGGTATTGCAGCATTTCAGAAATGAGTTAATTCGCTTTGCTAGAAATCTACAAAAGATGGTTTGCCGTGCACCTTCTCAGCACTGGTTCACTCTACTTCCCTTATGAACCACCTGTTCTCAGAGCACTTCTGTCCCTCTCTGGTGCCCGTAAGCACAGCTTCTGGTCTTGGACCAACCAATGCTTATCCTTTCCCATATAAGGAACAAACAACCAAGCTTCATCACTTTGCTAGTAGTTTTTCTTGTTCTTGTATTTATTGTTTTCCTGACCGTATATTTTCACCTTACAGAATTGACAGCTACCTCAGGCACACAAAAGTACATTTGTGAGCTTAAAGGATTCTTAGCTGTGCCCATGAGTTAGGTAGGACCTGACTTCTACTCAGGTCACCTTCCAGACCCACCAGAGACTTTAAAACACCTCATTGAGGTGAGGAAACAGCCCCATCTCAGAGGTCCTGCCTGGACTTGAATCTCACCTCTGCACTGTGTGACCTGGGGAAATTTCTTAGCCTCTCTGAGCCTGAACTTCCTCAGCTGAGAGATGGGAGAACAGCACCTAACTCGGAGGGTTTCTTTGGAATATCTTCCCTCCTCTCCCTTTTAAGAGAACTGAAGCATTCTGGAGCTTTTTCTTTTATTTATTTTTATTTTTTTAGAGTTGCACCTGAGACATGTAAAAATTCCTGGGCTAGGGGTCGAATCAGACCTGCAGCTGCAGGTCTAGGCCACAGCCACAGCAACACTGGATCCCAGCTGCATCTGTACCTTACCCTGCAGCTTGTGGCAGGGCCGGATCCTTAACCCACTGAGTGAGGCCAGGGATTGAACCCGCAAACTCATGGATACAAGTCAGGGTCTTAACCTCCTGAACCATAATAGGAACTCCAGTGAAGATAATTTTAATGCCAGCTAACATTGTCCAGCTTCTGCGTGTTAGACACTGGGTTCTTGATTGACAATTTTCTTCTTCATTTCTCATGGCAGCCCTGTGAGGTCTGTGTGCCTGTCTGCAGAAGCAGAAAGGGAGGCTCTGGGGATTAAATAACTTGCCCAAGTATATGCAGGGGTGGTGGTGCTGGAATTTGAACCCGGGGCCATTTGCTTTCAGTGATTTAGGCTTTTGACTATTCTACATTTGGTCTCTGGGGTATTTCTTCTCTGTTAAATAGTATCTATACCCAGAGCTCATGAACCACCTGTGACTTTGGTCCTGCCCTCATTCAGCCAATACCTGCTTGTCAAGCGCCTCTTTCCGGCCAGTCCCTGATCTAGGAGCTGGGGGGAGCTGTGTAGTACTGAAGGGCTGGCTTACCTCCTGCTCCAGACAAACTGTAGGAGAGCCTAGGACTTAAAGCTAAGAACTCCATCCTCTTCAGTATCCAGGGGGCTGTGCTGTGCAGGCTCTGGTTCCCTGGTGGAAGTGAGCTCTACCAGCGGGTCCCCTGGCAGCACAAGATTGCATTATCTACAGTGGCTTGTTGGCCTCCGGCTGGTGCATCCTGCCATACTGGGTATCTGGTGCCACACATCCATCCCACCCTTGGGTGAGGCCCTGTTTATGCATCTCACGCTGTTCAGGGCTGGATTAGAGGCTATGGGGGAGCTGGAGTGAGGCTCAGATGTAGAAAAGAGGGCTCCTGGCTGAACTGTAGATCTCAAGCACATACAGGCCGTGAAAGTGAGGGATTCATCTTCCCCATTCTGGGTTGGCTGGGAATAAACATTGGGAGTCATACAAGAGGTGGTGTGGCTCCTATCACCTTGGCCCTACTCATGTATTTCCCATGTTCCCCAAGCCCACATCTGGAAGAACTGCTCATGTAGGTCTTGATTGTCTTGAGAGACTGGAATTCCAGAAACAAATCCAGTTTCCAGAGCTCCTGTCATGGCTCAGTGGTTAACGAATCTGACTAGCGTCCATGAGGATGCAGGTTCCATCCATGGCCTCACTCAGCTGGTTAAGGGTCTGGTGTTGCTGTGAGCTGTGGTGTAAGTCGCAGACGTGGCTTGGATCCTGCATTGCTGTGGCTGTGGAGTAAGCCAGCAGCTGCAGCTCCAGTTTGACCCCTAGCCTGGGAACCTCCATAAGCCATGGGTGTGGCCCTAAAAAGCAAAAACAAAACAAAACAAAGACGAATCCAGTTTCCCCTGAGGCTGTTGTGCCCTGCAGATTAATCAGGTCTGTATGGAAACAGAGCCCTTGTAACAGCCTGAAGCCCCCAGGGCAGTTGCTGAGGGAAGGCCACCTCCGACCCACAACTTGATATCTGTATAGAAATAGTCATCCAATCTAGAGATAAAAATGAATGAAAATTGAACAGATTAACTGTGGTAATTCTTGGTGGAAAAGTGGTGGAAGAGCAAGCCAGGATGTGACAGACAAGCCTTTTCGTATTTTGAGATTTTGTGGATTTGAAAGAGTCTCATTTAGTATCACTTGAGAATTCTGAGAGGCTGTGCTTCAACCTTTGTAAGAATCACTTGGATGGCCTATAAAATGCAGGTGGCCAGTCCCTGCCCCCAGACACCTCTCTCAGTGATGACAGGTGGGATGCAGGATCTGTATATTTTTAAGTTCCTTAGATGGGTGTGATTCATGGGGTCCATGAGCCACACTTAGAGAGGTTCTTACATGCTGCATGTATATGTTGAACTGCCCCCCCCCACACACACACAACTGCAGCTGCCTCTCTTTCTCTCCAATGTACTTCCACCACACTCTCCAGCTTCCAGCCTCCCACTAACTCACCTGTCTCGGTGGACTATGTGCATGTCCCCCCTCATATGCCTATAACTCCTTAGAAGCACATGGCACGTTTTAGGTATTGGATACGTGCCAGCTGGCTGAAGGGTCCCTCTGCTGTGATCTCGGGTTAACTTGTCCTTGGAGTGGAGCCACAGCCCATCCATTTGGACCCTTCAGTGCCCTAGTGATGGCAAGCATGCTCTTCCGTTCCCCAGGTCATCTCCTACCCCCATAGAACCTATTCTTTTGAGTCCACATTCTAATTTTAGAAGAAAAACTAGAGCCCTGCCCGGTGGGTGGCCTGGAGGAAGAAACTGAGGATGGGGTGACACAGAACATGGGGGTGGAGCTCTCGGGTTTCAGGAGAGTGAATGCGTGAGTGTCAGGTCTTCATGCCCAGAGGGCTGAGCTTGCTCATATGGCTCTGGAGCCAGACCTGCAGTTTCCTGTGTCTCCCCTCACCACTGAATTTAGATTTAAAAATTGGCTTGAGGTCAGCTTTGTGATCCTCTCTTGAGGATTTTGTTGGGTTTGCTTTGAACTTAGCCTTGAGGAGATTGCAGCAGAGTTTTTAGTACATGCAGAGCTGCCACAATTTACTTCAGTGGTGCTGATGTTGCTGAGTTAATTGACACCCTTAATCAGGAAGGAGGTGGAATATAAAACACTGGGAGGTAACAGCCAGATTTTTTAGAGGAAAGAATATATCAAGCACTGCCATTTATGTGTTGTGGGACTTTGCTTAGTTAGTCTTTCTAAGACTCTGGTTCACCCCTGAAAGAAATGAGAATGGTGGAAGGCACATTTAGTATGATTGTTGTGAGGGTTACATATGATAATGGATGTGAATATTGACTTCCTACTACTGTTATTATTATTAACTGAAATGCATCGATTGGCAGTTGTTTATCCTGTAAATATTTACTTATTAATAGATATTTTAAACATCTAATATGTATCAGAGAAGGTTATGTTAGGGTTCAGTACTAATAGTTAGCTAGTTAGTTGAGTTTGTTTATTTGTAACACAGATAAAGAGGCTCAAAACTTGCTCTCAAATATTTTGTAGTGTAGAATGAAGATAAAATATTGATATTCAATTATGCATCAAGGGACATATAAAAGAAAGAGTAACAGAGTCTGTCTGGAAGAGTCAGGAGAGGCCCTTAGAGGAGACAACTTTGATTTGAGTCTTAAAAGATGGGAGGAGTCTTTCAAGTGTAAGAGTTAAGAATGTGAATGGGCTGAAACAAAAAGAGGATTTATTGGCTGATTTAATTTGAAACACTAGAGGTTAATAGCTTTAGGTTAGGCTTGATCCAGCAGCTCAAATGATATTATCAAGGACCTACTTTCTTTTATTATCTCTATTGGCTTATGAAATGCCGTCGACATCCTCGGGTTCCATTCTGTATTCCTTCAGCAACTTCAGGTGCTCCCTTCAAGATAGCAAAATGATTGCAACCACTCTAGATCATCACTTTATTCTGTATTGTTAAAAGAAATGGGTTTGTTATTAATTTTCCAAAGGAAGGAGGTAGATATACCTCTTTTCCAGGAGCTCCGGGAGGACTCTTGTTGGATTTCATTGGCTCCAGTTAGGCAACATGTCTTTTTCCCTGAGACAGTCACTGTGCCATAGGGGTGGGATGGATGATGGGCTTAAGCCAAACAGAGCCTACTCCTTAAGCTGAGGATGGGTCAGTGCATGGTCCCTGCCACCTGAACCACATGGCTCATCACAAGGAGAACCACTTTACCAAAAGGGCATTGTTCCTAGCCGGAGAAGGAAAGGATTCTGGGCAGCATGGAGAATCTAGCTCTCCTCTCTATCCGTAATGGCAATTTATAGTATGCCTTTGAGGTGATAACAAAGCAGAGGGCAAATGAGAACAGAGTACATTTGAGGAATAACTCTTAGGTGTTTGGCAGAACTTTGTGAGATGATGGAGGTGCTCTATAATCTATTCTTCCCAGTTTGGAAGCCACTGGCCACATGTGACTATGTGACTGTTGACTGCTTGAAATGGGGCTAGTGTAATCAAGGAACTGAATTATTACTTCTAATTGTACTTAATCTTTATTTTTTAAATTTAGGTAACTCTGTGTAGCTAATGGATATAACGGTAATTGAAAAGCACAGCTCTAGACTCTAGACCGAGTTCTCTAAGAGCATTTAGAGACAGACAGACAGACAGACAGACAGACACACACACACACACACACAGAGAGAGAGAGAGAGAGAGAGAGAGAGAGAGATACACTAAGCCAGAAGGCCCTGGTTAAGTATCATTTTGGGGAGAAATGAAAAAAAGTCACTGAAAGCATTTTCTCTGTTCTGTGGTTCCTAATAATAATCCAGAAAGCAGAACACAAAGTGAAGAGCTAGTGACGGGAAATGAGGAGAGTGACCTAGAGAGACCTAGAGACCTAGACCTTCTCAACCTGGCCCAGCCTCGTGCCTTGCTGGTCACTTTAGAGTCCACCTTGGAGGCAAGAGGGAGTCACTGAGGATGTGGGGGAATGCCTCAATCTCGTTTGCATATTAGGAAGGCAGCCTGACACCTTGTGGAAGAGGGACTTGTATGGGTAGAGGCAGGAAAACCAGTAAGGAGGCAGATGCAGTACAGCTCATGAGAGAGGGTGAGAATTTGAACTTGGGAAGGAGTGATAGCCGTGCGTAGAAGGGTAAGATACAGACCTCAGGGGCAGAGTTAAAGGTGGTGTGGGGAGGAATGCAGCAGGATTCCTGGATGTGTGGCTTGGACAGCCACATGGGTGATCAAGCCCTCTCTGAAATGTGGCGTTATGAAAGGAGGGCGTGGGTCTGAGTAGTTTCTTTTTTTTTCTTTTTTTGTGGGGGGCACCACACCCACCACATATAGAAGTTCCTAGGCCAGGATTGAACCTGAGCCACAGCAGTGACAGTGCCAGTGCCTTAACTGCTAGGCCACCAGGGAGATTCCTAAGTGGTTTCTTGATGAACACCCTTTAGGGCAGGTGGTATTTAGTATACCTGTGGGAAGATGTCTGATACATTCTTAATCTATTCTCTCAAGGAGTTTACACTCTATCTATGGAAATTAGATTACATAAATTAAGTCATTAGAAAAATAATTCCATGTGCATAATGACGGTAAGACTTAAATATCACACGTGCTTTATGAAAGGTGTTCTGGGTACTTTTTCTGCATAACACACCACCCCAAAACTCAGTGCTGCAAGAGGAAAATATTTTATTATGTTTGTGATTCTGTGGGTTGAGGACTACCACAGGGCACTATGTGTACCAGATCTGAAACCTCAGCTGGAAGGATTCGGAGGATTCAGAGCTGAGGCTGACTCAGTAGTTGGGGCTGCAGGCCTCTGAAGGTATCTTCCCTCATTGCTGGTGACTGATGCTAGCTCTCCACCGGGTCCTCAAACAGGCTGTGGGCTGAAACACTGGGGCCCCTGCATGTGGTCTTTCCTGCTGTGGTCTGGTTTGGGGCATCCTCACTTATGGCTTTGGGGCCTTGAAAGCAACCATCCTAAGAGCGCACAGTCTAGCCTTTGAGGTCACTTAGCACCACTTCCCCTATACTCTGTTGGTCAAGGTCGTAACAAAGATATGTCCATTTCCAAGGGAGGGACATGAACTCTCTCACTCGATAGGAGGAGTGCCAAGAACCAACTGTAAGATAAGCGTTGGTATGGGAGATACTGTGAAATAAGTTGGTCACAGATGGAGAGATGAGTGTGGGCTGGGGTAAGGAGGGACTGCTCTCTTGTGAGGTGAGGCTTGAGATGATGCTTCAAGGGTGGGTAGGTGGGAGCTGACAGGGAGAGGAGGACATATGCACATTGTTGGTGAAAGAGGTGAGTATTTATGTTCTTTTTTGTGCCATCTAGTCTGTCTCATTAATGCTGAAGGCAAGTTAATAGGCTATGGGAGAAATCCTGTTACTGCTGCATCTCTGTGGATCACACAGGGATACAGCCTTTTAAAGCAAATGGTTTCCTTCTAGGTGTCCATTCAACATCAAGTTTAAAGTTCCTTGTGCCCACCCACATTGATCAGCTTGTTAAAATGCAAAGCCATTTCTATGCATTGTTTTCCCATAATTTTCTGGTGTGAGAGGAGTCACTACACTGTGGAATTATGAGTCAGGACATTTTTTAGTTAGTGTAGCAAGTACACTAGAAATTAAATGAAAGAAAATACTTGCTTACTTGCCTCTTTTCCTTCCACTAAATCGAGAGTCTCTGGAGAGAAAAAAAAACTATGTGTACCGATTCCAGCAGAACGAAGTACATAGTAGAGATGCTCAATAGGTGATTATTTGGATGAAAAACCTTCATTTAAGGTTAAATGAAAGCAGTAGTGAAACCTGGGTACTTCTGTGCCATCTCAGTCTAACGGGGTCCCAACTTGTTCCAGCTCCTTATTTTTAATTCTGTCTCTTTGTCTCAGAATCCAACCTGCTACTCTGTGCTCCTTATTTCTCTAGAGCAAGAATCTGATGTGTCCTCGATTTCTGTTTCTGTGTCTGACAGTCCCTTTCCCAGAACTGAGGTTTTAATCCCCAAGCACACCTTGTTTTTGGGAGGGAAATTGCTTAGAGCAGGGTCAACGCATGAGGAACTTCTGCTGCCTCCCTTTCCCCTTTTCCTTGGCAAGTTTCCCTGACCTGCCTCTCTTGCTGTAGCTAAGATATGTGAGGAACTTATTTTTACAGAGATATTTTGCAAAAGATAAATTTCCAAGGACCGTGGCCATGGATTCTTAGCCAAAGGAAGGACAAGGAGATATGATCAAATGTGTGCTGGTGAATCAATACAAATAAATTGTGTGTTCTTTGTTATTATGTCCTAGGCTACATGAGAGAGGGCTCTTAAATCATCCACCATCAGCCACTGGAGGTGCTGCTCCTTTCCAAGGAGTTATATGGAGACAAAGTCCAGGCTTATGTTATTTTAGGCAATCCAGATAACTTTCTAGGGGGAATATTGGTTTGGCTGCCAGAAGAATGCTGGCCACTGCAAAAGACCAGAGGGGAGCAATTCTTCTCTGGGTCTGGCATGGCCCTGATTACACCCTAAATATTTTCTCCCTTTAATGTCTTGGATTTATGCACACTGTCTTGCTTGAATAGATGGTCCTTTTACCATGATATAAGATTCACTGCTCTGGGGTTTGAACCAAGTACTTGTCAAAGAGCTTGAACAGATTAAAATCTATACCCGTTCCCCACTTCCACCTCATGAATGGGAGGGACCTTCATCTGTTAGGTCTTGGGCTGTTGGCTTCCAAGGGTGACCCACAGCTGAGGTCCCAGCAAGCAGTTTGCTCAAGGAGCTCAAGAAGTAATAAAAAATGTGGGTGAGGCCAGGAAATGTTAATCAAGGAAAGAAGATTCTCAGAAGTTCCGGCAACTGGGCAGGCAGTAACAAATGTGCCCTTTGGTACCCGAGGCAGATGGGCAAGAGCAAGATGGGGGTAGAGGGAGCGACTTGGCCATGAACATGTATCCAGCCAAGGGAGGATGCATAGATGCAAGGAAATAAGTTGAAAACTTATTCAACCAAGCTGGGTCATGAAATGAGGGTTAAGTTGTGGGAACATGTAAGATGCAAGTGTTGAGGCTGGATTTCAAGCCTAGACCTTTAAATGACAGTGAAACAACCTAACTTCCTTGGAAACCTTGGAGGGATCTTAGACTCCATACTTTTCTGTTATGCTCCATTTGCAATTTTTAGCAACAATTTTCCTAGGGCTGTCCGCCTCCTTTCCCTTCTCTCCTTTCCCACTGCCATTGTCTCAATTTAGAGCTCTTTATCTTTTATGTTTGGACTGTTGTAATATTCTTCCCACCAGGCTCCCTGTTCCTCATTTTCACCAATTCACCCTTCATACTCCTGACAGTTTTGTTTCCAGAATGCTGGTGCCAACAGATCATTCACCTGCCTGAGCCCAGCAGTCGTATCTGTGCTATTTTCTGAGTAGAGCTGGAACTCTAGGCAGAATAGTGGCTTCCCTGAAGATGTCCATATCCTAATCTTTGGAACCTGTGAGTTTGTTAGGTGGCAAGGCAAAGGGGAGGTAAGATAGTAGATGGATATAAGTTTAAGATAAAGTGATTATCCTGGCTGAGCCAGTGTGGTCAGAATGACCCTTAAATGGAGAAGAGGTAGATAGAGGAGTCAGAGTCAGAATGATGCAATGTGAGAAAGACTCAACCAATTGCTGCTTGCTTTGATGATGGAAGGGTACTAGGAACCGAGGAAAGAGTACAGCTTCCAGAAGCTGGAAAAGGCAGCTTCCAAATGGATTCCAACTAGAACCTCCGGAAGGAGTGTAGGAATGCAGAATGCAGCTCTGCTGACACCTTTGTTTTCACCATTGAAACCCATTTTGGACTTTTGGTCTCCAAAGCTGTGAGATAATACTTTTGTGTTGTTTTAAGCCATGACATTTGTAGTAATGTGTTACATCAGCAGTAGAAAACTCACCTGCTTCCTAGTTAAAAATCATCATTATCTGACCCCAGTCTGGGTCTTCTCCTTCTCCATATCCCGAAAATTGAAGCCTCAGTAGACCACCCACCCCAGCCCCTGGGCCCAGAATATGACAGGCAATTCCAACTTAACTGAAAGTCTTTTCTTTCAGGCTGGACTCATCCTGAAAAGCTCATTGACTTCTTTACCTACTAAATGAGCTGGTTCAAACAGTATCTTTTGTAAAAATTTGCACAGAGGGTAATCCTCTACTTCATCCTCTTTAGGAAATTACTTCTATCCTATGTCATCTTTGCAGGGTTACTATGAGACTCCCATGAGACAATAGGTGAAATGCCTCCAACCAATGTGGTGTAAGTCAGAGCGATTCCAACTTCCACTAGAGGTAGTTGTATAAAGGTACATATCTCTTCTGTTTTACTGAAAATGCCTTAAGTCAGGAACATTGTGTCCTTCATCCCACCATTAGTTTGGTGCGTTGCCCATAAGAGAGACTGTGTAGTCATTTTAGGGTTGAATAGGAGACAGGTTGTGATAAACGTCAGCTCACAGGCTAGATGACAGTCACTCTGCCCTTGCCCACAGGGGATCCAGGATGTGCTGGGCACTGTCCGTGGTGCTGAAGATATGGTGACAAATAGGACAGACCAAGTCCCTACTCTCCTCTCTTGAGCTTGTAGCTGTTTCTAATCTGGGGACTTACTTCTCTGGAAGATCCACCAGGTTCATCAGCTACAGTGGTTTGGCTGAAAGCCCTTTCAGCTCCTGAGACCTGAGAGGGAATGATGCCCCTTGACAGGAGTGGTGGAAGGAGGGGGATTGTGCATGCCTGGAGGCAGGACCAGCAGAGAGAGACCCTGGGATGCAAAGTGACAAATGGTAGGATCACACACCAGGCAAAATGGAGTTGATGAGCCTGTGATCTTCCCATTGCTGAGGCTGTCAATGCATGTCCACACAAAGCAAGTACCAGCACTCAGGGAGTGCTCCTGGCTTTTATCTCTCCATGAGTGAGAGTCCCAGTGAGGTTGTTGTTTATTTTATGCGCTTCAAGTTGTCATCACCAAAGAAGTGACATGCTCTTTCTTGGGCCATGGCATTTTCCTACTCAGGTGGCAAATGAACTGGTTTTGCTTAGAGATGAACCAAGATGGAAGGGAACTAATCTATACTGAGGTCTTACTATGTGCCTGGCATATTGTTCTAATCCTCACAACAATCCAGTGAAGGGAATGAAATTGGCTTCATTTTCCTCATGAGGACATTGAGGCTCCATAAGGCAAGCCACTTGCCTCAGGTCACATACAGAATCTGGATCCACACCAAGACTCTCTGAGTTAGAACTTTTGCTCTATTACCAAGGTAACAGATTGCTTGTATTTTCTATATTTTCCTCTATGTTGGTGATTATCTCTGGAAGCTTCACTCTAGTAGCTTGGAGCCATTATCTCACCTTTCTTCTCACATCTGTTTTTGACCTTGACCTCCTCCTCAGGGTAGTGCCAGTGGTGTTTGGATGGAAGGGATGATGGACATATAGCAAGGTATGATTTCAGACTCCTAGTCAATTGTACACTTTGAGCTAATTAACCCTAGTTCTGGTGAGTGATCAGCCTGGAGTACAGACATTGGCAGGGCATTCTGGGATCATTTGGCCCCACCCCTGTTACTGGGCTGCATGCTACCTCGATCATTTCCAAGAGAT
This sequence comes from Catagonus wagneri, assembly GCA_004024745.2. Classification (NCBI taxonomy): domain Eukaryota; kingdom Metazoa; phylum Chordata; class Mammalia; order Artiodactyla; family Tayassuidae; genus Catagonus; species Catagonus wagneri. The sequence goes on along the minus strand of PVHT021183705.1, from coordinate 24,720,851 downwards.
GGCTGTCTCTTTCATTTTTAGAGTCCCTTAGGGAATGAGGGTGAATGGATTTTTAATTCATTTTTAATGGTTCATGACAAAAAACCAGAGCAGATTCCCGCTATTCAACAGCCATCTTTCACAAGCTTCTTGTTTTAACAACACTGCATTTCCATTTCCTTGATCTGCCACTTGCCTTGTTCAGCTACCACATTCTGCAAGATACTTTCTTACCCATGGCTCCATTTAAATAAGAATGACTAATGCTTATTATGTTCTTGGATCCTTCCTTGGATCCTTAGGAACAGACAAGCCTGTGTTTGGGTGCTGACTCCTACCTCCCCTGAGCTTCATGGACTGGACAGTTTCCTCACCTCGACAAGGCAGATAATGATATCTACTCTTCACCAAGGTTATGACCATTACCTATGTGATGCACATAGAGCACCAAGCACAGTGCCAGGCACTTTGTGGGTGCTCAGTGTATATTGGTATCCCCTCTACTGCCCTTCCTGTGTTTGTTTTTCTCTTGTCTAAATTATTCTGTGTGATCAAGTTATCTTTATGTCTATAGATTAAATGTTTTCTTTAATCGTCATCCTATTAGGTGTATGTATGTATTAGGTGTTTGTTCTGTCCAGAAATCCCTAGAGAATAACAACTCTTTAAACTTAATGCAGTCACATAACAAGGTTGCTTTCACCATCTTCCTTCCCCAACCTTGTGTTCCATTTATCTCATTCTTGAGGACCTTCATGGGGTTCTTTCATAGCCACTTTGAATTCTTCCTTCTGGAGAGACTTGGCAGACTAAGCTAAGAAAAAAAATACCCTTGAAAAACTGTATCATACACTCCAGAGAGAAGAGGGCTGGGAATTTCCATTTTCCCTCTCTCTCTTATGACCTTACTTATGCCTGTTCTCCTTTTTGAAGATATCTTGATCTCCCAGCCCAGACTCGTCTTCTCCTTTGAATGCCTATGGCAATACTTTCAGTTCATTGAATGTGTCATATCTCTGTTGGCTAATAGGCAGTATGTTAATGAATAGCATGATAATGCTCTTATAGTAGAGTAATGAGAAAAATGAGGTCTGACCTGAAGGAGCACATAGCCTAGTAGTAGAGATACACACGCATGTAGAAAATTACAGTCAAGTGAATAGCATAATTGGAAGTATGTGCATAAAGTTAGGGGCACATGGATTACAGGGGGGTCAGTTCTGTCTTAGAGGACAGGTAAGACATCGAGTGTTGAGGACATTGGAGATTGGCCTTGAAAAATAAGATTCTCAGGTGGAGAGTGGGAGAAGGGCTTTCAGAATAGAGAAAAGAGCTCGTGTGGAAGTGTGAGAGCATGGTACAGAGAGAAAAATGAGTATTCTGCCGTGGCTAGAATTTATATGTTATTTTGGGAAAGTGGCTCTAGAAGAGGGTTAAAATGTCAACTGGGGCCAGGTTGAGAAAGGTCTTTTATGCCATGCTGAGGAATTTGATCTTAAAGGTGGCCTGAAGCCACTAGAGATTATTCAGCAGTAGGTAATGGGATTTGACCTCTGCTTTAGAAAGGTCATTCTGGTGTAAGGATGGAAGAGGGGTGAAGATCAGAAATTAAGTAAACTAGTTGTTCTTAGGAGCTAAATAGAGTGGTCCATTCTTAATCTTTCTTGTACATGAATTGTCAGCAGCTTTTCTCGCAGCTGATCACTTCTTCCTTTTTGAAACACATTCTTCACTTGTTTTCTTAAACATATGCTCTCCTGAGTTTCCTCCAATCTCACAGACCATTCTGTGTCAGTGAGTGTCCCTGACGCTAGATATTTCTAAGAGAAGAGAGTGAATGCTGGGATTGATTATAAGAGTGCCAGAAAGGCTGGAAGAGAAAGGAGAAAGGCAAAGCTGCTCAAATTTGGTAACTGCAGAAACCCTGCATACTAGCACGGGGGGAGGAAAAATAGTATAAGAGGCCAGAAGTCTCTGTCACCCAGATTCCTGCTGTGTGTGCTGAGCTGCCTGAGAAGGAACCCAGGAGGCTACCCTACGTGTGTGTCACTGAGACCCAGTGCCACTGCTCTTGGTACCTCAGGCTCTGCTGCTGCTGTTGTCTTGTCACTCAAAGATGCAAGTGTGAAAGGAGTAACTTCTCCCTTGTCCATGTCCCCACTAGTACCTGACCCCCTTACTGGCAGAATCAGATGCCAGATGACAGGAGAGTCTTAGAAATACAATTCTCAGGGTCATGATCACCTACAGTACCTAGGCAGGAAAGTAGGCCGTGGGTAAAAAGACAACACAATTCACCCCTCTAGCTACTGTGAGTGTCCATTTCCATTTCCTGTTCATTAGAAACCTCCTCTTTTCCTGCTGGTTCAGTGGTAGCACGTGAAGCTCAAAATGGATGGGTATTCATTTCAGCTTTTCATTCAGTGGAACAGGTGTTTTTTCTCCATAGGAACTGAGATTTGTCAATGGAGCCAAAAGCTGTAGGGATGTGAAGAAAATACCTGTGATGAATTATTGGGTGGAATAAATGAGAGGGGCACTCCCACTTTTGCCCCTTGATTCTGAGAGTTTTGTGTTTTGGCCACATATTAGCATCCACATCCTAGAAGGCAGTACCACGACCTCACTTGGTGTGGGCTTCCAGTTAGTTCTATCATTAGTTCTAACCTTTGAAAGTCTGTTCGATAATTGTATCAGGTCAGCTGTTTGTGGCTGAGGAAGTTTGTGGCAAGACCAGTGAATTCCATGGACATGCCCATTACTACACTTCATTTGCTGTGAAATGAGTTCCTTTGTCAGAAGTAATTGTGTGGGATACCGTGATGGTGAATTAGCTGTTCTAAGATGAAAGTAACTTGATTCTATCCTATTCACTCCAGACAGGGAAAGTGAGTCCAAGGAGAAGAAATTGCTTCCTCATTGATGGGAGGGGTAGGATGCAATCCACTTGCCACCAGGGGCTGTATTGAGGCTTAGCACTAGTTTCTGATGTCAGCCAATTGGGAACTGAGCAGTGATGAAGTCCGTGTCAGCCTTGGTTAGGGAAAAGTCCTACGCAAAGCCTCCATCTCTGCCATAGTAGCCACTTTACACAGGAGCCCACAGGGCAAACACAGAAGGACATCTCATTCATCTGCTTATTGAGAGGCTCTTCCCTACTAAATACCATTTGGTGAGTATCCACACAGGACACAAATAGTCAATTTTGAGAGGTTTAAGACCATTCTTATTTCCCTTCCTCATCTCCCTGATCTCTAAGTGCTGAAAGACACCATCTTTCATTCTTCATCTCTGTCCACATTCCATCTCTTAGTGGTCTAATCTAGTCTCATATCTGTACATACCATCTAATCCCTGACAACTCCAAAATTTCTATTTCTTTTTTTTTTTCAAAATTGCTATTTCTAGCCTAGGCTCTCTTCTCTGAACTCCAGACTCATTTATCCAGCTCTTTGACTTCTTGATTTGAAGAACTCTACAACCTCTTAGGCATCACCAACTTGATGTCCAAAGCAAAACTTCTCGTTTTTCCTCCCAGCCTCCTTCTCCAAAAGTCTTCATCTCATAAAATGGCAACTCTGTGCTTCCAGTTGCTTAGTTCAAAACCCTGAGGGTCATTTTTGACTATTCTGTTTCATTCACACCCTATCTGACTTGTCACCAAATACTGCCTCTAAATTCAAAGTGTATTCAGATCTTGTTTCCTTTCCTGTCCACTGCTGTTGGTCTTGTCTAACCCGCACCGTGTTTCACCTGGATGATTACAATTAGATCCTAATTCACTTTTGTCCCCTTGTTCCCTTTCTCAACAAAGTAACTGTGAAAACTTAGGTCCTCTCAAAATCCTCCAGTAACTTCTCATATCAGTCAATAAGAGCCAGAATCCTTACAGTGGTTTATACGTCCCAGAAAGATGTAAGTCTCCCAGTGTCTCCATGACATATCTCTTATTATTCTCCCAACCCTCAGCTCCATCCTCCTTGGCCTCCTTCATGTTTCTTGAATATGTCAGGCACTTTCCTGCCTCAGGATCTATGCATTCACTGCTTCCTCTGCCTATTTTGTTTATTACCCAGAGACCTACATGGCTTAATCCCTTGCCTCATTTAGGGTTTTGCTCAAGTGTCAGTTTTTCATTGAGAACTTTTCTGGGCTCTTTTTATACTTCTGCAGACTTCATAGCCCTGGACCAACCATAAATATTAGCACTTGCTCTTCTCCTTCTATTTATACCCCCCCCATCAACTCTCACCATCATCTGACTACTATGTCACTGGCGTACTTATTTGTTTGTTTATCTCCCTTGCCAGGATGTAAATTTGATGAGGGCAAAGAAGCTGGTGTGTTTTCTTCACTGCCAAATCCACAGCATTTGGCCAACAGGAAACATTCCATACATAGTCGGTCAGTGAATGAATGCAAAAATTGTGAGAACCAGAAATTGGAGGATACAGTCGACCGCACACATCTCAGAAGACTTGGTGTTTGTCTTGCGATGTGTGGGATGAGGGTGGAATCAGCAGTCACGCTCAGGTTCTATCTTGAACCACAGAATTGATGATCTTCCCTTTAAAAAAACAAGGAAGACGATACCAGTTTTGTGAAAGTCCATGCGGTGGAACAAGATGACAAATTTGGTATCTCTTGTACTCTTCCTTGTCCTCTCGATAGATAGTAACCTCATGGTGGGCGGGGAGCACCCTTTCTATTATTCTGAACTTGGTGCATCCTTAGTGCAGTTCTGGATACCTGGTTGGTGCCTAGGCATTGTAATGCTGGGGATCAGTTGGGCTGAGGGCTGCAAATATGCAGTTTCTGTTCCCTGGGGAGGGGTGCCCCATAAGATGGGAGGAGGATCCCATGATTCAAATATTGCTGAGACTGAAAACTACACCCTTGTGTACAGTCCCTAAGGAATATGTTTTAGCATCCTTGTTATGTTACCACTGTCAATCGCTTTTGGTAAAGAAGGCCACTGTCCATGTTCCAGTTGGCTGAAAACTAAGAACTATAAGGTAGGGGCAGGAATGAGGTGGTAAGAAGTGAAGGGGAACTGGAGGGGGACACGCCTAGAACCCTTTGGATTTAAAGGCACCGAGGTTTCAGGGAGGTTTAATGAACTAAGGTAATTTTCCTTCTGAGTAAAATTTTACAGCAGTAAAGGTCCTCAGTTCGCCGAATGTGCTCACGGCAAGAGTCTCAGCGATTTATGAATTTGCAGATTATGCATTATCCTTTCAGAGGACAGGGATCCCCTGGGGCTCCCTGCCTTCCTTATGGAGCGGAAGCTGATGGAGAAGCCCAGTGAACACACTGGGTCTGATTTGCAGCCTCCTGTGTTGCAAATGGGGTCTAGAACAAGTGGGTATTTTTTAGAAGGAGCTTAGCAACTTTAGGATCTCAATCCCTTCTCTCCCAACCCCATCAAATAAGGATGCCTTGGAACCCTTGTCTCCTGAAGAATAATTATCATACTAATAACACATATTTGCATAGCACAGCTTCTAAAGCAGGTCAGCTGTCCTTATTTATTAGAATCAAAAACCCCATGAGGTTGGCAGGGGAAGGAGAGTCATTATCCCCTTTTTAGGAAACTGGAACGGATTCTGAAAACATAAATAAGTTGCTCAGGCTTGCCCAGTAGCATATGGTGAGATAGGGTTTTGAGTGAAGCCCTCTAGTTGCAAGTGCTCTGTTCTTTCTATGCTGCCAGGCAAGCCCCATCCAAGAGGCAGACTGCTGGCCCTAGTGAGGTAAGTGAATGTAGACCTGGAGAAATCTGAAAGGATTCTCAGGTAGAGCTGGGACTGAAACTTGTTTGTCTGTAGTTCTGAGTGTGGGGACTGCCTCTCACATAGGAGGTGGGTGGGAAAAGTGTAGAAAGCTCTCTTGTCCCCCAGTGTCGATCTCCCCCACCCTGCCAGAGACACAGACCCCTTACTTCAAGTACAGATACTCCTGGGAGGCAGTGGCTTAAGGAATACTGTATATTTCATAAAGACAGGAGTCCGTTTTCTTTCAATCACTTTGTCACCAGGGATCTTATGTTGTGTTTGGCATAAGGTAGGAATAGAAGAATGAAAGGGCGGGGGGTGGGACTAATAAAGGCACTAGTTACTGGTGTTGTGTGTGTCTAAAGATCAGGCAGTTAGCTGAGGGCTGGCCTAGGTGTCTGGGGGCAGTAGAAGATATTAGGTGCCTAGGGACAAGAAGATTGGAGGTGGATGGTCAACAAGGCAGCACCAACTGATTTTGTAAGAGGCCGGTCATGTCCCTTATTGCCAACCTAGTTATATGAGTCCCTTGTTATAAGTACAGTTCTTTTATTATGTATATAGTAAGTCTCCCGTTATAGTCTATAATTGTTATCACCCTCTTCACTCTTATAAAACTTTTTTTATCAATCCGTAACTGACTACACGTTGGTTTCTGCTGTCCTTCCTGCATGATTCCATTATCTTTTGTGCCTCTTTTCCCACCTTGGCACAGTCTGACTGTCTCCAGGTGGCTGGTATACACACGACATTGCACTCAGCCCATGACTGCTCTTGCCCCTGATGGCTTGTTCTGCTCTATCTCCATGCTCTTTCTTGTAACTGAAATGTTACCCTTCCCCCTGCTTTTTCTCTATCTATTCCTGTCTGATTGAAAAATGAAGGAAGGAAGGAAATAAAGAGAGGGAGGGAGGGAGGAAGAGAGGCCAGGACAGCAAGGGAGTGGGTTTCATTTCTCCATATCCAAATTCTTCATACTTCAAGTTTCAGCTCATATAATCTTTCCTTCAAGAAGACTTTGCTGACCACATTTTCTGGACTTAATTGCTTCCTCTGTTCAGCTCTGATAGCATATCACCTGTGCCTCTCAGACACATTCATCATCTCATCCCTTCTTTTATTGTCATTTATTTATAATTCATTCAGTGGACCTTGTATGGCACCTGCCATGTGTCAGGCATTGGGAAGGTTACAATCTAACAGACAAGACAGACATATGGAGAAGTCACATTAATCCATTGTGATAAATGCTGTAGGAGATATATGAACAAATGTTATTCTAGACAGGGTGTCTGATGCCAATTTAAGGTTATATGTGTCTATACATAGGACAGGGGAGCTTTTATATGTATATATGTAGGTGTGTATATATATATATATATAATGTATTCTAATTATTATTGTTAATTATTATTGGAACACATAAATTATATGTATGTTATTCCAATTTATTTTCATTTCTACTGCTATTCCAATTTACTTTCATTTCTACTGCTATTAAAACCATACCCCTGCCCCCCATCCCAGGATTTTAGCCAGTTGGTCAAAAAGATTTGACAAACTTGGGTCTCCCCAAAATTTGTCTAGCTATTTCCCACATCTGTTTCCTATTTATTTCTCCAAGAACATAGAAAACGAAAGTTACCTTCCCCACTGGGCCTTGACCTCTGGATGTTTTCTGATTCCCAGGGTTTAGCAGGTGACTTTCTAATTCACATAAGAGGAGTTTAGTACATGTTTGTGGAATTCATGACTGAGTGATAAACTCTTTGATGGAAAGGCTGTGCTTTTCTCTTCTCAGTGCCCCTGCTCACTGCTTTGTACACAAAAAACTCACATAAATATTTGTGAAGTAGAGGAGTATTGCCTTGAGTGGCACCAGCATGGTTGAATCTTATAGCCCCGGGTGGGAAGGCTGGCTCTGTCTCTTGTTACTTATGAGTCTTGGAGAGCAAATTGCTTAGCTCTTAGGACTCACTTTCCTTCTCTATCAAATGCAGTTCCTATAATTCCACCTGCTCAGTCTCAAAAGTTTGTTGTGGGGTTGAGAGGTACCGAGTGTGGTATTTAACACATAATAGGGGTTCAGTTAGTGTTTGGTCCTTGCTTTTCCTTCTTTGAACTTGACTGCCAGCTGTTGCCTGGGGCCCTCCTGGAGAGGAGGCCGTGCTGTGGATCTCAGGCTACCCCCTCCACTTGTCCTGCCCTGCCTCATCTATCCACTGGTGACTCCTTAGATACACTCATATCTTCTCTTTCTTTGTTTTAAATTACTCAATGAATTTTATTACATTTATAGTTGTACAGTGATCATCACAACCAAATTTTATATCATTTCCATCCCAAACCCCCAGTGCATCTCCCCCCACCTCCCAACCTGTCTCATTTGGAAACCATAAGTTTTTCAAAGTCTGTGAGTCAGTATCTATTCTGCAAAGAAATTTATTGTGTCCTTTTATTAGATTCCACATGTTAAGTGATAGCATTTTATATTGGTGTCTCACTGTCTGACTGACTTCCCTTAGCATGATAATTTCTAGGTCCATCCACATTGCTGCAAATGCCATTGTTTCTTTCCTTTTAGTGGCTGAGTAATATTCCATTGTGTATATGAACCACATCTTGATCCACTCCTCTGTCGATGGACATTTAGGTTGTTTTCATGCCTTGGCTATTGTATAGGGTGCTGCAGTGAACACTGGCATTATTATCTTCTCTTTCTGATCTCAGGCCTTACCCAGCATACTGGGGATTGTTTTTACTTTCAGTTTTCTTCCTGGTAATCTCCTTCTTTCCAGTGGCCTTTGGAAGGCTCTGAGTGGTGAGAGAAACCAGTGGTTGGCAGGCTTTCTTTCAATCTTGGTTTTCTTTGCTAGGCACAAAATATCTTAAGTCTAAAGGTTATATTATTGTCTCTTCATCACTTTATTATTGTCCTTCTATGCTGGCTCCGGGGGAAAGGAAGGTCCTGACCTCTGATTCTCTGTGTTTTGACCTTTCCTCTGGGAGTTCTGGGTGATTTTGTGGAGACTTCCTTCTCATGCATCTATCTCCTGTGGTCTGCTCTCTTGATAACGTGCAATTCAGTTTAAAGGCAGGGATTTTTTTCTAGATCAGGGTTCGACCACAGTGGAAGGGTGGTGTTGCTGCCACACAGAGTTGAGAGAAGAATGGTAGTGTGATGGAGTCTTTCTCCAAGGGTGGTCCTCTAACAGCCATGGGAGGACTTCTGGACCCTTCCCAGGATCCACCAAGTCAAACTTGCTTGGAATGAGACCAGGGAATCTGCATGTGGCAAGCTCCTCAGGGACCGTTGATCTCCAGTCTTGCTCACGGGGTAGGAAAAAGTACCCCGAGTACGTGGTCAAAGCCACATGTTGTTAGGACTTCATGTCTCAGTTTCCTCACCTGTAAAATGAGGGCAATAGACTAGGTTTCTACCATCCCCTTCTGAAGACCGTGCTTTACTGCTAAAATATGCTTATTTTTCCTTGACTCAAAATTGGTGGTTTTTAGGAACCCTTGACATGCTGAGCATGTCTACTGGGGAGACAGAAGTACGAAACCTGAATCCCACCTTAAGTTGTTTGGAATCTAGTTGAGAAAGCAGATCACATGAAATCCAGAGGTAATCAAGACTGTATTTAACTAAGTGGCAAATCGTGTAATTTGGTTTTAGGTGTGATAGGGCTTCAGCAGAGGGAAAGCTTTGATGGTCGGAACAGCCCTGAGGCTGCCTAAAAAAGGTGCACACTGAACTGTTTCTTGAACAAAGAGGGCACATTCAGGCAGTAATAAAAGGACTGGGCACAGGCAGAGGTACAACAATACAGCATCAAAGGAAGCAGAGATGTGAGGATGGGGTTGGCTTATTTGCAGCTCCTTGGGAACTTGGATTGCTAAAGCAGAGGGCAGTTTCTTGAGAACAGTAGAAAAGTGGTTGGAGGGGAGAGTATGTGGATCAGGATGTGGGATGCCTTACATACCAGGGTAAGGAATCTGGATTTCATCTGTAGGCAGAAAGAAAGAGCCCAACCAAGAAAGATTTGTAACCAAGAAAGTGTGTGTTTTAATAGGCATAATTGAAACTATTTACCATGAAAGAAGAGATAATATTCATGGAGGTGTAGCAGGATGTGTTTCTCTGGATCCTCCAGAAGCAGACACTAAGATAAGATGAGATACAAGAGAAACGTCAAAGGCAGAAAAGATGGAGGGAGGGAAGGAGAGTGGCTCAAGCACTGAGTAAAGACACTAATAAGATGAGAACAGCTCCGGGTTCTTAGATAGGTTTTCCAGACCCAGTTGTTTGTTACATGCTCTGTTAATTAAGTAGAACTTTTATCCCTGACATATCTTTCTTCTCTCTTTGTGGACTTTGCCCTTTTGGGAGATTGTTTGATGCCCCAAAGGCTTGATGCTGGGAGACAATGAAGTAGTCCTTGATCCTGTAGACTCTAGATGTGTGTTCTGATCTGTTTATAGAAGAACATAACTTTAAATTGGTTTGTCCAGAATTTGGGGTGGCCTGCTCATAGCCACCCATGGTTTTACATAGTGACCATGAGCATGACTTTGTAGATGAAAGAGGTAAGATGAAGAGGAAAAGTCTGGTTGTGTGTGTGTGTGTGTGTGTGTGTGTGTGTATGTGTTTGTATTAATTCAACAAATTGGAACTATCAGCACATTTCTAGGCATTTGGTTGGAGAAGGTGTGGATAAATTCCTTGACTTCATTAGCCCCTGAATTAACAAATGAGGAAACTCACCATTACTGGGAGAGGCATGGACCCCTAATGACCATGGAGAACAGTGGTCTTCAGAGGATACCTGCTCCTTGCTGTTATGCGATGCTAATGGGACAGGTAGCTTGATGGATTCTACTATTTACCAAATAGCCACATCACTGATGTGTTTCTTGGCTTGGCTGTTTCTTGCCAACATACGACTCCCCATCATGGGATAAAATCTGAAAGGAGACCTATGTACCCTCCGGTCATGGTCCTGCAGAGAAGTTGAATGTTACAAACCAAATTTTCCATGGATTCTCTTTGACTCATAATGGGTCTTATCCTTGCCTCTAATTTTTCTTAGTTTATATAAAAGAAATGGAAATGGTGCTGACTGACCCCATGGGGTGCTAGATAAGAATAAATCTCAATGTGAGTGTGTTGTCATTCATTAAATGCCATAAAAACGTTCAATGTAATGGCTGATTATTTTTCTTTAATCTTAAATGGATACCTAGAATTGGAAAGTCCTACCTTGGCGGCAGAAATTCATTATCTCAGAAAGAGTTTAATGGCTGTTGTGCGAATGAACTGGAGGAAGTTAAATTGTGGAATGGGATGGAGCTGAGAAAAGTGAAATGAGTTGTGCATTAAATTTAGATAAACACAATTATGTGTAACTGGATTACCATATGTGCAGGCAGGCACTGTATATCAGGCACCTGTGTTTTGATTAAAATAATTCAGGTGCATGCACTTACCACCCTTGTGGAAATGGAGATGTGCCTAAACCACTGTCCAGGCACATGAGGGGCATCTGCTCATATCAGGGAAATGTCTGATATCAAAGACCCCAACTGGTGAAGTCTAAAGGGTCTGGAACCAGCTTGGCCAACTGAAGAGCATTTCAGAAAACCACTAACCTTATTACAGGCAGCTCCAGCTCTTGGACATGTACAGCTTCCTTCTGGGTTTCTTAGCTTCAGATGGAGCCAGAAAAGTGATCCTGGAGGCCAGTGGAGTCTAATTATCTGCTTTCTTCATGAATGGGAATGTGTTAGAAGGCAGGTGGCATCAGAAGATATTGGGGACTGGGCTTATCTGTCATTCAAGTATGTTTGGCTACTGAAGCCCTAGTGATGGATACACAAAATCTCTTTGAGGACCTCTGTAAACAGACAGAATCAGACCCAGCCTTTTCTCACCCTTTTAGGTCCATTCCTACAAGTCAGAATCATCACTAGATCCAAGGCAGGCCCATCCGCTGATCGCTGGGTGGCCAAATGGGTGAACAGAGCCAGCCAGCCCATGCCTGACCTTGACGGATGACAGATGTGGGAAACCACTGCCAACACCCAGTTAATTCCTGTTGACATGTCTTATTTCAAATGCAAAGCAATGTCGGGATTAAAATAAATGCTACCAGTTATGGGGAAGCATTAAATTAATAATATTTCCCCCTTGCTTGATCCTATAATACCCCTGAGCTCCATGGATAAGTGCTAAGTCCTCCTCTGGGTGATGTGAGATGCACAGTATATGGTTACACAAACTAAAGTCAGCTTCCTTTTCTCTCTCCTCCCCTTTTTTGTTCCTCTCCTCTGCCCTCCTCCTTCCCCTCTCAGGTCATACTTATCCTGACAAAGCTGTATGACTTCAACCTGGGAAGTGTGACTGAGAGCTCGCTTTGGAGGTAAGTGGATTAGAGATTCCTAACTAGCTGCTGTAGTTTGGCTCACATGAGGGCATGTTTTGAAAGGAGCAGAAGATGGGCCGCCTCCTGAAGGCCCTCTTTTGTGCCCCAGGTAGCACTGGTGGCCTCTGTGTGCAAGTTCCCTTAGCATTGTGCTGGTTTCCTGTGCAGCCTCTCACGTGTTCTCCTTGGCACCATGGTTGCTTCTGTGGTCCTTCAGTGTCTCCTTTGAGGTGATGGACATGTGTCTGGTTAGAGAGATCAGAGCATGCCTGCCAAGCAGAGATCGTGCCTAAGAGAGGCACTGTCAGAGGAATGCTGGCTTGGTGTGAGTCTCAGTCAAGGACTGTTGCCTGTCCTTTGTGCCTATGAGATGCTGTGGTTCTGGAGAAGAGACACATGTGGGCATCAGGTCTGTGTGGTGACTTTTGTGGTCCCTAGCCTTCACGGACTCCTTCCTCCATAAAATAATATTAAAATAGAAACTTAGCAACTATACTGGGATAAAGACAGATATATTAATATTGTATATTAAAACTTATTTTCAGCCTAAAAATAGACATATGTTTTCTTTTTTGGCTGGACCATGGCATATGCAGTTCCCGGGCCAGGGATCAGATCCAAGCTGCAGTTGTGACCCCAGCAATGCTGGATCCTTAACCCACTGTGCCAGGGGCAGGAATCTAACCTGTGTCCCAGCATTCCAAAGATGCCACTGATCCCCTTACGCCACAGTGGGAACTCCTAAAATATTTATGTTTTTTTTAATGGACTTTAAAAGAAATAATGGCAGTTTTATGAACCCTGGGCTCTGAATCCATATACCTGCTGGATAAATCCATCCTGATGGGAGGCTGGGGCAGAGAGGACACTGTGGGTGGGTTCATCAGATAGGGCTTTCAGGAAGCTGTGAACCTGGGAGTTCTCTGCACAGAGAACACTGCACACTCACTGATTCATATACTTCCTCACATGCATGCTCATGGTCACAGCCGGGCTGCTGGCTGTCACACGGGACACCGGCAAGTTTCATCAGCCACTCTGAGCTGGCACTTCATGCTCTGTGCATTTTGTGTCCTTGGGATTCAAGAGGGCTGGGTATCTCTTTCCTTCCCTCTGTCATTTGTAAACTGGAGAGAACACTGTCACAAAAGGCCATTCATTTGGCTATGTCATCAACCCAGAGCCTGTCCTGAGGGTCTCCTGGGGTCTGGGAGCAGAGGGGTCTGGGCTGTGAGTATCTGCCTGCCTGGCTATTTCTTCCTCTGACCTGTTTGTTTGCAGAGGACCGGCCAGAGCTGCACTCCCAGGGAGGGGAGCAGTCACAGCGTCTATTACAGATTTAGGGGTTAATTGCTCATTTAGACTGAGGCCTGCCTCCATTTGCTCATGATGTCCAAAACCTGATTTTTCTGCTTGGAGAAAATTGGCTAAGGTGTAAGTAACCAACGTGCCTCTTACAGATGAGAGCATGCCTGCTTCCACTCACATGGGACTCGCAGAGAATCAGGACCTCAGGAACCATCCCCTCAGGCCCAATCACAGTGATACTATGGTGATCCTTTAAGCCTGACTTCAGGGCAAATAATGGAACAAGCTAGAAAATCCTGTCCTTAAAATGGGAAACAGCTACATGTGGCAGCCCTTATTTTGAGAAAATTTTGGTAGTTCTAGGGACAGGCAAAGCCTGGATATGTAGTGCTAGTGACAGGTTGTGTGTCCCATGCTCATAAAAGCTAATCTATTTGTCAGACAGTAGATGTCCCATGGCCAGGATTCAAATCCCAATTTGTCCACCCAAAGAACTGTGCAGCTTTGGACACTTTGCTTAATGTCTCTGGGCTGCCATAATCTAGGACTTCAGGCTGGGTGACTCAGAACAGCTGAAATGTATTCTCTCCCAGCCTGGAGGGCAGAAGTCTGAAATCAAGGTGTCTTTAGGGCCATCCCCATCTGGAGAATCCTTCTTGGCTTCTTCCAGCAACTGGCACCGTCCACGTCCCTTGGGCCTGTGTTACCCCCTCTCTGCTCTCTTCATCTGCTCCTCTGCATGTGTGCCTTCTCCTCTCTGTCCCTGAGAAGGACACTTGCCATTGGAGTTAGGGCCCAGCAGATAAGCCGGGATGACCTCAGTTCTGGATCGCTAACTTAATTACATCTGAAAAGACCTTTTTTCAAAGAAGGTTCCATGGCAGGTTCTTGGGGTTAGGATATATTTTGGGGGCGGGGCTGCCACTCAACCCACTTCATTGTCTTAAATCTCAGTTTCCCTGAATGCAAATCGGAGGGAGTATATATCTTACCTTTGCTGCAACCACATTGCCCTTGCTGTTCCTCGAGCAAGCCGGCCTCTCTTCCCCAGAGCCGTTTCTTGGGTCTGAGCTCTGTTCTCCGAGGGGGCAGGGCCTCCCTCACGCCCCTCCTCTTTGCTCACCTCACCAGGGAGGCCTTTTCCTTCCTACAGGGTATCCCATCACTTGTCTGCCTTATCCTCCTTAGTGCCTATCACCCTCTGGCTGCTGAAGATTTACTTGTTGATTTATTCGTAGTCTACCTCCACCCACTGACATCTACACTTGCAGAGACAGAGAATTTTTTCCATTTTAATTCAGTGCTATATCCTCAGCACCTAGAACAGCATCTGGGGCACCGGAGATACTTCATCACTGTTTGCTGGATGAATAAATTCATGGATGGATTGTAACGATTAAATGAAATAATAGATGCACAAACATTCAGGACAGCAACTCACATGTGGGAAGTGCTCAGTTAATGGTAATAAGTAATGATTATGCCAGCCCTGGGTGTTTGTATGGTTTTCGTTTTATTACTGACTTTGTTTGTAAGGGTCCACTAGTGCAGGGAACCACGTGATGGATATTGGAGGCCACCGAAGGGATGCATTCTGCATTATCTAGGAATTAGCGCAGGTGTTCAGGGGTGATGGCCGGGGGTACGGAGGGAGAGGAGTGATTTACAATGTATTTCCTTGTGCTGACTGGGGGGAATTGGAATAGCCATGTCTACCCAGTTGAAGGCCTTCTTTTGTAGACGGGAGCTGGGTGTTGGAATGATGGAAAAGTTGCAGTTTGGCAAATGAAAAGTGGGCAAATGTCCTTAGCACAGGGCAAAGGCCAGGCAAGGCTGGGCTGCAGGAGGTAAGGAGGGCAGGAAGGAGGCAGGGAAAACAGCTGGGTATGAGACCAGAGAGGCAGGCGGTGGGGCCTCAGCAGTTCACAGAAGGGCCCAAACCATAGGGGGCTGTTGAGAGCATAACTTCAATAACAGTATGTAGCCTGTGACCTTTCAGGGAAGCGAAGAGGCTGGTAGATAGTATGGGCTTTCCCTCCAGATAAACGATATATGTGGATGTATTTTTGTGTTCTGATCCAGAGAGTTCACAGGTCTGATAAAGCCCAGCAGAGGAACCCCTGCAGAGAGTGTGATTGAGAAAAAGGACTGCTCCTAAACTTTGGGGGAATTTTCCAACTTCCTAAAGCCTCATCAGGTGTCTTTTTACTTTTTTTTTAAATTGTCTTCTCCACTCATTCCCTAGAGATCTGCACTCCTATCCTCTTTTCTAAATTGTTAATGATATATGTTACAGTTAGAGCCCAGGGCACTGTGATTGAACATACAGTGAGCAGAGAAAAGAAACGGAATTAAACACATGCCCTTTCATTTTTGCGATTCTGCCCAATGTGCTTAACCAAGTTGAAATTGAATTTGGTGATTCTTCTTCAATTTTCTGTACAGTAGAGGTGCCTGGAGCAGCAGCTGTCATGACAAGATGGCACTCCCTGCCAGGTTACAGTATGATATAATTATTTGCCTCACTGGATTAATAATTCAGAAGCCATCTACTTCCAAATAGACAAAGGCCTGTTTGAAAGCATTTTGTAGACAGCAATAGCAGGTGCCCTTGTGGTATTCTTTCTGAAACTCCTTGGTGCCTTTATACTGGCGGTGTTCAAAATTTTTCTCTGTGCCAACACGAGGATGCTTGCATAAACTGGTCATTTAACACAACCATCTGCTGGCATCTTTTAGTCAAGGGACACTTTGCATATAGGGTGTTAAGTTTATAGAATTAATGAGGTTGGGGATGGACTTTTAAAACAGACCCAAGGCTTCAATTTCAGGGTGTTTTTGGTCTGTAGTGTGTCAAGTATGGAGATTGTCCATCCATCAAGGGTGATATTGAAGACTGACTCTATTAGATTTTACAGAAGCCTGACCCAAGGAGGAGAGGTGAGTCATGGTCAGGAGGCTCAGCATCAATCAGTTTCCTTCTCATCAAAGTAAGAGTGAAAGCCTAGGTTCAGGAGACTGATGGCCTAGGTTCAAGTCCACACTCCTCCACTTAGCTGCTGAGTGACTTTGGACATGTTTCTTTACCTCTCTGTGCCTCCATTTATTTCATTTCATTTCCTTTTTTATTGTAGTATAGTTGATTTACATTGTTGTGCTAATTTCTGTTGTAAAGCAAAGTGATTCAGTTATGCATATATACTTTTATGTTTATTCTTTTTTTGTCTTCTTTTCCATTATGACCTATCTCAGGATATTGAATATAGTTCCCTGTGCTATTTAGTAGGACCTTGTCGTTTGTCGCTTCCATAGTCATGGTCTGCATCTACTAACCTCAATTGCCCAATCCTTCCCTCCCCTATGCCCTCCACCTTAGCAACCAAAAGTCTGTTCTCTATGTCCATGAGTCTGTTTCTGTTTTGTAGATACGTTCATTTATGCCATATTTTAGATTCCACATATAAGTGATATCATATGGTATTTGTCTTCCTCTTTCTGACTTACTTCACTTAGTATGATAAACTCTGGTTCTATTCATGTTGCTGTAAATGACACGATTTTATTCTTTTTTAAGACCGAGTAAGAGGTCCTATTGTGTCTCAGTGGAAATGCATCTGACTAGTATTCATGAGGAGGCTGGTTCGGTCCCTGGCATCGCTTGGTGGGTTAACGATCTGGCATTGCTCTGAGCTGTGGTGTAGGTTGCAGAAGAGGCTCGGATACCGAATTGCTGTGGCTGTGGCATAGGCCAGTGGCTACAGCTCCGAATCGACCCCTAGCCTGGGAACCTCCACATGCCATGGGTGTGGCCCTAAAAGGACAAAAAACAAAGAAAGAAACAAGCAAACAAAAGTCTCAGTAGTATTCCATTGTATCCATTCACGTACCACATCTTGTGCATTCACTCCTCTGTTATGGACATTTAGATAGTTTCCGTGCCTTGGCTGCCACGAATAGTGCTGCTATGAACGTACAGGTGCGTGTATCATCTTGAATTGTAGTTTGTGTCTCTATTTCTTTATGTGTACAATCCCCATTGTACTCACACCCACCACATAAAATTGTTGTGAGGTTGTGATGAAATGAGATACGTAAACCGGGTAGAATAGTCCCTGACATATGGGGCATATGCGGGGAGACGCTTGAGGAGAGGTGCCATCCCCATGTGATCCATGAGTAATTGAGCAGCTTCTCGAGGGCCGTTCCTTTGCCTGAGCCATCTTGTTCTATTCTTTACAAGAAACTAGAGAGTCAGGTGTCACTGCCCCAATTTTACAGATGAGACCGTCGAGCCTTCCAGAGGTTAAATAACTTGCCATAGATCGCGAAGTTAGTAAGTAGGGGGATGCAGGGCTATATGACTCCTAAGCCTGTGCTCATTCTACCCTATGTGCTGGGCTCTGATGCTGGGTGGGAGTGGACTCATGGACTCCTCCAGAATAAGAGATCATGTATTTTTCTGGCGACACCTGCCAGCTGCAGAAGTTCCCAGGCCAGAGATGGAACCCTTGTCGCAGAAGTGACCTGAGCCACAGCAGTGACAACACTGGACCCTTAGTCTGCTCAGCCATTAGAGAACTCCTATAAGATCCTCTTTTTTTCCTTCATGTGTAGGAGAATGGGATGACATGGAAAGTGGCAGAGGGAGAAATTCCCAGAGTGGGAAAATTGCTCTAGAGGACTTAGGCTAAGAATTCAACTTCTAGGTTAAAATATTCTTTCTGAAATTCAGATACATATTCTGTAGTTCAGCACTGTCCAATTAGAAATGCATGTGTGGTACATAATTTTCTAGCAGTCAATAATGTGAAAAGAAACATTCAAGGTTAATTTTATTAATAAATTATCTTTAACCTAGTTATCTAAAACTATCATTTTAATATTTAATAAATAAAAATTATTAATGAGCTATTTTGCATTAGATTTATTTTTTACAGTAAGTCTTTGAAATCCAGAGTGTATTTCACACTTGAGGGCATATCTCAATTTGGACCAGCCACATTTTGAGTGCTAAATAGCTAAGTATGGCTAGCA
>PVHT021183705.1:24578591-24694048 GCA_004024745.2 Catagonus wagneri | reverse complement strand
CCCGGGAGGTATGGGGTTGCTTCTATCGCGTAATCGCCCCTCCTACCTCTTGATATGGTCTCCTCTTTGTCTTCTGGAGTAGAATATCTTTTTTGGAAGTTTACAGTCCAGTTGGTTGAAGGCTGCTCGGCATTTGTTTGTAGTTTTGCTGTTTTTCGGGAGAGAAGTTTAGCTCCAGTCCTTCTATTCCGCCATCTTCTGATCACATACATTTTTAACTGAAACTTTTGTTGAGATAATTGAAGATTCACAAACAGCTTAAGAAAAAATACAGAGAGAACTTCTGTACACTTTGCCCTGTCTCCCTGAATGATAATACTTTTCCAAACTATATTTTATCACAAAGAGGATGCTGACACTGATAAATCCACCAATCGTATATAGATTGCCTCAGTTTTAGTTGTTCTCACTTTAGTGTGTGTGTGTGTGTGTGTGTGTGTGCACGTGTATTTAGGTTTGTCTACCCACCACTGCAGACCTAATAGTCGTAGACACTGAACAATTAAATTGCCACAAGTTCTCTAGTGTTGCCTTTTCAAAATCAAATCCACCTCCCTTTCCCCAAACCTCTAGTCGCTAAACTTTGGCAACCACTAATCTGTTCTCCATTTCTAGGATTTTGTCATTTCAAAAATGTTGTTGAGATAAACAACAAGGTCCCTTATAGCACAACTACTTATATTCAATATCCAGTGATAAATTTCAATATCCAGTGATACACATGGATTATTTCTTAGACCTTGATGTGAATATACCACAGTTTGTTTAACCCCTTACCTATTGAGGAACATTTGGATTGTTTCTGGTTTTTGGCTATTATAAATAATGCTGTTATGAATATATGAGTACAAGTTTCTGTCCAAACATAAATTTCCATTCCTCTGGAATAAGTTCATAAGAGTGTAATTTCTGGGTCAAATGGTAGTTAGTTGTGTATTTAATTTTGTAAGAAACTAACAGACTCTTTCAGAGAAGCTGTACAATTTATATTCCTACCAGAAATTTGCAATGATCCATTTTTTATATCCTTGTCAGCATTTGCTGTTGTCATTTTTTTTTCAGCTTTTCTAGTAGGAGGGAAGTGATATCTCATTGTGGTTTTAATTTGCATTTCCGCGATAGCTAATGATGCTGTATCACTTTACATATGCTTTTTTGTCATCTGTATATTCTATTTGGTACATTCATATTTTTGCCTATTTTCTGCTTTTAAAATCACTTAATGGGGTATGATTCAGATAGAAAAAGCTGTGCGTATTTAATGTATGTCACTTAAAGAGTTTGGAGATAAATATACATATCAACATAGTCTACGCCATAAACATATCTACAACCTCTGAAAGTTTCCTACTACCCTCTTTATTTTTAATTTTTTTTGTGACGAGAACATTTAACCTAAGATTTATCCTCTTAGCAGAATTTTAATTGTACATTATTATTAACTATAGCTCTATGATGAAGAGTAGATCTCTAGGACATAATCTTTCATATAACTGAAACTTTGTACCCTTTGACTAGTACCTGCCTTTTTCCCCTCCTGTCCCAGCCCTTGGCAATCACCATTTTACTCTGTTTCTATGGGAGTTTGGTTATTTTCAATTCCTTAGGTAAGCAGTACCATGTAGTATTTATCCCCTGTATGTGGCTTATTT
The DNA here is from genome assembly GCA_004024745.2 of Catagonus wagneri. NCBI lineage: Eukaryota > Metazoa > Chordata > Mammalia > Artiodactyla > Tayassuidae > Catagonus > Catagonus wagneri. Next base: position 24,692,396 of record PVHT021183705.1, on the reverse strand, counting down.
CATATAGCGGTTTCACTCATGTTATTGTGAATGGCAGGGTTCCCATCTTTTCAAAAGACTGAATAATGTTTCACTGTGAAGTGTACATTTCACATTTTCTTTATCCATTCATTCTCTGATGGAGATTTAGGTCGTGTCCACACCTTGACAATTGTGAATAATGATCAGTGAACATGGGAGTGGAGGTATCTCTTTGAGATTCTTTATTTCCTTTGGCTATGTACCTAGAAGTGGTATAGCTGGACATATGATAGTTCTATTTTTTATTTTTTGAGAAACCTTTGTATTCTTTTCTACAGTGGCTGTATCAGTTTACATTCCAACTAACAATGTGCAAGTGTTCCCTTTTCTCATTATCCTCCCTAGCATTTGTTATCTCCTGTTTTTTTTTTTTTTTGATAATAGCCATCCTAAGAGATATGAGGTGACATCTCATTATAGTTTTGATTTGCATTTCCCTAATGATTAGTGATGTTGAACATCTTTTCATGTATCAGTTGGGTATTTGTATGTCTTCTTTGGAGAAATATCTGTTCTGTTCCTTTGCCTGTTTTTTAATCAGACTACATGTGGGTTTTTTCTCCTTGTTTTTTTGTTCTGGAGTTGTATAAGATAAGGGTCCATCTTCATTCTTTTTCATGTGGATATCTAGTTTTCTCAACATCCTTTATTGAAGAGACTGCCCTCATTGTGTGATTTTGGAATCTTAGTCAAAGATCAGTTGACTGTGTATGTGTGGGTTTGTTTTGGGCATCTCTATTGTATTCCATTGGTCTACATGTCTGTTTTTATGCCAGTAAATACTGTTTTGAATACTACAGCTTCGTAATAGATTTTGAAATCAGGAAGTGTGAGACTTCCAACTGTGTTCTTTTTGCTCAGAATTGCTTTAGCTCTTCAGTGTCTTTTGCCTTTTCACCTGAACTTTAGAATTGTTTTTTTCTGTTTCTGTGTAAAATGCCATTGGGATTTTGATAGGAATTGCATCAAATCTATAGATCATTATGAGTAGTATAGACATTTAAACAACATTAATTCTTTCAAGCTCCCAACATGGCTGTCATTCCATTTATTGATATTTTCTTTAATTTCTTTATCAGTGTTTTATAGTTTTCAGTGTATAGGTCTTTTAATTCTCTGGTTAAGTTTATTCCAGTGTATTTTATTTTTATCATGCTCCTGCAAATGGGTTGTTCAGATGATTTCCTTTGAAGATAGTTTATTGTTAGTGTATAGTTTATTTTGTATGTTGATTTTGTATCCTGCAACTTTGAGTTTATTAGCTCTAGATTATCATACTAACTGAAGTAAGTCAGTTCTAACCTCTTTTTATTCTTAGACTTTTCGTTTTTTAATTGAAGTGTAATGATTTACAATATTATATTAGTTTCAGGTTACAACATAGTGATTCAATATTTATATAGATTATAGTCCCCTTACAGTTTTTATGAAATGTTGGCTATATTTTCTGTGCTGCACATTATAGCCTAATAGATTTATTTTCTATAGACTAGTTTGTACTTCTTACTCCCCTATGCCTGCCTTACATAATGTTATGTCATTTGCAAACAGAGATAATTTTACTTCTCCATTGAAAATTTGAATGCCGTTTATTCCTCCCTCCCCCCTACACCCTGCCCAATTTCTCAGTCCAGGACTTCCAGTATTATGTTGAATAGTAGTAGTGAGAGAGGCATCCTTGTCTTGCTTCAGATCTTAGAGGAAATATATTCAGTTTTTTATCATTGAGTATGATGTTTGCTATAGGTTTTTATATATGGCCTTTCTTGTGTTATGGTAAGTTCCTTCTATACCTAATTTGTTGAAAAAAATTTTTTTCTGAAAAGATGTTTAATTTTATCAAGTGACTTTTCCACATCTGTTGAAATAATCCTGTGATTTTTTTTACCCTTAGTTCTGTTAATACAGTGTATCACAGTGATTGATTTGTATATGTTGGACCATCCTTGCATTCCAGGGATAAATCTCACTTGATCATGGTATAGGATTCTTCTAATGTTTAGTTGACTTAGTTTTTATAACATATTGTTGAATATTTTTGCATTCATGTTCATCAGGGATGTAAGCCTATAGTTTTCTTTTATAGTGTCTTTGTCTGGCTTTGGAATCAGGATGATCCTGGCCTCTTAAAATGAGTATGGAAGTGTTTTTCATTGTTTGTTTGTTGGTGGGTTGGGGAGAGGTTTTAAGAAAGATTGGTAGTAATTATTTCTTAAATATTTGGTATTGTTTTCTTGTGAAGACATCTGATCCTAAGATTTTCTTCGCTGGAAAGTTTTTTGATTATTGATTCAATATCCCCATTTGTTACTGGTCTGCTCAGGCTTTCTGTTTCTTCCTAGTTCAGTCTTGGTAGATCATATGTTTCTAGGAATTTATCCGTTTGTTCTAGATTTTCCAATTTTTTAACATATAATTGCTCATTATCCCTTATGATCTTTTTTATTTCTATGGTATCAGTTGCAATGTCTCCTCTTCCATTTTAGATTTTATGGATTTGTGTCTTCTCTCATTTTTCTTCGCTAAAATATGTTGATTTAAAATATTTCTTATTTTTCCCCATTTATTCTTTAATATAAACTTTATTATTCTCCTCCTTCTGCTAACTTTGAGCTTAGTTTTTTATTTTCTCTAGTTTCTTAAGGTATAATTTTAGATTGCTTGAGATTTTGTTTTAATATAGACACACCACTATAAACTTCCCTTTTACCATTGCTTTTGCTTCATTCCATACTGTTGATATGTTGTCTTTTTGTCTTAAGACATTTTCTAATTTCCCTTTTGTTTTCTTCTTCGACCTTTTGGATGTATTAAAGTATATCATTTAATTTCCATGCATTTGTTAATTTTTCAGTTTTCTTTTTGTTGTTGATTTCTAGTTTCATTGCATTGTGCTTGGAAAAGCTACTTCAGGCCATTTAAATCCTTTTAAATTTATCAAGACTTATTTTGTCCCAGCTTGTGATCTGTTCTGGAGAATGCTTTGTGGGAGCTGAGAAAATGTGTATTCTCCTGCTGAAGACTGGAACATTTTGTATAGGTCTGTTACACTCATTTGGACTATAATATTGTTCAGGTCTTCTGTTTCATTACTGATTTTCTGTCTGAATAATTTATCAGTTATTGAAAGTGAGGTTGAAGTCTTCTCTTATTTTTGATTACTGTCTCTTTATCCCTTCAAATCTGTCCATGTTTATTTTATATATTTAGGTACTCTAATGTTGGGTACATATTTAACATTTGTAATTCTTATATCTTCTTGTTGATTTGACTCTTTTATAAGTATATAATGATCTTGTTTTTCCTCTTGTGATGGTTTGGACTAGTTTAAATTTAGCCATCCCTGCTCTCATTTGCAGGGAGTATCTTTTTCCATTCCTTCACATTCAGTCCATGCATGTCCTTAAATCTAAAGTCAGTCTCTTGTTGACAGTATATAGTTAAGTCTTGTTTCTTTTCTTTTTAAAAAAAATATTCAGGTACTATATATCTTTTGATTGGTAAGTTTAATACATTTAAATTTAAAGTAATTATTGATAAGTAAGAACTTACTTTTGCCATTTGTCAGTGGTTTACTGTCTGTTTTATAGTTCTTTTGTTCCTCTCTACCTCTCCTGCTGTCTTGTTTCCATGTTTGACAATTTTTATAGTGATATACTTTGATTATTTTCTCTTTATTTTTTTCGTATCTGTTATAGGCTTTATCCTTTGTAGTTATCATGAGGTTTACATTAAATTTGTTATAGTTATAGTAGCCTATTTTAAATTGAGACAACTTAACAACTGCATACAAAAACTTTACACTTTTACTCTTTCCTCTCCCCCAACACTATGTCATTGATATCATAAAGTACATCTTTATATATCATGTATTCATTAATAAATTTTGTGGTTATATTTATTCTTAATATTTACTTAAATATGTCTTTTAACTTTTATACTAGGGTTGAAAATGATATATGCACTACCATAGCAGTATTACATTATTTCATATTTGTCTAAATATTTATCTCTACTGGTGAGGTTTATTCTTTCCTGTTTATGACATCTTTAGTAATCTGAGTCTTTCAATACATGAACATGGTACGTATTTTTATTGATTTAGGTCTTTGATTTTTTTCATCAGTGTTTTTAATTTAACTTCTATGTGTTTTGTTAAGTGTGTACTTAGGCATTTCATTTTCCTTGGAGTGAGTATGATAGTGTTGTGCATTTAATTTCAGTTTCCACTGTTTATTTTTAATGAATAGAAATACATTTGGTTTTCGAATGTTGACATTCTATCCTATGAGTTTGATTAACTCATTTTGTATTTGTTTTGAATGCTTGCTGTGGAGTCGGTGCTAGGTGCCTTCTGTACATCAAAGAATATATCATGAAACAATGTGACATTTCCCATTGAGGGCTCTGAGTCCAGAGCTTTGGCTCAACTAGAACCATGCTTTAGGTCAATTCATTTGATGAGAACTTTTCTGTGCAATATCTGTGCTAAGTACTATAGGCCATGCATGGATGCAGAAGAGATTTTCACCTTTAGGACCATCCAACTGAGAGAGAGATGGAGAGAAAGAGATAGAGAATACAAGCCTTTTTATATTATATGATGGTAAGAAATAAATATAATAGAAACTTAAAACAGAGATATGAGAAAGAAAGGTAGTAATTCTAGCTTTGGGAGATAGGAAGAAGCTTATGTAAAGAGCAATGCATGAGGTGCATCTTGAAGAGAGAGAAGGACCTTTATGGGTAATGCGAAGGGAATGGCATGTTAGATAAAGAAATAGAATAAAATCCAGGGGTAAATAGTGACCGCACTGAGTTTAGAGAATGATTGGGATACCAGTGGAGTTGAATTGTGGCTACAAGGTGGGGAAGGTGACCAAGGAGGAAGCTGGACAGGAAGTGAAAGTCACATTGGGGAAGAATTTGGTACCTATTGATCAGTCTAGAAGCTTTTCTGTGGGGAAGAGAGGAAAGAACAAAGGTTCGTGAACAGCAACTGTAAAATAATATCTATGTTTTAGAATGATGTGTTTAGAAAGTGTGATTTAGTGTGGTAAAAAGGCGTAGGCAGAGAGGATCAAGTCTGAGACTCTTATGACTCTTTGTGTCTGTGTTTATTTATCCACCTACCTTTGTAGAATGTCCAGTGATCTAATGTTATTGAATGGGTCAGGAATGAGGAAGGCAGGACATCTAAGCTCAAAATCCCCTTGCTTGAGGGAAACCAGAAACTTCTTCTCTATCCCCTTGAATCTCTGACTGTTTCTCAGGTATATAAACATGAATTCTATAAGTTAGGGGTTAAGGTATGATGACTGACTTATCAAGTGGGATCTGGTGAAGGACTGTCAGTGATCAGACATGCTTCACTGGCTCACTGTACTCAGACAAAGGTCAGACTTCAGCATTCTTGAAGCGTAGGGTAGAGGATAAAGGGAGCGACTGTATTCCTAAGATTATTCCATGTCATTCCTACTGTGGTGATATGGAAAACAGGACAGTAACAATGCAGACTGCAAGGAATCTGGAATTGGAACTAAATATGATTTACTCTGGTACCTTATATCGGCATTCTCTTTAAATAAATCTGCCTGAATTCTTTAGGACTTGAGAATTGAGATATTATACATGATTTTATCTGGCCAAAAAGGAAGAAACAATGAGTTTCCTAAGCTTCCAAGTTTTTTTTCCCTTTTTTGCATATTTGAATTTTCATGCAATAATTTTGCTAATAAAAATAATAGACTTAAAAAATGAAGAATACTATAAAAAATCACCATCTATAATCCTGTTTAAAACTATTGCTAAGTTTCAGCATATATACCTACACGTATTTTACCTGTACAGTTTTACATAATTGTGAATCTCTTGTATAAACAATTTTGTTTCTTATTTTCATGTAACATTTGACTAAGCATTTTTCTGTATTATTCAAAATGTTTTCCAAAATTTTAATGTTTGCATAATAGTGCATTGGTATTGCTGTTCTGTAATTTACTTAACTATATTCATTTCTCTATTTTTAGAGATTTAGATTGTCTTACAGTTTTCCAGTATTTAAAAAATGTTGCAGTGAATATCTAGATACATAAATCTTTGTTTTTGTCTGCATTTTAGGTTACTTTCTTGGAATGGACTTCTAGAGAAGAAATTTTAAGATTCAGTATACGTGTTGGGTTAATTATGAAAAAGGTGCATTTCTGAAACTCCTATGCTGAAAAGAAGCTTTTGAAATTTAAAGAGATGTTAACAGGGTTTGTGGTGTGTATATATGTGTGTGTGGTGTATGACTGTTACACGCATGCATTTATATTAGGGTTAGGGTAGTTAGTATGCCTAAAATTAATGTGAAATTTTTGAAATAAGATCTAGAAAATGAAATCCTAGAAAATGATATGTTCCCAGACTCCATGAAGGAAATACATGTTCTCTGCTGGCTGAGCATACCCAGACCCATCTGGATGGCTAAAATAAAAGCAATAGCAACCACATCAGTAATAGTAGTCCTTGCTCACACTTACTAAGGAGTAACTATATTGTCAGACACCAATGGAAGTGCTTTACGTATGTTTAACTCAGCCTTATAAAAATTCAGTTAGTTAAAGACCACTGTCATCCCTGTTTTATAGCCAAGGAAGCTGAGAGCCAGAAAGTTTAAATGACTCTTCCAAGGCCATGCACTTGGTAGGTGGTGAAACTGGGATTTGGATCCAGATGCTCAGATGCTAGAGCCTGTGTACTTAATCCTATTCTGGACAGTCACTAAGGAACACCTGACTGAGGCTGGGCATTGTTATTGGCAGTTCCAACCAGTAATATATATACACACACACACACACACACACACACACATATATATATATATATAGTTATTAGTGCAAGACCTTGGGTTCAAGACTCAGGTGGAGGAAGGAGAATATAGGAAATTCCTGCTGGATTATACCTGTGGTTTCGCAATCCAAGCATTGTCTGTGAAGGAGTCATTAAGTATAGGAACACAGGAGGGTCCAGTCTCCGCCTTTCTGTGAAGGGCTAGAATAGATCTCATCTCCTCCACAATTCTCTCTCTCTCTCGCTCCTTTTTTATTAGAGTATAGTTGATTTGCAATTTATATATATATACACACACATTATTTTTCTCATACTATCTTCTATCATGTTCTGTCCCAAGAGGCTGGATATAGTTCCCAGTGCTGTATGGTAGGACGTCGTTACTTATCCATCCTAAATGTAATAGTTTGCATTTACCAACCCCAAACTCCCTGTTCATCCCACTACCTCTCCCTCCACCTTGGCAACCACAAGTCTCTTTTCTATATCCTTGAATTTACTTGTTTTGTAGATGGGTTCATTGTGTCATCTTTTAGATTCCACATATAAGTGATATTGCATAGTTTTTGTCTTTCTCTTTCTGACTTCACTTAGTGCTAGAATCTCTAGTTGCATAGCTGTTGCTGCACATGCTATTATTTTGCTGTTTTATGGGTGAGTAGTATTCCATTGTGCGTATATACCACATCCCATTCATCTGTCGATGGACATTTAGGTTGTTTCTGTGTCTTGGCTATTGTGAATAGGGATGCAATGAACATAGGGGTGCATGTATCATTTTGAATGAAAGTTTTGTCTGGATATATACCCATAATTCTCTTAATAACCCCTGAGGGACTTGTCAGGCAGGAACTTACCTGTTCTGTACCTGCCTTACCTGTAACCTGCTTCCCTGTATGCACCTTAGAGTCACTGTTCAGAGGATTGAAAGCACAGACTCTAGTGCATGCTGCCTGGGTTCCGGTAACAGCTCTGCCACTTCCCAGCTGTGAGCTTTGGGCAGTAACATCTCTGGGTCCACTTCATCATCGCTGAAGGACCAGTGATGACATTACCTCCCTCACTGGGAGCCAAGAGATGCCCTGAGTTGATAGTGGTAAAGTGTTTGGAAGAGAACGGTAGATAGGGCTCTGTGGCTGTTCGCTTCAGCTCCTATTATGGCCTGTCTGTGCGCCTTAAGTCTCCAGTCAAGGCTTTGCTGCCAGGACTTATTCTGGTGTGTCCCAGACACAATTAGTTGATGCTCATGGGAAGCTCCCATGGGCTGTACCCTAGGGGTGGAAGGACAGCAAACAGCCCCACTGGCTGTTCTTCTCTGCTTCCCTCCCCGGTGGAGGTAGACAATGACCCAGGACTCTGCAGGGGTTGAGAGAAGGGTGGGCTCCAGGAGGCAGTGAGAGGGCAGGAGCTTGCCCAGTGGGAGGAGCCTTGAGGGCTTTCCTGGATCTTAGGGCCCCTGTAACAAGCACCACAGACTAGGTGGTTTAAACCTCAGGAGTGTATTGCTTTACAGTTCTGGAGGCTTGAGGCCCAGGATCTGGATGTCCGTGGGTGGGTTCCTTCTAAGGACTGTGAGGGAGTCTGTTTATGCCTCTCTACTAGCTCTTCTGGTAATATTCTGGCAGTCTGGCCTTATTTGCTTGGAGAAGCATCACCCACCTCTGCCTTCATGCTCACATGGCCTTCTCTTTGTGTGCTTGTCTGCATCAAAATATCCCCATTTTATTTTTATTTATTTTTATTGTCTTTTTTCCTTATCTAGGGCCGCACCTGTGGCATATGGAGGTTCTAAGGCTAGGGATCTAACAGGAGCTGTAGCTGCCAGCCTGCACCACAGCCACAGCAACGTGAGATACAAGCCGTGTCTACAACCTACAGCACAACTCACGGCAACGCCGGATCCTTAACCCACTGAACAAGGCCAGGGACCGAACCCACAACCTCATGGTTCCTAGTCTGATTCACTGAGCCATGACGGGAACTCCAATATCCCCATTTTATAAGGACATTAGTCATATGAAATTAGAGCCCCCCCACCCTGCACCATTCTAGTAAGACCTCATCTTAACTAATTACATCTGCAAGAAACTTGATTTCAAGTAGGGTTACTTTCTGAGTTACTGGAGAGGGGACTCTAACATAGGAATTTGGTGGGGATTGCAAGTCAACTCATAACATGTGGGAAGTGCTTATAGCAAGGGCTGAAGGATGATGCAGAATTACCCAGGAGCTGAGGGGTTGGGAGGAGAGAGGGTGAAACATTCCAGGCAGCCCTGTGCAGAGATCCTGTGGTGCATGGGAACTTCCCTTTTTAAGGAACCAAAGTAAGCTGGTGGGTGAAGGGTTAGTGGTCTAAGGATGGGGGAGTGGTCTTTAGGATGGGGGAGTGATCTGTAGGATGGGGGAGTGGTCTGCAGGATGTGGGGAGGTAACCAGGGGCATTCCAGTGGTGTCTCTTAAGCCCCTAGAACAAGTTGGATTTTACTTTGGGCTCATGGGAGATGCCTAAAAGGCCGTAAACCAGGGCATGCCATCATTTAATTAATGCTTTAAAGATCCATCAGTATTGAAATTTTGTTTAAATTTTTACTACAGCTTTTATATTATTATGAAGGGAACATGTTTTTCTTTGTTTTGTTGTCTACTTGTAATTCTTTATATACATTTTTCTTTTCATGCATGTTGTATGTTTATCTGCTGGTGGTTTGTTTTCCTTATCATTTGTACATTTTTAAATAGAATATATAAATTGAAGACATTGTTAAATCTGATACCAATATCTCCCCCATTCTGTTTATTCCTGTTATCGTAGTTTCGCTTTTCATAAAGTAGGAGTTTTAAATTTTGTAAACAATCAAATCTGCTAATCTTTATTTTAGAAAATCACCTTCATTCTTAGTTTTATTTGTTAAGATTGAAGAGCTCTCATCTTCTAAATCTATTCTCATGCAGTAGCAATCCATCCCTTAGATGAAATGTGTGAAAATAATTGTTGACTATGTGGTGACATTCATTTGGGGAAACATCTATTTGTTTTGTGCTCAGTTATCTCATTAAATCCTCCACAAAACTTATGCAGTATATACTATTTTACTTTTCCTTTTTGGAGGTGGGGAAATTGAGCTTTTTTATTGTTGTTATTATTTTTTAATACAGTGAGTGATCTGCTAAATTTCACACAGGTCTATTTGGGTTCTTAACCCAGATGGACCAGCTCAGGACTAACTCATAACCAAGGAATTTCTCCACAGGAATCTTCAGGCAGTTTCTTGGGTGGCCTCCATGCTGTCGCTTCAGAGCTTAGTGCCATTCCCAGCAGAGCACATGTTTCCACAGACTTGTTCAAACCAGGCCACCACCTTACTTCCCGACAGCCCTGCCTTTACTCATGCCATGTCCCATTTTGGAATCCCCTCTTCTCTCCTCCTAACCACTTTAGGACATATGGTCTACATTCTTCCAGAGACATTCTTGAGCCCAGCAGTCTCTCACTTTTTTCTTTTGAGTCCCTTAGAGTCTGCTTTTCTCCGCTTATCTGCTCCTTGGTCTTACCATGGTGGCTTCTTGAGATCAGCCTCAGCCCCTGGCTGTGTGCGGTGAATGTCATGGGTGTTCAGTGAATGCCTTTGGGGTGGCCAGAGGAGTGGGGTCCACGTGGGTGTCTTCGGTCTTGATATTGGCAGTCTGTTGAAATCCTGACTAGGTCCAGCAGCCTCAGGTCCTGCAGGGACTCCGGATGCCAGCCTCCTATGGACCCTTGGTGCCCCTTCTGTTCCTGTCACCAACTTTGCAGTAGCAGCATTTTAGCACTCTGTGGTGTGTCCTCTGTCATAGTTTCTGTCATAGTTAGATGGTATAGGATGGGATGAAATACATATTTTGGAGTGGCAGCATATGTTGGAAGCCAGCCTACTGATAACTGAGAATGGCACGTGCAGAACGCCATGGTTATCAAAATTCACTGGCTATTTTGAGGCAGTTTCCAAATTATTTTTTATCAGGGTTGACCAAAGGAAAATTTCCAAGAGATTAGGGAATAAGTGGGGTCAATATGTGCTTGGGGGCAGTTTTCATAATTGTTAGGATCTACTGGATGGCTGTGCACCAGGAATAGGTCCTCCCCTATATTATCTCCAATCTAAACATCCAGATGGCAAGATGGTTGAAGTGCTGGGTACAGTCTAAGCTCAGCAGGATGCTACCTGTGTCTGGAAATGCTGTATGGATTTCTAGCTTTGCTATTTTGCTCAGAGATGTCAGGATTTTTTACATTTTTAAAGGTCTTATGGTTAAAAACATTTTGAAGGAGTTCCCGTCGTGGTGTAGTGGAAATGAATCCAACTAGGAACTAGGAGGTTGTGGGTTTGATCCCTGGGTCTCTCCCAGTGGGTTAAGGATCCAGTGTTGCTGTGAGCTGTGGTGTAGGTTACAGACGTGGCTCCGATCTGGCATTACTGTGGCTGTGGTGTAGGCTGGTGGCTATAGCTCTGATTAGACCCCTAGCCTGGGAACCTCCATATGCCATGGGTGTGGCCCTAAAATGACACACAAAAAAAACATTTTGAAGGATTTTTCTCTGCTAGAGATCTGTAGGAGTTGGGGAGAGCTTAGTGTTAGTGCAAGCACAGCCCCAGAGTCCCAACAAGCATGGCTTCCCTGGGATCATGGGATGGATGCAGCCACAGAGGGATCTTTCCAGCCTTGGGCTTGGAATAGAAACCTCATTGACCTTTCTGTACACACTGGCACCAAATCTGCAGTTGGTCCTTTCCAGGTTCATCTCACTACCGTCACCAGTACGTCCCAGGAGTGGTGCTGGGTATTAAGCTCCAGGAAGTTTGTCCATAAGGATCTCACTGGACAGTACTTTCTTTCTTTTGTGGCCCTTAGGTGTGCTATAATGGATGGCATCAGCCAGTGAGTGCTGAACTGAGGGGGCTACCAGCATCTCTTCATCAGAATTATCATGGGATCTTCATTTTGTTCCTCAATGTCCACTATGAAAGCATCAGTGATAAGTGAAAGCAGCAAGTGCATCTAGAACCAGAAGACCAAGTAGTGGGATGACAGTGCATGCCACCCAAAATCACCAATAGTGTTCTCTCAGTCTCTGTAGAACACAGCAAGTTTTTTCCTGCCTGGGGACTTCACATCTGTCTAGAATACTCTTGTTCTCCTCCTGTTCCCTGTCACATTTTCCACAAGGCTTGTTCTTCTTTACCTTCTCTATCTTCAGTCTAAGCATCTCTTCTCCAGAGAGCTGTTATACCTGGCCATCCTCTCTAGGAGAGGTTTCTGAGCTGGTCCACTCCTCAATATCTAACAGCACTGGTTGTTATACAACTTAGTCATTTCATCCTCCATCTTTTATGTAGGGGTTAGTTCTTTATTTTTCTACTGTGCCATTCCCCACTAAACAGATACACTGATAACAAGGGGGTGTTTATCTCACAGAACGTGCTTTCTTACCACCAAGAAGTATGCTTAGCACATGATAGGAGCCATGGGATGGAGGGGAGAAGGGAGAAAAGCAGGGAAGGAGGCATTGGGGATCCACAGGCAGAAGCCAGGGCAGGCGGGTGGACACAAGATTCCCAGCTCCCTGGAGAGCAGTTCGGACCTAACTACTTGTAACTCTCTTCCTTTATAAATTCTCTCAGCTATTATAGAAGTTTCATGCTAAGAGAAGTCTGTCTCATCAAGCCTTCCCTGCAGATTATAGGGATGAAGAATGTCAGATTCAGAGAAGGGAAGTGACGTGCCTCACATCACTTGGTTGGGGAAAGATATCGGACCCAAAGGGAAAACAACTCACTTTCAGATGCCAGGCAGGCACCCCTGAAAGACCTTGGGAGCCCAGTTCTTTAGGGGTTTGTGACTCAACCCTTCGCTCTTTGAACAACACAAGTTGTGGGTAACTCAAGACATGAAGGTAATCAAATGCCAGGCTTTCACCCAGGAGAAATCTGTGAGCCTGGAAAGTCTTTCTCCAAGAGGACCTTGAAGGAACATGGCCTTTTCTCTTTTCCCTAAAGTGGATCTACAAGCTGGGCACAAAGTGCCTGGCAATGAAAGTCAGGCTGTCTCAGAGAAGACCAGGGGTGGAAGGCTTGTGCATCTTTTTCTCCTCTGCAGGGCAGGACTTCACGACACAGAGAGGCTGGCTGCCATGCTTCTGTCCTTGATCATGAGTCTGCACAGGAGGCAGATGTGTAGGGATCAGACAGTCGTTACTTGTTTTATTCCTGTTCAACACATGCATTCCTGGAAGCCTACTTACTGTGTACAGGACACTGCATGGGGCTGTAGGGACCCCAGGCAGGAAGGTGGAGGATAGATAGACCATATCCCTGCTCTCTTGGAGTGGACAGAAGAATGAGGGCAGCAGAAAGTAGGTGAGAACAGTGGTAACTGGATACGGTGAGTGGCACAGGGTGGTGTGATCAGAGTGAAGGGGGAGGGGAGCGAGGTGTGCCAACTAAAGCATGTCGCCTACCCTCTGGTTCTACAAGAACAAAGTCCCTAACCACAGCAGTCCCTGACCCTTAGCACACCTTGAAAGGGATTCGTGGAGTAGATCAGGAACAAGGCACTCTGTGCTCTGGGAAAAACGGGCAGAACAGACCTGAATATGCTTTCTGGAGAAAATTTTATGAGCCCAATTTCTTGCACCTTCTCACCTGGAAAAGCACTAAAGTCATTCACAGAGACATCTGCTCCTCAGGACTAGCAGGAACCCACTACTGAGATGTGTGCTTGAGTGCATGCACGCCCTTTACAAGAGTCGTATGTATACACACACGGTGCTGCCCACCTACCTCTTTGGAGCAGTTCCTCAGAGCCATTGAGAGGCTGTCTCCTGCCTGTAGTTCTCAGTAAGCCCCATATAAAACTGAACTCACAGCTCTCATGTTGTGGGTTTTTTTTTTTTTTTTCTTTTTAGTGGACAGGGAGCACTTTTATTAGGGTGGTTGGCGTGGTCTCATCTAAGAGCAGGGCTAGGACCAGGGTGAGACAAAGGGGGCAGGGGAGGTGCCCAAGGTGTATTGTTTCAGAAGGTACTCACTTAGGGTCCCGCTAGGGCCTTCTTACACATTGTGTCCTGGATGCCGTGCTTCCCTGTCTCCTGCTGATCCCAGTGCTGCCTAGGAGTTGGCATTTGAGCTGAGACCAAAAAGATAAGGCAAGCCTTGGAAGAGCTGTGTGGTCATCAGCTAAACAAGTGAGTGAAAATTGCTTTTGCTCTGGCTCATTTCAATGTGGTGCAAAGATATCCGCGTAAATCCTGTAATTGCCAAAATTGACCCATCAATGTTAAAGACCCTTTTTAAGTGGATAATTTTCTTCCTTTTACACAGCCATCAAATGCAGCACTAATGAGGGGTGGTATTCATCTTGTTTTACAACCCCGAGCTTCTCTGTATTCATTAGCACACAGGAGTCTGGCTCCGTGTGGTTCTTAGAAACACACACCTCTTCCCTCCACCCTTCCTTGCTTCGCCTTTTCATATACAGTTGTTTTTAATTGCTGAGGAGTCTTGTGGCTCAGCCCAGGTGGTTCCATCCATTTCTTGCTCTACTCTGACTTCGGAATGCTCTAGGGGTTTGTTTTCTGACTGAGGGAGGATGTCTTGGCTGCTTTCTTGGGGAGATGTCTCTTTGTAAATAACATGTACAACTTGAGACCGTTAATTCAAAGCACAGCAGCAATATTAACACATCGTTGAGAAATGCCACATCACAAAGTTCCAAAACTGTGAACCAAGTTCTAACTCCTGAGCCATGTCTGATGTCTTGCTCTTTCTAATGTGGGCTCTGTAGGAGCGCTTCCCCAACAGAGTTTCATACCATTGCAAAGCTATCTTCTCAGAGGTCCATCCCCTTCAACGCTTCGTATATTCAGCCAGGGAGATTCACTGGCATCTTTCACTTCAGGTAGAGCCCCCCTTCAGCTAGTGAGTCCATGGTTTCCGGGACAGGCTTTGCTTAACCAGTCCAGCGATCTTTTCCCTGGCTCTGATTTCCTGATGGCATCTCTCAGACATACCCCTCTGGACAATGCCTCCAGACATCTATTTTCAACCCTAAAGCAGAACACACCATGTGTCATGTTTAAATGTGTTAGATTAAATGTTTCAACTCAGGACTCAGCTGGAATATTAGGAAACATGATCATTGCACATACTATATAGCACTGACTGCCTGGGTTCTCTTGCTGGCCTCACCATTCTTAGCTGAAAATCATTTCCCCTTTTTACCTCGGTGTCCTCATCTGCAGAATGGGCATCATGATGTTGGCGTCTGCCATGTAGAATTGTCTGGAGTAAATGCAAAGTTCTTGAGATGGTGCCTTCCATATTATAAGAATTCTAGTAATGCTTTGATTGTTGTCATTACTACTATTGTTAGTATTTTTGTTATTATTAGGGTTGATGCACAGTAGATGCATGTTCTAAGTGTTAGCAACTCTCAAAGAATGGTGCACATTTTATCCTATTGAAGTGGCACTGAGTGGGAGCCATTCATTCCTTCCCTCATTCATTTGTGCAGCATTTATTCAACATGCACTTGCTGAGCCCCACCATGTGCCAGGTTCTATGCCAGTCCCTTGAAGAAACTGATGTTTCATTATTATATTTAATAAATATTGTTTTCTAGTTAAAGACTATTATATTACTTAAAAGAAAGGGAATACTGAAAACAGCTGTCATCTCCTGGCATCTCAGTGTGAGGGACAGTTTTGGGAGATACTGATGGGGGACTGGGAAAGTGTGATGGTTCAGGTTGCCCAGGCATGGGGAAAGCAAAGGACATAGGGCATCTTTCTGGGGCAGACATAGGCTGACTGGAGGAGTAGAGGAAAGAGAAAGGAGTTCACCCTGATCAGGTAGAGGCCAGCTATAATGAAGACAACGTTTGCCATTTGAGAATGAGCCCACAGGGCTGTACTCAGTGTGATTTGTACAAGACGGTTCCACACCTGTTGCCTCTCAGCACTCTCCTCTCACCTCTCCTGGATGTCTGTCATGGAAGGATCTTCCAAGGCATCCTCTGACTCTCTTGCCAGCCAGTCTCCTAAGCATCTTTCATAGTGAGACGGCAGAGGATTTAAGGCTGCCAGCCCTCAAGGAGCCTAGGATCCCACACAAAGCACTGGAGTGAGCAGAGATCACAGTAGACGGGATGGCTCTACATGCTCATGGGGGCCCTGAATGTTCAAGGGGATGAGTAACTGGAGAAGAAATGAACAGCACTGGCCAGAGCAGCCAGAGGGTAAAGCAACAGTCATATCTAATGAGAGATTACTAGGTGTCTTGCACTGCTGGAGAATCATGTGTAGACTCACTTTCTCACAACAATCCAAGGAAGTGATTACTCTCATGACCCCCATTTTGCAGACGAAAAAATGAAGGCACAGAGAAGGCTTCAAGGAAGAACCCTGCTCCATTATGGGTTCGGGTTTGCAGAATGGCTAGAATGTAATTATGCAAAGAGAGACAGCAGAACTTTCTGGGAAGGGAGGAGGCAAGGCACGTGGTCTAGGTATGGCATCCTCTTCACTAAACTGGGGGTGCAAACTAATGTTTATAGGCAGGATTCATCAGAGGTTCAATGTCCTTCTTAGAGTGCTGCTAATTTAGAAGCGTGGAGGCCCTGCTCTCGGCCCTACTCTGCTCTCTAGCTCTGGGCCTCTGGCAATGCAGGTGGACCCTCAGATGCAAATCGCCAGGAAGATAAATGAGAATTGGCAGCTGTATTTAATTATGCAGCCTTCTGCAATGTGTCTACAACAGGCATTTTTCTTATGGAGAGTAATTATTCTTAGCGTGCCCATCTGAGTGAGATTATACTTTGGTAATTGGTTTTGAATCCTCAATACATTTTTATTTGAGCCGTCTTTCTGGAACCCTTTCTATCAATGTTTGTGAACTGAGGCTCACATGCCCCGGCCCCGAGACTCAGCTTAATAGTGATCTTGTTTCTGTCCTTCCTGGAAATCAGAGGGGGAGGGTGGGGAATTCCCAGGGGGGATGCACAACTCTGGAGTGTGGGGTGTGCTTGCCCGGGTGCTCTCAAACCCTGCTGAGTGGTCCTCATTTTATTTCTGTGTCTCACATTTCTGATTGTAAGTTTTACCTACTGGAACACATTTGTACTTTAGGCAAGGAGGAAACTTGTACTCCACCCCATACTGACCTGCTCACTGTGACCATTTGATTTAAATTAAAATCATTCACGTGTAGCCAGACACTGATCTATGCGGCCAGATAAAGCATACCAAGTTTACACCCTAGTCAACCAAATCCTACTCCAAGTCTCTATACCCATATAGGGACTATATATAACTATAATGATAATTGCTGCATGAAACTCGTAAGATGCTATGGGGAGTGCATGCAATAATAGCTGGCAAAGGGCTCTTAAATTATGTTAAATTATAAATGTCAGGCATTGTCCCAAGCCTGGCCTGAACTCTAGCAGGGACTCCTGTGTCACCTTTGGTGAGTTGGTTTTCCTTCCTGGACTTCAGCTTCATTGTCAGGAAAATGAGGGTGTTGTGTCTGATGATATGCCTGATGAGGGATTTTTGAGAATCTATTTGCATGCCGGGGTCTTGAGCCTGGGCAAGAAAACAAAGGACTGGTTCTCAAATTGAGTGCCTGTCAGTGTTACCTGGACATGATAGGACACAGTCCTGCTAAAATGCCAGTTTCCAAGTCCAAGTCCTATCCTCTAGCGACCATGGTCCAGTAAGTATGGGGTTGGACTTTGAGACCCTCACAGTTTTGAGAACATCCCATGCGATTGGTCCACAAGCCATTGTTTGGTATTCTCTGCAATAGGGGCAGAATAATAAAGGAGATGGAAGAGATGGCTACTTGCTTCGATGCCACCTTTGCGGGGGTGTCTGCATTTCTGAGGAGCTTCCTTTCTTTAGCTCCATTTCTGTGTGTGGGTCTTGCATCCTTGCCCAAATGTGCATATGCACGCCCACTCCCACACACCCTTACAAACAATATGGGTTGAAAAGTTTGTTTTCTGAAAAGCACAATATGCTGAAGTCTTGGCAGGAGGAAAATTGTGTTATGTGCTGAAATCATCATCATTTGCCATGCGTGGAAGCTTATGGCTCAAAGGATTGGTGCTCCATGTGCAGAATGTGACTTACAATCACATGATCACACACAGACATGCACACACACTCTTATTAGTGCCCCCACACGACAAATGTGCTAAGAAAAGAGCAAAGAAAGATCTGGAAAATCCATGCCCTCTGCAGCAGGGAGCAGGGGAGGCCAATGTGCCAGTCATTTCAACAAGAAGGGCTTTGGCTTCAAAACTAGCAGAAAATAGACGTAGAGCAAGGGCTTCTGAAATGTAGTAAGGGGTGTGGAAGTCTGTCCTCATCCTGGACCACTTTTCCTCATTGGGGTAAGACTCCTGGTTTTCTTCTCTGGGAATCCACTCATTCCTAAATGAACTTGACAACCTCCAGTCCCACCAGAGTGCTCCCCACTGAAATGTGTAGGTTCCTGAATAGCGTGACCTGGTTCTGAGAGCAGAGCAGAGGTAGTCAGCAGCCCCCTTGATTTCTACGTGACTGTCTCCAGAGGATTTCTGTTCTTACTGTTCAGAAGGAAAGTGTGCATGAAAGGTAATTTCTTCCTCATTTTTTTTTTTGTTTATAGCAGAAACAACTCCCTTTTTTAGGTAAAGCCTCGACTTTCTCTCCTGGATGCAGTAGTTGTACAGTCACCACTTGCAGATGCACAGTCTCTCATTTTTATTATAATTGTGGCATATCTTTAATTTGCATGGCATAACGCACTTAATCCATAATTATAAAATATGCGACTAGCGCTTGGCCTCATCCCGCTCTCCCACCACAGAGGCAGCTTGGTGTTTTTTATTAATTCAACTTTATACAAGCTGACAGATTGCCATAAAGGAAAACAGAATTTCTCAACCAGTTCAGCTAATAGCCATGCTCTGGCAAAGGGCCCTGTGGTACGTGTTGAACAATAACCACCTCTCTCCAGCGTTACTTGCAGCTTCTAATTGAATTTCTATCCCGTGGATATCATGTTGGAACTATTCATCTGCTCCACTAAGTCTTCCGATATTAAACAAGTTCTTCCAGGTTATTACTGTAATACAAATACTGTTAGACAGTTGATTTGCATTAAAAATTTACTGCCATGGTGAGGTGGACACAGTGAAGGGAACTTATCCTGAACAAGGCCACACAAAGAAATCACACTGATAGGGGTAAGAATGCCATGTGCTTATCTTGTTTGCTTCCTTCACACCCTCCTTCTCTGTTTGAGTGAGAGGATTTGACCATACTGACTGATTCCGATAAATGACAAAATACCAGACATTGCCATATAGTTGTTGGCTTGGCTGTAGCTATCTGCTGCTCAGATCTTCCACCAAGAGGCACGTACATTTGGTTGAGTTTCTCCTTTGCCTCCCTTTTCCGTTAGCTCTCTTGTCCCTGGCACACATCATTGTCGTGGTGGACGTTAGGAAGATCCACCACCAAGGCCTATTCTAACCATGATGAGAGACATTTTAAAGGTCTTATTGGCCCGGACTGTGTATGCTGGCCCCTTTTCAATGTTTGCCATCTGTATTTCCTGTTTTTTTCTAGGCTGACTAGCTCATCAAGACAATGGAGGCCTTCTGAAAACTCCTAAGAGGTAGTTTTCTTAAAAGCAAACATTATATGTAATTGGGATGGGGGAAATTAGAACTGTCTTTTACAGTTCTTTGAAGGTGTCACAATAGAGGGCAACCATTCTCCTGTCTGCTGTTGTTCATTCATGTTGTAGTACCTTACCCCAAGCCTACCTGGCCATGTTCCTACCATGTCTTTACCTTACGCCTCTCTTCTTCATCATGTCCTTTAATATCCTCTGTGATGACTTCTCTATCCACAGTAGAAGATACCTTCAGTCCTCTGACTTCATAGTCTGAGCTCTCTTTTTCAACTACTGACAAGCATCCCCAAATCCTGGTCCTCATCATCAATCATTCGGAACTGCCTTACTTATACTAATGTGAACCCCCAAATTCCCCTCTCATCACCTTCCCTTCTTTCTCAAATTTTCTCACACTCTTATGTCTGCTGAATTTGTGTTTCAGTTTGAGTACATGACATCTTCCGTTTTCTCAATTCTTTCTTACCCTCAAGTCCTCAAGTCCTATGTCTTATCTCCATTAAAAGACTGTCTTTGTCAATGGCAAGGGTCATGCTTTCTACATACACAGTGCTTTGCTTGGAATAAAGGCTCAGTGAATGTTTGCCAATAGGTAGATTTTTTTTTTTTTCAAGTGAAGAGTATTTGACCGATCAAGAAAATTATAGCCTGTCTTCTATTTTGGGATGTGCGTTGGATCAAGGATGGCATCTTGTCACATATACCATTATTTGCACTTTGGATTTACAATAGTGGTTCACATAAACAGTCAGTCTTGAGTTTAAATCCTTGCTCTGACATGGAATAGCTGTGTGACCTTGGACAAGCTACTCCTCTTAACTTCAACTTTCTCATCTTCAAAATGGGGCATAATGATAGAGTCTACTTTATAAATGAATTATAATTATATTAATAAATATTTGTAAAGTGCTTAGCAGAGTTCCTGGAACTTAGTAAACTCTTTAAAATGATGTTTATTATTAAGAGAACTCATTGACCTGCTAAAGTTTCAAATCAGTGTTTGCCTAAAATTGAACCTCTGATATTTCAGGTTCAGTTCTGAAGTGTTGAAGACATTTGCGTCTATAAAGTGTAGCTGAGACCCAGCTGCTCTAATGAAATTCCCAGTTAGTTATTGCCACTGGCCTGCCCATGTCCATGAAAAAAAACAGATGATCTCATGAGCTCACTGGTGCATATTAGAAATGTATCTAAATTGTAAAACCTGCATGCCTGTCTGAGTGAATAAGTGCCAGGCTGATGGGCAATGCAGAGCTTTACAATGGACGTAATTATTACTATTTTTGAATCTCTATATAGTACAGCACTGATGGAAAATCTTTAGAAGGGCTAAATAAACTCACATGGCAAAAGGAAAGTGGCTTTTTTTCATGTAACACTGCCAAACATAAGCCCATAGGCTCCCCAAGCTTATCTGGGAATTTTTGAACCATGTCTTTTCTTTCTAGTTAGTATTACTCGACGCATCAAGGTCAGATGCCAATAAGTTGCAAATCGTATTTCTCACCTTGCCTGTCGTTAGACCTGACATTTCTTGAGAAAAATAGCAAAGCCTGCTGACAAAGGGGGACCGTGACTTCAGCTGTTGTTAAGTCACTCAGGGCAGTAAACATTCCCGGAAGGGATTGTATTCTAAGGATTGTAATCATTTTCTATTGTAACTGGTTTGTCCTGGATAATGTTATCATCAGATGTTAATTACTTGCTCTGATTTTCCTGGCTGTTGGAGGGTAGTGCTTATTCTCATAAGGTTATCCTTTCTCTTTGGGTTTCTGCATTTTCTTTGCACTATTAACAAAGCAAATCAGGTTCCGAAATATTTTATGGTTATGCACCCTTCAAATTAATCTGTAGAAGCATAGAAATTGTATGTATGTCAGTTGAGGATCTGTTTCTATGAGCACAATACTAGAGACCCCCAAAGACCTTCAAGTCCTTTTAGAAAATAATTATATTTCATTTGCTATAATAGAAAGAGCCTGAGTTGGAGATTAGGAGGCTTGGATAGAGCTTTTTTATGGACTGTAGAATGGAAAGCGTATCTTCTCCTCCATGTGCACATGGCTCTGCATGGTGGCTGGCATACAACATGCATACCATACTCTGGCCCAGGTCTACCTGTTATAACGCCTGCTAATTCTCAGTGACTCTAAACACTGCTTCAGCTAGTCACCCCCTACCATCTGCATGCCCTATAGTTTCCCACATTATGGTTGCCTCATTCTTTCCTTTGCCTTTTCCCCTTTTTCACCTTTTGACGTCTAGCCACACTTCTTTCCAACCCACACTGGTTTAGGTGACCTTGGGCAATTTTATTTACCCCATCAGAACTGTTTCCTCATCTGTAAAATGGAAACACATTTTATCATACCTTTCATGAAGATTAAGTAAGTCAGTAGTCAGTACACACATATTTGACCCATAAAATATGCTCAATATATGTCATTTTCCACCACTCTTAATTTAGCTTGTCATTTATTCCTTTAAGCCTTGTGTGTAGGGACCTGGACTGGGCACTGAGGATAAACCGCTTGGGAACTGGCCACACTTTCAAGTGGCTCAGAGTCAAATAAAGGAAGATGTGCACAAATAATTTCAAGGCAAAGCCTCATCGAGGAGTGCTACTTGAAGGACAGAAAACAGCCTGAGAGAGGAGAGGAAGACTAATTATACAGGGATATAGGAAGAAAATCTCTTGGGAAGGAATCAGATACCACATAGGATGTCTTTGTGCCACCTACAATTCTCGGGTTTCAAAACATAATCCTGCCATTAACATTATCACTTTGAAAGTCTCCTCTAGTCTCTGTGTTATAAAGTTAGTTTTCATAAAAACAGGTGTCCCTTGGTAATAATATCTATATTTTGAAAAAAATTTTTCCCTGTTTATATGTACATAGCTTGCATTTTTTTCAGACAGGACTTCAGGAGGGCTGATGGTATCTTGATGACCATTTGAGTGTGTATGTAAAGTCCAGCTTTTAAGAAATATACACAGTTTCTTCAACTACATGTGCTTATGACATTCTTTTGTCTTTTTACTGAGCATTAGCTCAGGGGCAAGGGTAGAGCTATGGAGATTTCCGTGAAGAACTCTAGTTTTTTTCATTCACCCTACAAATATGTCATGCCCACACTCTATTGCCAGAAATGTGCTGTGCCCTTGGGGTTACAGATGTGAACAGAGCATTCGCGGTCTCTGTCTTTGACAAGTTGACGTGCTGGTTGTGGAAGCATATAACCATCAGGCAAATTAATAAACAGGAGAATGATGGCTGGGTATTAAATGGTGTGAGGGAAAGGAAAAAGTACTTTAATAGGGAAAGCAATGTAGTGGGGGTAGGCTGTGGAGAATACCATTATATGAGCATCTAGGGCAAAGGGCTTGTTTTGTCACAAAAGGTACCTGATGTTCAAGAAGATTTATTCAAAACCTGTGAAGAATTTGAGCTATTGCCTCTTGTGTTTCTTGTCCTTAACTAAACTTGTACTTATATATGTGTAAGTGTGTGTGTGCACATGCATGTTTTATTTAGGAAAAGGTGTTTGTAAGAGAAAAATGAGAATTAAGAATTCTCACAAAAGGAGGATTCTCAATTAGGAAAGCTGTTAAGTAATTTGTTTTGTGTGATGAAATACTACATGGCCACTTAAATGATTTGACTGAGGTCTATTTTTTTTTTTTCTGTTTATGGCCGCACCTATAGCATATGTAAGTTCTCAGGCTAGGGGTCAAATTGGAGTTGCCACTGCAGGCCTATGCCATAACCATGGCAACACCAGATGTGAACTGCATCTGTGACCTATGCCACATCTTGCAGCAATGCTGGACCTTAACCCACTGAGCAAGGCCAGAGATCGAGCCTGTATCCACACGGATACCATGTCAGGTTCTTAACACACTGAGCCTAAACAACTCCTGAAAAAAGTTTTTAAATAGCATGATAAAATTCTTGTGTGAAAAAAATTAATCACATCATGTAAGTTAGAATGTAGGTGTATAGAATTTTGCCATCATCAGTCATATTTTAGTCTCTGTGGAATGTGCTTTTTGTATTCCAAGTATCAACAGTTTTAATACAGGGAATCAGAGAGAATTGCATAACCTGTTGGAAGGCCTTGGGGGAGGCATTAGTTGAGGATGCTACTGTAGTCCACAGCCTGCAGCACCATAATGACTACTTTTTAAGCACATACCCTGAAATTATGAGAAACTTCTGGAGACTCTGGGAAGCACCAACCTATTCCATCAGTTTGCATCAGCAAAGCTGGTGGCTTTCATGGACAGCTTTATGTTACAAAGGACTGTTGGAAATACGTGGCGCCCCGCCCTCGAGTTGTCTTGCTGCACATTCGGACTTAATTTGGGAGAATTTTAGGACGGACAGATTAAGATAGATCAAGCTTACATACGTTTTCTATTGCTGCCCTAACAACCAACCGTAAATTTAGTGGCTTAAAACAGCACACGTTCATTATTTTCACAGTTCTGTGTATTGGAAGTTGGAAACAGGTCTCACTGGGATAAAAGAAAGGTCTCTGCAGGTTGCTTTCCATTCCAGAGGCTCTGGGGGAGAAGGCCTGTTTCCTTGCATTTTCCAGCTTCTGGAGGTGGCTGGTATTCCTTGGCTCACGTCCCTCTACCCCATCTTCGAAAGCACCAATGGCAAGCCAGACTTTCCATGTCCCATTGCTCTGCATCGACCACAGCTTTATAAATGTCTCCACTTTTAAGGACTCTTGTGATCAGACTTGGGCCCACCTGGTTCATCCAGGCTCATCTCCTCATCTCAAAATCTGTTCTCTTGATCGCATCTGCAAAGTCTCTTTTGCAGGTGACATATTCACAAATTCTAGGAATTAGGGCCTGGGCATCTTTGGGGACCATTATTCTGCCTACCACAATGTCCATGAAAAAGATGTTGGGGCTAAGCCACCACTGACCTACCGTCTAACATACACATCTTTTCGACTTGCAAAGAGCTACTTCTTCCAGTTGCGCACAGCCCTGGGATAAGAAGACAGAGCCTGCATGTGAATTTAAGAAATTGACCCTTTCCACTGACTAGGCTCACAACCTTCCTAACAGAGTGCACTAAGTCTGCTCTCTTCCTTGGCACAAAGTCCTTAATCTGTAAAACACTGTGCAGAAACCCTAGACAAGGTCAAGGGGTAGAAACATCTAGAAAAGAATGTTGAAGTCCAGGGAATTTTACCTGCCAGCTCTTTCTCAGGCTGGAGGTGACTATGGTAGTAAATCTCAGTGATGCCTTGGGGCCGATGAGGAATCCACAGCACAAATCCTTCTCCCCAGCACCCAAGCCACCCTGGATTCACTTCCTCATACTTTCATCTATACTCTTATTTTTATTTCTTTTTAATTTTATGTTACTGGTAGTGCCTTACAGTGTCGTATTAGTTTCAGGTGTACAACAAAGTGAATCAGTCATGCATATAAATATATCCATTCTTTTTCTCCGTATAGGTTATTACAAACTATTAAGTAGGTTTTCCTGTTCAGTAAGGTAGGTTCTCATTAATCGTCTATTTTATACAGTAGTGTGTATGTGTTATTCCTTCTCTCCCACTTCTTCCCTCCCCACTGCCTAGAGATTTCACCTATGGTAACCATAAAATTGGTTTTGAAATCTATGAGTTCATTTTGGTTTTATAAATGAGTGCTTTTGTATCATTTTTATTAGATTCCGCATATGAGCAATATCATATGGTGTTTGTTTGTCACTGACTGTCTTGCTTCACTCAGTGTGATAATCTCTAGGTCCATTCATGTTGCTGCAAATGACATTACTTTATTCTTCTTTATGGCTGAATAATATTCCATTGCATATATGTACCACATCATTTTTTAGCATTTAATTCATAGGTATTTATTGAGGAATCACTTTGAATCAGGCACATAATTAAAAAAATAAAGTTTCTATAAAGGATTGCATTTATATGGTGTTGAAACAGGAACAGATATTCCAGAGATTGAACTAAGTTTACTAAAAGCCTACTTATATGATACGCAATTTAAATTTCTTTTAATTCTCACTTCCCTTTATGGTAGGCATTATTGTTCTTCTTTTGAAATTTACTTTTAAATAATTATATATTACCTCCCCAGCCAGGCTGTAAGGTCCTGGAAGGCATAAAGCCTGCATTCTCTCCTCCTCATATTTCTTGTAGCCCAAACTCATTATTAGATACTTAATGACACGTGTGGCCTAAATGAACCAATGGCTGAGAAAATGTGATGGGAATTATAAAAAGACATTTGAGACTTGCCAACACAAGCTGGCATTATCTTTTTTTCTTATAGCAACACAGAGAAAAAAATACCAGACAGCAAAGTTCATCTTCCTTCCCTGAACACTCCTTTTCTCCATGGGACCTCTCTTCCTCCTGTTGGTTGCTGCATGCTCTCTGCCTTTCCTCTCCTCTGTTAAAATTTTGTAGCCAGTACTGAGTTTATCACTGTGGTCTGCCTTTCAGGGATGCATGACTTTGATGCCTAATTACAGGGTACAAGTCTTTGCTTTCTGCGAAAGACATTGTCAGAGCAGGTGGGAAAAGCATTTTGGGGTCAGGGACTTCCTTGGTACCTCTAACATCCCATCCCATTGGTTGTCACATCCTCCACCAATGCCTCTAGCAGCCTTGCCTCCCCCTCCCCGCATCTCACTTGGGGAAGAGGCCTCTTCCACAACATTTTAGCACATCCTCTAACCCCCCATTAGAAATCCTGCTTCCCCTCAGCCTGGTCTCCCTGCTTTGCTCTGTAGTATTATAATGCAGCTATGCAGGGAAGTGGCTCACACTGATGGGGTCATTTCTAAGCAGGTCCCCTATTACACGCTATCCATTTTGTAGTGGGAATGTCATGATGTGAACCATAATTGGATTTCAAACCACATGTTTGTCACTCTACATACAGGGAAGAAAGAGATTAATATTTTAAAATTCCTGAGATGGTTCTGTGTATCTGACTTGTGAAATATGTAATCTCTGTAGTCTGAGAGATAATGCCTTGAGGTTGAAATCATGATTATTTATTTGCTCTAACTTCGGCATCATTTATGCAGCAGAGTATGAAAAAAGAGGTACTTCTTAATAACATCACTAAACCCATTTCTAATGAAGATTTAGTAAGAGAGTTGCTAGTTTACTGGTCCCCTGATTGTTAGAAACACAGAGGGGTTTAGCAAATGTGCCGTAGCTCTGTGCACGGTACAGAAAAGATATGAATATGGGTGAGTGCATACAGATTGTAGTTTAATCTGTGAAATAGTTCTACTGATCAATTGTGTTATGTAGCATTGTATTATGTAAATTGTCACCCTTTAAACCCAAATGACCTGCATATTTGTGAACTCCAGAAATGGGAAAGAAACATGTTAAAAATGCATAGAGCAATACTTTATAATCAGAATATTAACATTTTGATTGAATTGATGAAACATTTAAATGGAAACACTCAATTGTCAAGGCCAGACTTGGGAGGGAATGTACAACATACAGACAGAATCTAAGCCTTTCCTTGATTAAAGAGACTTCTTTTAACAGAGAACAGGGTAATAGACCAAAGTACTTCATATTAAGAATGGAAGGGTAGGCAGTGTTCAGTTTTTAAATTGCTTATATATAAATACAGATAAGTACACACATTGACAGTTATAAATGCAGATGCTTTGATCTACTGGTGATTGAAGAACAGTGTAGTAGTTTTATCAAAAACCAAGCAGAATAACATAGCAGAAAGACCATAGAACGTGATGTCAGATGACTTAGATGCTAGAAACAAATCTGTTCCTCACTTGCCCTGTGACCTTGGCCAAGCTACCTCACTATCTGAGAATAAGTTTTCTCACTGGTAAAACGGGAGTGTAAATATTTACTGAAAGGAATTCATACGGTTGTCATGTGTATCAAATGGGACAAAAGTTCTTTGCATCTTTAGCAGTCAGAAGACATCTCTAATTTGACTGGGAGGCAAGTACATTTCCACATGGGATCTGAAACCAGAGGTGACGCACAGCAGATGCTCAGTGAAATTTGCAAGGCAGTATCCCCTTTGACAATCATAGCTTCTGCTTTGAAGAGTCACTGTCACTGATCGATACTCTAGTTTCATGGATTAGAGGAAAAAAAAATCTGCATTTTGTTTTGCAAATAGGATAGAAATCTACCTGATTCGCTCTCTACCTCTGTTTTATTCTCAGTCTGTCTGCTTGGGAAATGCCCAGATTTATTATGAAAGTGGTTCCCGAATCACTTATTTGTTTTCTTTGGCTTTGATACATGATTGAAAGGGTGACTATATCCTTGGTCAAAGGAAACCTCCTTCAGACACTGTTAGAACAGAACTTAGTATTTGGCATGAGAAAGGACAGAGAAGTATCAGAGTATCAGCTTATATGAAGCAGGTATTCTCAGAATACTACAGTTTTGAAAGGAAATTCTGATCAATATGGCCTCATTGTGATAGGGAAGAGCATGACCTCCTAGAACTGTAGAATTCTGCAGGACCATTTTACAAATCAGTGCTCTGAAGTCTAAGAGGAGAAAGCCCACTGGGAAATATGTTCATGGGTTTGACCGAACACTCCTTTTTAGGGAAGAAGCATCCAGATAGCCACTCAGCCACTCCCATGCCAGTAACATACACTGTGGTTTGTTTTATTTTTTTTTCTTTTTTTTGCTTTTTAGGGCCACACCGGCAATATATGGAAGTTCCCAGGCTAGGGCTCTAATCAGAGCTACAGTCGCCGGCCTACACCACAGCAACTACAGCGCAGGATTCGAGCTGCCTCTGCAACCTACATCACAGCTCACTGCAACACCAGATCCTTAACCCACTGAGCTGAGTGAAGTCAGTGATCAAACCTGCATCCTCATGGATACTAGTTGAATTCGTTTCTGATGCATCACAGTGGGAACTCCCTACATTGTGATGTTTATATTTCCTTGGACAATCTCCAATTTGGTGTTTCACTATCCCATATTATAGCCTGTCATGGCTTCCTATTCCAATCACCCCATCCACTGCCCCCTCCAACTCAGCTCGGGATTAGAGAATCTTTGTAGATATCACAAAGGCTAGTGAACATTTGGACTCAAGAAAAGAATGCTAATTCACCATTTCATTGTCACACAATATTTCCCCTCTTGACCTCTCTCTTCCACTTCAAAGAGAATGCTACTGATTTACAGTGGAGTGTGAAAAAAAGCATCCTGATCCCCAGGAGAGCGACATCACAGAATCACAGTGGGGGAGGGCATGCATTTTAAGGTTACAGGTGGCTGTGCCATCTGCTTAGTTTGTTTTCAGTAGACAAGGTATGTGCTTGATTTTTCTCTTCCAGAGCAGAGCAGAGGGTGTGGGGAGGTTTCCTGGACCTCATTCAAGCTGGTGGTCACAGGGTCTGGGGAGCCCAGGGGTCTCCTCCTTGGGGTGTGCGGATTTGACAGCAGAGGCAGGGAGGGAGTCAGTGGGAAACAGTGACCTCATTAATCACAAGCTCTAAGAGCCCGTCAGCAGAAAGAGTCTCTGAGGTCTTAATGACACCCCTCAGTAATGTTAAAAACCAGCTTGGTATGACTTCATTTTCTTAGCGACACATGATTGATCTGGCTATTGGTGAATGGAGACAGAGCGGCTTCTTTCCATAGACAGTGTCATTAGATGAGAAGATTAAGTGCCTTTGCATGAACACTGTGAGGGATTCACTGGCAATGAAGAAAAGATAAAGAAAACTCTGAAATATGCATTTTTTAAAGGCAAAACCTTATACTTTACTTCACTTATTAGCATCATTAAAAAGCTTGGTGGGGAGTCCGAGCTGAGAAAAAATGGCTCTTTGGATCAAGTCTTGCAGCGATTTTGCACAAAGCAGCAACTGGAGCTGGGGTCTATGGGGGACGTCTCATTTTCTTATTGTTGATCCTCTGAAAGGAGGCATCTTTACACTTGGAGCTTCTTAAGTGTCAGAGAGCCAGATGGGAACAACTCTTTTCCTCAACTTCTTTTCCTTTGAGGAAGCTGGGAGCTAGTTTTGTTAGTGGCTCCTGAGATTGATATTCCACGTTTCCCAAGCTTTCCTGAACTTCTTACAGAAGACTTGGCACCTTGCCTTTGGGCAGCCAGTAACTAGACCTTCTGTATGTAAACCATAGTGGGGACCAGCCTTTTCACTTTAGTAGACCCACTTGTCCAGTTGGGGATAATGCTAATTAGCACCACCGATCTATTAAATGCATCACACCAAGCTCTTCCTGTTGACCATCAGATTGTACAGAGTGCAGTAATATATGAAATATATTTCATAATTAAGCAACATATGAAATAAGCAAATACCCAATATACATTTGTTATTGTCATGGTTCAAGTGTGTATAAATTTAAAGTCAAGGATGGCAGCATTGAATCTTAAGAGCAAAACACATGGATAAAGAAGGACAGGTAACAGAAAATGATGGGGCATTTGTATCATCTCTGAAATCATTCCAGTTCAAGTTTTTAAATACTTCTTGGCAGGTCAAACCAAATATGTTCAGGAGAACTTAGCCCATAAGCTTCCAGTTTGGGACTCTACAACTGATAAAGATCTTTAGAAAAGGGAAGAGATATTTAGCACAAGTATGCTTTGATCACTTAATTATTTAATCCATTCCTGGATCGTGGAGAGACTACCACCTGCTGGGTTACCCTGGGGGAGATAAAAAGATAAATAAGATGTAACAAGTGATATAAAGCAATCCAACATCAAGGATCTATGATGTAAAAATCAATATGTACTAAGAGACCTTTAAATAAAATGCTGTAAACTTCAGAGAGGAGATAGGATAGTGGATTTGGATAGCAGGTAAAGGAAGCAGTCAGCAGATTTCGGGGAGCTGTTGAGGGTTTGAGCTGTGTGTAGGAAGATTAGACACAGAAGTTAGGAAGAGTAATCAGTTATACTGTATGAGATGCATGTGAAAAGTGGGTCCTAGAAAAGAGGAACCAGGTTCTGTTGGGTATAGACAGGTAACCTTTTCAAGAAGTAATATGGATGCAAAATCCATCACATATAATAGAACATTTGGGTGTAAGAAAAAGAAGGCATTACAAAACAGAAGTCTTGAACTCCCATAGGGAACAGTTTGGGTGGGGGTGGGGTGGGATGGGGAAGAGAAAAATGTGCCCATCAGCAAAGGTCTCAGAATCTGGTTCCATGTACCTTTTTAACTTTTCTTTCTTCCACATACTCTCAGGGGTGTTGGTACCAATCATAGCGGACCTGCACTAGTTACTTTGCCCAGAGCATCCCTTGCATTTCTTATTTGTAGATTGTTCTCTCATTTTATTTCTTCAGGTTTATTGTAGTTGGTAGGAAGTCAGGAAATTGTGGGTAAACTAGTAGTAAATTTCCAAGTCTGTTCTTTTAACAAAGCATTCCTGAGAATCTAAGTGCCAGGCACCATGCCAGGAGCTGGGAATACAGTGAACAAGCCAATCTCTGTTCTAAAGCCCGGACCATGAAAGGGACCTGGACTACAGCTCACCCATGCAGGGAACATTGTTTCCATAACCCCTTGTGAATGCTCTTAGGCACAGCCAGGTGCACTGCTGTCTCCTGTGTCAACAGTGCCTCTTCACTGGACATTCTGGAACCACAAATGTTGCCTTTATTAGGGTCATGTCAACAAAGATCTCAAGGACAGCAGATTTCGGTTTACACTGCCAGGGAGACTTAGATTTCTGAGAGCACATGCACTTGAGTTTCAAGTGCACAAAAAGCCCTTTAAAGATGTTTAAAACATTTCTTTCTGTTCCAAAGACCCCGCTGTGTAGGTGGTCCTAGTGGTAATATGGTGTTAAGTACTCAGCAGGACTTTTAAAATATGCCTTTATGCATTTTAGTTTTGCTGGAATTAGAAAAAAATGTTAATGGTCATCATCTTTTAAAATGCTTCAGGGTATTAAGGCTTAGGAGAAAAAGGTTCTCCCTCAAATATAAAATGCATAACCAAGAAATTATTTTTTAGTTTATATCTTTCTACTTCTCTTCCATCCCCATGACATCCTACTTACAGGAAGTGTGTCATGCATCAGAATAGACAGAACATATTCACAGGTTGAATATCCCAGTATCCTGGGAAAGTTTTAAGAGCACCTCAGTGCAAAAAACTAAACTTTTAGGATTCCTGCTTTTTTTTTTTTAATATTTCCAAGGATTTCTCTTAGTTCATATGATCTGAAGCTGAAGAGCAAAGGCAGCAATGTCAACAGAATTGTTAGAAAAGAGAGGAAAATAAGAATGTGATTATACCTAGTCTCTGTGATAGATGATTGGGTAATGCTCAAAGTAAAGCAAGAAGCTCAGAGTCACAAAGGACATCATAGCCATTCCTCCTAATTAACAGAATGGCAAACTGAGAGTCCAGAAATATTAGGTGATGGTCTCACAGATTCCTAGCTGGATAGTAATTGTATAAGGACATTTATGTCTTTTGGCTTGCTGTTCCATGGTCTTTAAATACATCTTTATTTTTTTCCTAGTAAAAGTTACTTGATCCAGAGTTTTATATAATGGAGTGAGGGTGGAGGCTTTTATTTTGAGGATTATGATGCATGATGTTTGGCCATCCCTGTATGGAGGCAGCAAAATCTATTTGGATTCCTGTAGTCTCATCAGTAGTCCCAAAATTCTTATTCAAGTGCTGCCTCTCTCTTTTCAATATTCTTGTAAATTGAATTTAAATATCTTTGTTCACAAGGATAAATGGTGAATTCATTCCATTTACTTTATGGGCTTAATTTTATATACATATATTTCCATTTGTTCCCAAGAATGTGCCCTGACACCATATAAGTAATAAATTATGACATATATTATATATTGGAATGTGTGTAAGGTACAAAATAGTACATACATGTATATATAAGTATGCGTATATATGTATGTGTGATATATATGTATGTGTGTGTGTATAAGTGCATATATATATATATATATATATATATATATATAAATATAATGTATATTTCTTCCTAGATATAGATTTGGAAATACAATCTTACTTTAGGTGAGAGCCCAGGAGTTTTTTGTTTTATTTATTTGTTTTTTTCTACATGGTTTACCTACCATCTTCTTGGTCCAAATTGTGGAGTAATCTGATTGGAATTTTTAATATACAACTTTTTTTTTTTTTTGCTTTCTGTTTGTGAGCTCAGTTGCAGTGCAGGTTGACTGCAGGATTTTCCGAAGGGAATATTTAGGTGGGAACATCTTAGGGATCGAAATTTCTTCACTCAGCAAGTAATTTAATGAATACCTCACTAAGCATAGTAGGGAAAATAACTTATTTTAGAGTGTTTTATAGGAATTTATGTTTTAAGTGGAGAGATAAAAGATTCACATAGGCAGTAATTATATAAAATTTAAAGTCCTCTGTGAACCAGTGGCATAGATACTTTACTGTTGGTAAGTGCCAAAGGAATTCAGAATAAAAACTCGTCATTATGGACTCCAGTGATTGGGAAAAAGAACTTGGGTGGGAGCAGCTTGAGTGAAGGCTACAAGGATGGATAGGAAAGAGCTGGGCAGAGAGGAGTCATGGAGGGTATTCTAGAAAGAGGTTCGGAGTTCCCATCATGGCTCAGTGGAAATGAATCCGACTAGGAACCATGAGGTGGCGGGTTCGATCCCTGGCCTCGCTCATGTGGGTTGAGGATACGGCATTGTGAGCTGTAGTGTAAGTTGCAGATGCGACTCGGATCTGGCTGTGGCGTAGGCCAGCAGCTATAGCTCTGATTAGATCCCTAGCCTGGGAACCTCCACATGCCATGGGTGTGGCCCTGAAACAACAAAAGACAAAAAAATAAAAATAAAAAATAGAAAGAGGTTCAGCATGAGCAGAAGCTCGGGTCAGAAATGACCATGGCTTTGTGAGAGACTTGGACTCATTCCTTCCTGCTGGTGTGGAGAGGGCAGGCAGAGGATTAACCAGAAATACAGTAGCAGACGTGGAGGAGGGAAGATAGAGAATTTAGAGGGCTTTAAAAGCTCCCTTGAGGATCTTACACTTGCTCCCCTGGCCTTGGTACATAG
Organism: Catagonus wagneri; assembly: GCA_004024745.2. Classification (NCBI taxonomy): domain Eukaryota; kingdom Metazoa; phylum Chordata; class Mammalia; order Artiodactyla; family Tayassuidae; genus Catagonus; species Catagonus wagneri. The sequence continues at coordinate 24,658,721 of PVHT021183705.1, read as the reverse complement.
AATCCAGCTCTTGAACTAGAAGGGGAAAAATCACCACGCTGGGTCAGGTGGTTAGCTTCTTACCCCAGCATCCTCTTTGCCCCAGGGTCTCCAAGGGGTGATGTGGGTGGTGTGTAGCCTCAGCCAGAAAGTCACCAGAATCCCATGTGAACTGGATTGTTTTCACATGGCACCACTTTTGAGAGCCGTGCTTAGGTCTTCTGAATCTCCGCTACTTTATCGTTTCACTTGTGTTTCTGTACATGTGTTAAGCTCTACTGCATCTGCCGTGATTTACAGTAGCCAGAGCTGCATGCGGTGTGCAAGTACAGATGCTTTCTCATTTAGTACCAAGCGGCTACCTCTCTTTCCTGTGCCTTCCCAGCACCACAGGGAGGGGCAAGCCTGTGGAGACAGCGTGAGACCAATGAGAGTGCTTCTAAAAGTTTAAGGCTTATGGTCTTCTTTTTCAGAGGAGGTTGGAAAGCTGTGCTTTCCCCCAGGACCTCTTTTCCTCTGGCTGGCAGCATTGAGACATCATAGATTTCTTTTAGAGAGCATTGTAAAACTGTTCCCCTTACTTTCACTTTTTAGAGTCTCATACAATTGTAACACTTAACCTCTTTTAAACGATTTTACTCTTTTATTCCCCTGCTACTGAGAATAAAACTGAGAATTAAATGTTGAAATCAAATCCATAAATCCCCAGCTACCAGTAGAGCAAAGTGACAGGCTGAGTGGTTGGGCCAAGAGACTTAACGTGCCGGTTGATCCCAAGAACTGAACTTAATTGTATTTTCCTGCAGAGCATCAGACCTTGTGGTATTCAGTGAGAATTGTTAAATGACCCAGTGGAAGAGGCCCTTGTTTCCAGGTTCCTACAAACGTGTATTCTACATATCACTGATACAAAATAAGGACATTATCCGTTCTTGTTCCTTTGCTCTAACCACTCTTCCAGCACTCAGCCTTCTCTCTTTGTCGAGCCAGTTTGAATAAATGCAATGGTAAAACCTTGTAAATGGCCGGAAATTTGGAGATTACCTTCATCTAAGCTTGGAGGTTATATTTAAAATACTAAGCAGTAGGTGTCAATCAGAGTAGACAGAGGCCATAGGGTTTGAACAGGGTAAGGAAGCTCCATGCTATACAGATGTTACTCTTTCAGTTTCTGAATTCCGGGAAGATCCTGGGGAAGAAGCAGGGATGGCTGTGGGATACTTAGGGACCTTGGGGAAACAATTTACCAAATTCTATGATTTTAACATTATTATATTTTACTATTAGCCCTGCCTGTGCCTTATAAGATGTCATGTATTTTGAAATTCTGTTAGGAGGTGTACAAACATTAGAATTGTGTTATCTTCTGGATAGATTGACTACCATTTTGTAATAGTCCTTTTAATCCATGGTATATTCTTTACTCTTTTTTTTTTTTTTTTTTTGTCTTTTGTCATTTTAGGGCTGCACCTGCGGTATGTGGAAGATCCCCGGGGTAGGGGTCTAATCAGAGTTACAGCTGCTGGCCTACGCCACAGCCACAGCAGCGCAGGATCTGAGCCATGTCTGCGACCTACATCACAGCTCATGGCAATGCCAGATCCTTAACCAGCTGAGCAAGGCCAGGGATCAAGCCCGCAGCCTCATGGTTCCTAGTCAGATTCGTTTCTGCTATGCCACAACGGGAACTTCATATTCTTTACTCTTAAACCTGTATTTCCTGATGTTAGTATATCCATCCCAGCTTCTTCTTTTTTTTTTATTTTTGTTTGGTTGCACTTGCAACATGTAGACATTTCTGGGCAAGCGATCAAGCCCATGCCTCAGCGACTTGAGCCACAACGGTGACAATGCCAGATCTTTTATCTGCAGCACCACAAGGGAACTCTCTCACTTAGCTTTCCTTTGATTGATACATCATTTCTCATCATTTTGCCCAGCATTTGCTTTTAACCTATTAGTGTCTTGATATTTAAAGTTTTGTGGATGCCATATAGTTGGGTCTTTTTTTAAAATCCAATCTGACCGTTGCCTTTGACCACATACATTGAATGTGGTTATTGATATGTTTAGATTTAAATCTGTTTCTTTTCTTTGTTTTGTATTTGTCTATTTTTCCTCTTTTCTTCCTCCTTTGGATTGAAACTTTTAAAAAATGTATTTATTTTTTGGTCATGCCCACGGCATATGGAAGTTCCCAAGCCAGGGATCAAACCTGAGCCACAGCAGTGACAACGCCAGATCCTTAACCCACTGAGTCACCAGGGAATCCATAGATTGATTTTTTTCCCCCACTTTACCTGTTTTTTTTTTTTTTTTTTTTTTTTTGCTTATTGGATATGACCCCTTGATTGTGTTATTTTAGTTGTTTACTTTTGCATTTATAGTACACATCTTAAAACTCATCACAGGCTAGATTCAAGTGACATTTTATCGCCTCACATGTGGTATAAGAACCTTAAAACAGTACACTTCAAGTTTCCCCTCCCAGCCCTTGGGCCATTGTAGTCATGCATTTCATTTTTATATATGTTTAAAAACCTCATACGACATTGTTATTATTTTTGCATTAAATCATCCTTTGTCTATTAAAGGATATTTGGGTTATTTTTTAATATTTACCATTTCCATACTCTTCCTTCCTTTGTGTGAATCCAGATTTCCATGTCATATCAATGGTTGTTATTTTTGTTCAGTATTTTTAAAATGTTGCTTCACTTTCTTGTCATTTATATTGTTTCTAACAAAAACTTTGCTGTCATCCATATTTTTTTTCTCTTTTTCCTTATGTCTTTATGACTGATGTTAAACAACCTGATTACAATGTGCTTTGATGTTGTTTTATTCATGATTCTTGTGCTTGGGATTTTTTGTGCTTCCTGGATGTTACTTTATATTTCTCATCAAAGTTTGAAAATATTCAGTCTTTATTTCTTCAAACAGGTTTTCTCCTCTCCTTCTTCGGGACTCTTAATTACATGCAATGTGCTGCAGCACACTGATGTTCTATTCCTTTTTTTTTTCCAATTTTTTTTTCTGTTTTACTTATGCAGTTTCTGTTATTATGGTTTTTATTTCATTTGCCTTTTCTTTGCAGTGTCTAATTTGCCATTCATCCAATTTAGTGTACTTTTTTAGCTCAGGCATTGTAGTTTTTCTCTCTGAAAATTTGATTTGTCTCCTTTTTATATCTTTTGTGTATGTAACTGACATATGCATTTTTTCCTCTAGCTCCTTAACATATGAAGTAAAGTTTTAATAACTGTTTTAATGTCCTTGTTTACTAATTCTATCACTTGTAGATGGATTTGAATAAGTTTTCCAATAGTGGTAATCTTGACATCTTAAATGAGTTAATTTTTTGTTGGGAGATTTCCTGTGCATTTTAGGGTATTTAGTAGAATCCCTGTCCTCCATCCACTAGATGCCAGTAGCATCTTCAGTCTTGACAATGAGAAATTTCTCCATTCATTGACTAATGTTCTTAGAATGCCAGATTGGAGGGAGTCGGAAACCAGCCATTGTTAAGAACTAATAGTTTAGAGTGATTTGTTTTCTTCCTCATTATGGGCATGATTTTTCTGCTTCTGTCAAGGCCAGATAATTTTTTATTTGATGCTGGATACTAAGATTTTTATCTTTTTGGTTGCTGGATATATTCGAATTCTTATAAGTATTACTGAGTCTTTTTCTGGGACACCCTTACATTACTTGGAAATGCATGAATTCTTTCAGGTGCTGATTTTAAGCTTTATAAGGTGAGGCCAGAACAGAATTTTGTTTACAAATGATTTTGCCCCACTTCTGAGGAAGAACTTACTGAAGTCTTCTACCTGATACTCCGTTTATGAGGTTTGCCCAATTGGCTGTTGGGCACAGTAAGGATTATTGACATCGTGTGAGCTTTTGGGATTTCCCTCTCTAATCCTTTCAGGTGTTTCTTTCTCCAGTCTTGGGTAGTTTCTTAACATGCATGAACTGATTAATACTCAGTTGATTAGTACTCAACACATTAATACTCAGCTGAAGAAATGCACTCTCTGCATTTCACTAGATATCTCTCTTTTTGTGCAGCTTTCTCTTCTCTTTCTGTTTCTTGCAAACTCTAGACATTTTTGCCTACCCAGACTCCCCATGCCATCAACTCAAATCAGGGAGATCACTGGGCTTCCTATAAATATTTTACCTTCCAAGTAGCCTGGAAACACTCTCCACGCAGTGATCCAGGTCAAATATAAGGCTTACCTCGTTTGTTTCCTATCTCTCATTATCCCTGTTCTTTGTTACCCGATGTCTGATGACTTAAAAATACATATTTCATATATTTTATTTATTTTCTAGTCATTTCATGTGAAGGGGTCGATTCAGTCCTGGCTACTCTATCATGTCCAGAATCAGAAGTTACCTATACCTCATTTTTATACCTGATCGACTGAGGTCCAAAGAGGTGAATGTTTACCTAAGATTTACTCAGTTAATTTAGAGGCAAAGCTGACATTGGATCATATATTTCTTTCTTCCATGTTTCTGCTCTTTTAGTCATTTTTACACACTGCAGCTGTCACCTCTAAAGGTAACGCCTTGGCTACTGGATCTTCTAGGATAAGATTTAAATCACATACAGAATGAAGCTCCTGGGATTCTTCTCTCTTCTGTGATCCTTATTTGTTAAACATATGTTTCTGTAGACAAGGTTGTGCCCTCCAGGAAGAAGATGCAGGCTGTGTGTCAGCATGAATATTCTATGAAGATTCTTGTTTTAAGTTTTACAACTTTAAGTTGTTTGATGTAAAAAAAATATGTATCGGGTTGTTGATGTTTTCCTTCAAAAAATTCTAGTTTGATGGTCAAAGACCCATTCAGGGTCCTCTCCATCTCTATTGCTAGGAAACCTAGATTGTAAGTAACTTGGTAATAATGGATCAGCTCAGTGCTGTATTTAAAGAGCTGTGGTAGACCAGCTGGGATCATTCTTTTGGCTGATGGTGCACATGAGATTATGTCAAATTCTTACCAAACCAATAAAAACATCTCCAGTCTGATATTTCTGTCCCATGTATGTTAGTTCTCTCCTTAAGCTTCTATAGGCAAAAGTAGAAGCTACTGTTAACAAATATCTCTCCCGGTGCTTGAGACATAGAAGTAATCAATACGTGTTTGGTGTCTTTTGACACTTTGTGTCATCCCTATGTGGAACACGAGACTGGGACACATATGTTCTCATTGTGTGTCTCTTTCTCCCTTGCTCACTATGCTCTAGCCTCCCTTTAATTCCTTAAACTGGTCAGCCTCTTCCTGCCACAGGACCTTTGCTCATGCCATTCCCTCTGTGATGTTTTTATTTTCACACTTTGCATGCTTTTGTACTTCAGGTCCAGCCTAAATGACATCTCCTCTTATAAGACATTTTCCCCCACTGGTCTCTATCCTAGTCCTTTTATTTCCTTCAGCATGCTTCAGAATTTTAATCTTTGAATTTACTTACGTACTTATTAGTTAATTAATTGTTTTTCTCCCACTTTAGTTAGTGAACTTCAGAAGAGCTGGGTTTTATTTGTTTTATCACTCCTGGGTTGATTTGGGCAGTGGGACAATGGGAAAGTGTCTGGTGTACACGTGTGGGGATTTGTGTTTATACCATAGCATCACCATGCAAGACTGATGGAGCTACTCAGTAGGCACTTGTGGTGTAGAATCTGCAAAGGCAGCAGGCTTCTGGGCATTGCCATATACAAAGCATAACCTCATTCTGTGTACAGAGCGACTAATGAAAATGGCCTCTTCCAGCCCATCCCCACACTATCTGCTGTGTCATCTTTGGGAATCAGAACAAGGTAGAGCCCAGTTCACCCCAGTTTGATGTCACTTGCAGTGTGACTTCTGGACTTTGGAACTCTATCAGTGATGCCTCTGTCATGTGGCAAACCTTTTATCCTTCTTATACCCTTTTGTGCCTTGTCCCATTTTGGTCACCCAGCCTCCTGGTGTGGGACCTTTACCAGTGCCTCTGTAGAGTCTGTTTCTTTGAATTAGGACTCATTCCCTTCCAGGTGCGCAGGACCCCTGGCCATACCTGCTCCACATGCCTAGATGGAGCTGGATGTCTCCACAGCAGGAAAAGAGCCCCGAGCTTCTCCAGTTATTTCCTTCTCAGGCAAGCCCTCCACATTTAGTAGTCTGGTCAGCCTTTTGCTCTTCTGAGACACTCCTTCGCCCATTCTGATAAGGACCTTGCCTTTTCTCCTGAGGCAGATTTGTGCCTCTCTCTAGCCCCTGTTCCCGCCTCCCTTTCTGCAACACTCCTACTCAACAAATTCATTTCATTGTTTAGCTACGGCTACTCCTCATCAATAAATTACTTCTCCCTTGCTCGCCCAGGGCCCTTCTGTTTTATTCACAGAACTTTTTGGGGTCTTGCTCTTAATAATTCGTGCTGCTTACCAACCAGACTGCCCTCTGTTATTTGTCATGAACTCGGGTGTAATCTCCTTTTTTCTCTCCACTCTTTGCTTTCTTATCGTTGTTTTACACACTTGTAACTGTCAAATCACTTCTGTGTTATAAGCCCACAGGCCTGCTTAACTGCAGAATTTCTCCCAAATAATGGTAGAGGAAAAGAGAAAAAGCATTGCTCTTCCCTGTAGTTTTCATTCATCAACCTTTTCATCATCAAGCAGTTACTGAGATTCAACTCTGTGCAGCCCCTGGGTTGGGGTGAGCAGCAGTGATGGTGGATGCAGACCGGTATTGAATACCAGAATTATATTTCACAGTAAATGTGGAACCACGTAAGTTCTTGAGCTGGAGAATGTCTCTGTGCTTGTAGCCATGCTTTAGGAAGGTAGATTTGACACCCCTGTGAACCCTGGTCTACGGAGGAGGGTATCTGGGGGTCGGGCAGCAAACTAGGTGCACATTACAGCAGCCCAGATGGCCCATCATGAGAACCTTAGGTGGTTCAGAAGGAGAGAGAGAAGGGACAGTACAAGAGGTGCTTCTGAGGCACAGTTAACTGGACTTGATGGCATTTAGAGGTGAGGGAGGAGGAGAAATAGCCATGGTGATTATAAGGTTTCAGACCTGGGAGGGTTGGAAGGTTTGGTCCCATTACGCATAGGAAATGGAGCAGGAGAAGAAGGGGGACATGGGGAGGAGAAGCAGTATTATGGTGGAGGGGCTTGGAGCTGGGTTTTAGCATTCTGGAATTGCAGTTCTAACGGCTCACCTCATAGCATTTGGAACCGTGGGGCTGGACCTCACAGGAGAGGCTGGAGCGGGCTAAGTTCTTAGAGTCATTCAAATAGAAGTGGGAGGTGAACAAGAGGAGCAGTTTTAAGCGTTTTAAAAGGCAGCTAATCCTGCAGGCAGCAGGCATGGAAGCCTACCATGGTAGAGGCAGGTTCTCTGGGCTGTGGACCCTCAAGTGGATGACACTCCCCTCAGACAGAAGTGTCAGGAAGGATTTTCTCAGAGGTAGACTTGACTTTGCCCCATTGTGTCATTTGTATTTTTTCCCTGCTTGTTAATTCCTTTTCATATCTGGGCACTATTTTCATTGGCATGAATATTCTTCAACTTTAGCATTTCTCCTTCTTTCTGTTTGTCATCGGGCTGAAAGCGGAGAGTGGAGCAGAGAGGAAGTAAAAGCATCTGGTGCAAAGGTGTGTCTTGTTCCCTAACGCCAGGGAGTGATTGCCTTTCTGGAAGGCACGCTGGGCAGCAGAGGTGGTCAGAAATTCCTGCTGATTTCCCACTAACACCAAGGAGGAAAACAAGCAAAAATGTTGCAGAGACCTGTGTGTACTTCACATTGCTGAAAACTCTCATGTGCTGTGCATCCTCTTTCCTTGTCCACAAGATTGGTTGCTCCTGCATCTCTCAGCCCTTGCTCTACTTTCCGGTCTATTTCTCGGTGTCTGTGCTTGAATAGAAAAATGAGCCCGACTTCTTCAGCTGGGCTCGTCTGCTGCTCTCATTCCCGCTACACTGCATTGTGGCTTTACTGGCAAGGGATGTGCTCCCTCTGCTCACTGCATACATGCCTCCACACCTGTACATGCTTCCACATGTGTCAGAGGAAGAGTCTGGGATGCTCTCTCTGACGGCTAGCTTTGCCGGGACCCTTGAATTAAGCAGGCAATTTCCTCTCACTTTGTCTCTCTGTCAATTTCCCAGCCATATGGTGTGAGGAGAGTTCTTGGATTATGAATAAACAATGCTGCTCATAAATCTCAGGGTTTTTGTTTGTCCCTCCAATGGGAATAAATAGAAACCATTGATTTGTAACTTCAGAAAAATGTGTTGGAGAAGAGGATAATGTCTCTCTATGCATATAAATGTCCCCCCTCCTTGCATTTCTCCTTATGTGGAGTCTCTTTATTTACTGAGAATCATATATCTGGCTGGGTTCCACTTACTTTTTATTGCTGCCATTTTCCAACCTGGAAGTAAACTGTTGCTTTAGGCAACATGAGTTTAGCTGCATGGACCTGGCCTGATTGCACTGACCAGATGGGTTTGGTGCATCTTTTCCTCTGTTGGAGATGTCAGTTGCCCTCTTTGCAGGGCACTTGCTTCCTCACTGGTTTTGTGGCAAAGGAAGTGAAGTGGTGGATGCTTCCCATTTGCTTTTGGAGGAAGCCCAGCTTTGGCATCAGGCATGTGGGTCCGCTGAGTAAGCTACAGCTTGGCCATTCTTAAGCTGCAGATCTTTTGATGGCATGAAGAAACATTTGGCAGCCCTTTTATTTGCTTTCCCAGGACCAAAGCTACAGTGAATCAGATGAGCATGCCAGCCACCAAGGAAAAAGCCTGGGACTATATCCTGGGACTGGGGTGGTTCAGGCAAGGGGACAGCTCAAAGCAGGCATAGCACAAAGCATGAGTTTAGGCTTTGATCTAGGAGGTAAGGTGAGTGTCAGTGCTGCTAGGCCACCAAGGGGTAAGAGAGCTCATAGTGGGGAGGGGGCAAAAGGGCAGGGGCTGAGGGCAGGGGCCAAGTGCAGAAGTCAGCAGACCATGGCCACATCCAGTCTACCTCCTGTCTTTGCATAGCCTGTGTGCTAAGAACAGCGTTCACATTTTCAAGTGTTTGAGAAACAAATCAAAAGAATACCACATTTCGATACCTTAAGAAATAAGAGGAATTCAAATTTTAATGGCCATGCATTACGTATTATTGGAACTTAGCAATGCTCACTTGTATGGTCTATGACTGCTTTTGTGCTACAGATTTGAAGAGCTGATACAGAGACCATATGCCCTAAAAAGCCCAAAATATTTGCTGCTGACCCTGTACAGAAAAAGTTTACTGTTCCCTGGACCAGAGGACTAGAATTTTGATTGGGAGAGCAAATTAAACTAAGAGAATATGTTTAAATGTAGGCTCTGAACTCTAGCTTGCTGGAGTCCACTGTGTTGGGCATCATACCCTCTGTAACAATATTGATGAGGGACAGCTCAGATCATTTAGAATGCATACTTAAGGCAGACACCCATCCCCTGAGAATGTCGAAGCAATGACACCGGCAGCTTTGTTGAACTTTGAGAGACTAGGATTTCTCTTCTAGAGAGTTTCTCCAGAGCTCTATGGGCCCATCATAGTTAACTCCATCCTAGGTCCTTGTCCTCATACAAAATAAATTTTAAATAAAATGATTTACATGAAGGAATGAACATTCAATATCTTACCTAGGATTTTGCTTTTTCCAAAAAATGATTTCAATGAATGCATTTTGCTTAATCCAAAGAAATGAATATCTAAACATGGGATTTGATGCACCAGGCAGACTATTGGGGAACATTTTTGAGATGAGAAGACTTCCCTCTTTGCAACTTATCCAGCCATTGCGATGAGTCCACTAAAATCTATAGGATTCTTCAGAAGGCTTGTTAATTAAGTAGCTGAAGTTATCAGTTCACTTTTCTTTAAAGGAAAGATAGTTTTTACTCTGAAAATCTATATTAGATTTTGATATTTTAAGTTCTTTGGTACTATTCCTCCACAACCAGCTTAATAATCCTCTTGCCCATTTTAAAGTTTGATAAACAATGGGATCATAGAGTAATTTTAGGGGTCAGTGATGAATGATAACGAGAAAACTATTTCATCCTTCCCTTGCGAGGGGAGAACACTCTTCCTTGCAACTGAAGCAAGTGTTGGGTGGTCCTGTCCTGGGAATGGAATTCTTTGTTTAAGTCCCACTCATGCCTTCCAGCCAGCCGTTGGGAACACAAACCTCAGTTATCTTCAGCCCATCCTGACTTTTCACACTCAGTCCAGCTTGTTCATTCTAATCGAGGTGGAAAATAGAGGCTAAATCTCCCTGGTAACACATCTGTTCCTTAGCACCATCGAGAAGCTGATGTAGGATTAGGTTGTGGTGGCCTCTCCTTAAGGCATTTGCCAGTCTCTTTGTCTCAGAAAAGTGTTTTTAGAGAGCCAGCGTGGCACCTGGAGAAGGACTTGTGCTCTGAACTCAAGCAGAACTGGTTTCAAACATCTACTCTGCCACCTAGCAAATGTGTGAACTTAAGCATGCCACTTGGCCTCTTTGAGACTAGTTTCTTTCTTTCTTTTTAAATAAGCATTTTGTATTGTGGTAAAATACACATAACAAAATTTACCGTTTTAGACATTTAAAAGCATAATTCAGTAGCATTAAGTACACTGACAATGTTGTGCAATAAACGCCACTCTCCATTTCCAGAACTTACATGGATTTTAGGGAAGAGGTTTTTAACTACTTGGGTGGTTGAATTTGTTAAACACTTTTAATATTTTTTATATATTTTTTTTTCTAGGAGGAAGCACTTAAGTTCCACTCTCTTAGCAAATTTCAGACATAGCCATCATATTAGATCCTCAGACCTTATGTCTCTTAAAACTGAAAATGTGCGTCCTTTTGCAGGCCTCTCCCTGTTTCTTTCACCCAGCAGTCCCTGGCAATTACTGTTACACTCTCTGCCTCTATGTATTTTTGATTCTTTGTATTTTTTTTAGCTTCTACATATAAGTGATACCACACAGTATTAGTCTTTCTCTGACTGGTTTATTTCACTTAGCATAGATACCCTCCAGGGTCCATTCGTGTTATTGCAACTGGCAGGATGGCCTTCTTTTTAAAAGCTGAATATTATTTTATTGTGTGCCTGTGTGTGTAGGTGTGTGTATATATGTATGAAATACATACATATATATCACATTTTCTTTACTCATTCACTTGTTGACATTTAGATTGTTTCTATACCTTGGCTGTTGTGAATAAGGCTGTAGTGAACGTGGGAGAGCAGATAACTCTTTGAGATCTTCTATTTCCTTTGGATATACTGCTAGAAGTAAAATTGCTGGAAACAGTAATTCTAGTTTTAATTTTTTGATGAGCTTTTATACTGTTTCCACAATGGCTGTACCAGTTTACGTTTCAACCAGCAGTGTACAAGGGTTCCTTTTTTTCCCCATGTTCTCTGCAGCATTTTTTAATCTCTTGGATTTTGTTTTTCATTATAGACATCCTGACAGGTCTAAGGTGATATATTACTGTGGTTCTGATTTGCATTTCCCTGGTGATTGGTGATGTTGAACACCTTTTCATAAATCTGTTAACTATTTGTATGTTTTATTTGGAAAATATTGTTTCAGATTCTTTGCTCATTTTTTAAAAATTGTGTCATTTTTTAATGCTGTTGAGTTTTATGGGTTCTTTGTGTATTTTGGATATTAACCTCTTAACAAATAAGTGGTTTGCATGTATTTTCTCTGACTCCTTAGGTTGTCTTTTCAATTATTGATGGTTTCTTTTGTTGTACAGAAGTTTTTTAGTTTGATGTAGTCCTATTTGTTTGTTTTGCATTTGCTGTCTTTTCTTTTGGTGTCAAATTAAAAAAAAAAATATTTCCACTACAGTCAAGGAGCTTACCTCCTATACTTTCTTCTAAGAATTTTATGGTTTCAGATCTTACATTCAAGTATTTAATCCATTTTGAATTGATTTCTGTGTATTTTGTAAGATAGGGGTCCAGTTTCATTCTTTTCTATGTAGCTTTCCAATTTTCCCAGCACATTTATTGAAAAGATTATTTTTCTCCATTGTATATTCTTGGTCCCTTTGTCTAAAATTAATTGATCATATACATATGAGTTTGCTGCTGGACTCTCTTATTATGCTCCTTTCATATATGTGTCTTTCTTTATGCCAAAGCCATACTGTTTTGATTACTATAGATTTGTAATATAGTTTGAAATCTGAAACTGTGATACCTTCAGCTTTGTTTTTCTTTATTAAGACTGGTTTAGCAGATATAAGTGATATCATGTGGTATTTGTCTTTCTCTTTCTGGCTTATTTCACTGTATAGCACTGGGAACTATATCTAGTCACTTGTGATGGAGCAAGATAATGTGAGAAAAGAGAATGTATATATGTATGTGTGACTGAGTCACTATGCTGCACAGTAGAAAATTGACAGAACATTTTAAACCAGCTATAATGGAAAAAAACAAAAATCAGTTAAATAAGTAAATAAATAAATACATAAGATTGGTTTAGCAATTTAGGGTCTTTTGTAGGTCTATACAAGTTGTTGGATTGCTTTTTTTCCCAGTGTAAATCCTATCAAAAATGCTTTTGGAACTTTGATGGGGATTTCATTGACTCTCTAGATCATTTTGGGTAGTATGGACATTTTAACAATATTAATTCTTCCTATCCACAAACATGGTATATTCTTCCATTTATTTTATACCTTCTTTAATATCTTTCATCAATGTCTTATGGGTTTTAGTATATAGATTTTTCACTTCCTTGATTAAATTTATTCCTAAGTATTTTATTATTTTTGATGCAGTTATGATGGGATTGTTTTCTTAATTTCTCTTTCAAATAGTTCATTCTTGGTACATAGAAATGCAGCTGATTTTGCATGTTGATTTTGTATTCTGCAAATTTACTGTTGCCTATTCTAATAGTTTTTTGGATGGAATATTTAGGGTTTTCTATATATAATATTATGTCACTTGTAAACAGAAACAATTTTACTTCTTTTTCCCTCCAATTTAGAAGCTTTTATCACTCTTCCTTGAATTACCGCTTGGGCTAAGACTTCCAGTATTATTTTGAGTAAGAGTGGTGAGAGTGGGTATCCTTGTTTTGTTTCTGATCTTAGAGGAAAAAAATTCAGCATTTTACAATTTAGCAATAATCAGTAATATCATTAGCTGTGGGCCTGTCACTTATGGCCTTTTTTATGTTGATGTGAATTTCTTCTATACCCAATTTATTGAGAGATTTTTTTTAAACATGAAAGGGTGCTGAAAGAACCTGGTTTCTTTAATTAAAATATTAGGATGAAAGTAAAAATATCTATCTTATATAAAATGCCCAACACAAGGTTTGTTTATTTGCTTTCCTCTTAATGTGGTGTTTTGAACATCTAGAATAGTGTCAGACAAGTCAAGCAACTGCATAAATATTGGGTAAATGCATAGGTAATCAACAAATTATGTTCCTATTCTTTTGGTGAGTAGGACGTGTCTCAGGTGAGCTTAGAATCTTTTTGGAAGCAAGAAGGCATTAGCTGGCAGTCTTTTATGTATAAGATAAAATTCTAATTTCAAAATTTTGAAACCTCACCTCATGTTCCAGCAGCACAGGCTGAAAGGAAATAGGCACACCTCCAAGATATTATGGGTCTAATTCCAAACTATCACGATAAAGTGACTATCACAATAAAATGAGTCACCCATACAATTTTTTTGGTTTCCCATTGTGTATAAAAGTTATATTTACATTATACTACAGTATATTAAGTGTACAATAGCATTTTGTTGAAAACAATGCACATACCTTAATTTAAAACACCTTATTGTTGAAAAATGCTATCATCTGACCCTTCAGTGAGTCATAATCTTTTTGCAGTAGTAACATCAAAGATCACTAGTCACAGATCACTATAACAAATATGATAAGGAAAAGTTCAAAATATAAGAATTACTAAAATGTGGCACAGAGACCCAAAGTGAGCAAATACTGTTAGGAAGATGGTGCCAATAGACTTGCTCTATGCAGGGTTGCCACAAACCTCGTTTCCAAGAAAACAGTATCTGCAAAGCACAAGAAACCAAGGCACAATGAAATGAGATATGCCTATATTCACTAAACCTGTTTCATCTGCGTTCAGGGCACACAGCTAAACTACATTCTTTCACTAAAATATAGTCATGTGACCGAATTCTGGCCCGTAGAAGGAGGTTTGGAGTGATGGATGCCATCTCCATATATGGTAAAAACAATTCTCATTCATTTCTCCTTCCACCAGTTCAACTGAGAATTTCTAAGATCTAGAAGATAACAGAATCCTGATATGTGAGGAACACAGGCCTCTGAATCATGGTACTGAGCCAGAAACCCTTCCTGCCCCTTACTTCTCTACCAGTCTGTTTTGGACTAGGACATGAGTGAGAAGTATGCTACCACAGCGTTTAGTCTGACACGGTGGTGGTGTTTGCTATTGCGGTTAGCAACCTCCATGCGTACAATCTCTGGATTGAAATCCAGCCCTCCTAGGCTACATTTACTTTGTTCTCTAGCTAGAATGTCTTTTTTACTATTCCCAAGACCTGCTGTATTTTTCCAGCATCTAGCATAGCACCTTTCACACCTTAGGTGCTCAATAAGCATGTTGATTGATTTCTGGGTCAAAGAATGAAACAGTAGCTTCCTATAAAATGCAAGTATGCTTTATGTTAGACAGATCTGATATTTCAGAGGAAATATGCATCAGGGAGTGATTTTCTACTACGGGATTTAGTATACAGCTCTTAAATAGATAGTTCAACTTACCTGGAACATTAAAACTAATGTTAAATTTACACATACCCTTTCAGGGAGATTCCTACCATATAGAAGGGAAATCTAGCTGTATAGAATTCTAGATGTGTTAGAATAACTTTGCTGACGGGCTCCATACAGGAGAGATGGTTCTTGGCCAGGATATATGAACTGTCGGTGGGTGTTAGGGGCCTGGGGGTTTTCCCATCCATATTGAAGTGCTTAAAATAGAAACAGCCTATCTTTCCTCCACTTTTAGGAAGCCTCACCTAGCTTTTCTTTCATGCCCTCGCACCTCTGATGAATTGCAACTCCAGTGTAGAAAACCCAGAGAATAACAACAACTTAACTTTCTGCCACTTATACGAAGTAGCTTAGGAAATGGAGGGGAAGTGAATTATACTGTCAGACAGAGGATGTGCAGGGGCAGAAAACTGGAGTTGCCCAGTGTTGTTTTATTTCGTCCATCAAGTATGTTGGACATCTTGCCATCTTTTTAATGTCAACATTTGAAATAATAATGGAAGGTATTTGCTGAGTATTATGTGCTAAGACGTAAGTGAATTTTAGGTTAACATTCCCTTTACCCACCCATCGGCTGTTGCAAGAAATATGGTGATTTCTTCTAGAGGTCACCACTTCCCATATCTGGGACGGCCAATAACTTGCTGGTATGGGCCACAAAATCTGGCCCCTTTCCTTACCATGGGTCAAATCTGTGGTGAGAATTATATACCAGAGCCCCATATGGGTCAGGCTTTACCTGGAACCACAACCTTGCTTGTCTTCTGCTCCTTCCCTATGTTGCCTCCCTCTTTGCAATTAGGTTTTGCTGAAGAGCACTTCCTCAATAATTTTTAAACGTCCAAATCCCAGACTCAGGCTTCGGTTTTAGGGAACTCAGCCTAGGTTGTTTCTTTTGTTCTTAAAGTCAATTTATAAATTGCTCCAGAAATATTGGCTTCTCTCTTGTTTCTGTCCACATAACACGGTTCACTTAGGTGCTTAGGCTTAGAATCTTGAAGTTATTTTTACTTGTTCCCTCTCCTTCGTCTCCATCTCTGTCCAGTAAACACATTTCATTCTTCTGTGTCCCTCTTTCACTTCTTACAACCTACTGTCATCAGATTAGTGACATGGTTTCTTAATATGTCTTTCTACCTCCAGAAGAACATGCTTCACCAGCCCATCATATATGTCATCGACTGATTAGTCTTTACAAACAGGCTTCTATCATGTCCGCACCCTATTCCAGAACCTTGGGGGCCCTACTGATTGTAAGATAAAGTTCAAGTTCTTTAGCAGATGTTCAAGACCTTCCACATAGTCTTATTCTACTTATCAATACTTAGACCTTTTTATACCTGTGTAAGAATATTTCATTCAAGCTGGGCCCATCTCCCTCCTTACCTTCTGAAAATATTTTCGTGTTTCAAGTTCTAAGCCTTTGGATATGCTCTTTGTTTTCCTTTCGACTTCTGGTATTTCACCCTTTCCTCAAAGCTCATCTCTTCAATTATATCTCTCTTCCTTTCCTCTGAGCTCCTTTAGGTGTAATAAATATCATCATTTTCATCATCATCATCGTATTAAGAACCTACATGTAATATGCCTGAAATTGTAATAAATGTTTTATGTGCATTTCATCATTGAGTTCTTAAGTTCTTTGCTAGGTTCTCAAACAACTCTGTGAGGTACTTAGTATAGATAGTTTTGCCTGCTTTCTAGATGAGAAAACCTAAGTTTAAAAGAGGTTAAATGGCCTGCCCCAAATCACACGATAAGGGCCATGGAGTCAAACTTTGAAACCACCATGTCTCTGACTTCAAAATTTGTGCGTGTTAATCACACTGTTATCCTGTTGAATTTGATCTAACTGCTTCCTATTCATTTATCCCTTATTCATTTATTTATTGAAAATAGTGATTGAGTTCCAGGGAGTGGGCACTAGGGACCTAATAGGACCCTTTTCTTCATGGAGTTTTATCTAATTGCTTTCTTGAGCCCCTTTCCAAATCACTGTCCCTCTCCCCAAGCTTCTCCCTCCCTCCTAATTTCTCCAAGACAGGGTTCTATCAAGTTTTACCTCTGTGCTCTGTCATTTTGTCTACCATTTCGCAGTGGTTCAAATTTTGCCTTGAAAATGACCTGTTTTATCCTTTGATCTTTGGGACTGACTCATACCTTGATCTCTAGTTATTTATTGAGAAACGGTTTTGTCTTCCCAAGGTCATATGATACCTTCTGACAGCATTCCCATAGGTGCCTAGATTAGGTGATCCATACGCTGGTAGACCTTTAGGAAGCTAACAAATATTCCAAGGATGCACAGTAACTCAGGCAGATTTTGCAGGACTTGAGTACCCTCTGTACTGATGACAGATTTGCATCCTTTGAGCAAAGATCTGCATTTTGGAAACAACCAGAAGCCATTTGGAGCTTGATCAGATGCACAGAAGTTTGGAGATGGCAGGGGATTTTGAGTTCATTGGTTTTAACCCTCTCATTTTACAAAAGAGGAGAGTAATCAAACTGTGACACATTGTTTGGAGTTGCAAACAAGGAGTTTCTGTAACCACAAGATTCTGGAAGCCCAATAGACCAGAACTTTTAGGGCCTGCTGACTGCTGCAGTTTGAGTCACTGGAGACAGTCAGTGTATCATGTTGCTTCCAGCCCTTGTAAATGAGCTGGGAGGCACTGTGCATCCAGGTCTTTGGCTCCTCTCAGCATCATGACTTGCCCAATTGAACACTTGCTTTTCCCCAGGAGAGCAGCCTGTCTCAGGAAAGGCGCTGAGTTCCAGCGACTCTGAGAGGACATGAACCTGAACAGTGTGTGTGTATCTGAGGAATGGGCTGTGGGAGGCTAGATTCCAGAGCCAAGACCTCTATAGGCTCTCACATGAATTGGCAGTGAACGCATTTCAGTAAAAAAGAAAAAAAAAAGAACAAAACACTGTCCTGTCTTTCCAGTGATACTTTTGGCTTAGAATTCTGCAGCCTCTCTGATCCAAAGACCCCAGATTCAGGTGTATGGGATGAAATATCTTCCTGTTCAGTAGATTGCTCAGGCTATAGGAAGTGCCTGTCTTATTTCATGAAGCCATTCTTCTTTTCCAGAGAGGAAATAAAAGATGATCATAAGATGGCTTTAGGAAGGAATGGAAG
Source organism: Catagonus wagneri (assembly GCA_004024745.2). Lineage (NCBI taxonomy): Eukaryota > Metazoa > Chordata > Mammalia > Artiodactyla > Tayassuidae > Catagonus > Catagonus wagneri. Next base: position 24,640,746 of record PVHT021183705.1, on the reverse strand, counting down.
TGTATCAAGGAACTAAGCTGATTCTTGCACTCTACTTTATGTGGGTTTTCTCATTGGTCCTCTCAACAGGTTCTGCCTTGTGAGAATTATTATACCTATATTAGAGATGGGTAAACTGAGGCTCAAAATCTAAGACAATGTGCCCAGTATCTTTTTGTTAGTATGTGGGAGAGTGGGGATTCTTGCATGATTTTGACTTCAAATGCTCTCTGTTTTAATACCTGTAATGCCTTCTACTATGAAATGTCTTTGGAGGTTCCCTGAAAGGATGAGTCACTGAAATCTCTACTGTGTGATACTTTGCAAAGCAGATGCTCAGTTGTCACTGCTTTCAATAAATAGCCAAGCATGGGTGTAGAGTGCGTGGGATTTGGGATCGTTTAACCTGGGTTCAAGTTCCCGCATTGTCATTTACTTAGTCACTTAACCTCTCCGAGTCTCTGTTTCCTCATTTTTATGACAAAGATAAAATGCCTATGTCAAAGGGTCATTGTGGGAATTAAATGAAATATTTCAAGAGAAAGTGGTTTGTATAAAGCACTATGTAAATATCAGTTACTTAAATGCCCAGTAACTTTGGGTGGCACTCTTCCGAGAAATCTGTTATTGAGTCCAAGTGTGTGTCAAAGGCTTGATCCTTGACCTAAAGAAAGCTTAGAATTTTGGTGGAGATGAGAGACAGTGAAAGTCAAAGGGCATAGGCCAAATTGTGCTACAGTGATGTAAAAGCAGTGAGAATCAGAGAAAGGAAATACCTCTGAAAGGCAGGGCAGATGAGAAGGCTTTATGCAGGAGGCTGGATTTGAACTTTTCAGGGTCTGGTGAAAAAGAATGTTTGAAGTGAGAGAAGGTTTGCAAGAAGTCCAGAGCTTTAACTGAAATTAGACAAGATCTCTTTGTGAGTTTCAGTCCTCTTGGGACCCTGACATAAGGCTGTTGGGCATAGAACAGCAGTTCTCAAGGTGCCATCTTGGAAACCCTGGGGAATGTCCACCACCCTATCACGGATCAATGAAGTCCAAACTATTTTCTAATAATAGTAAAATGTTACTTGCCCTTTTTAATTTTCCTTCTCTCACAAGAGAAAAGTGAATTTTCTAGAATCTACATGACGTATGTTTTGTCAAAACAATTAGATGCAATGCTAGATATGAGAACCCAACTATCTTCCATTAAGTCAGATATTAAAGAGGTTTGCAAAAAATATAAAATGATGCCACTCTTTCTGACTAATTGTTTTTGTTGGAGTTCGCTGGTGGCTTAGCGGGCTAAGGATCTGGTGTTATCATTGCTGTGGCATGGGTTCAATCCCTGGCCTAGGAACTTCCAAGGCTGTGGTGCAGTAAAAAAAAAAAAAAAAGACAAATAAAAGACAAAAAAATTCCAAAAAAACTCCACATAACCTCTGTTCTTCTGTCATCACAGCTATTATAGCATAAGTGGTACCAATGTGATAGTAAACACGGACACGTGCCAGTGCTGTTATCTGGGTTACATAAGGCTGTGCACACCTGCTGTAGTATGCCTGTCTCTAAATAGTTAAGATTGTTATTAAAATATGAATAGAAAAAAATTTTAAATGTATTTCTGTTTGGAAATTATAGTTGTTTTTCATAAAATTGTGTTTATATTTTATTATTATTTTAAAATAAATTAATAAATATTATAAACTTTTTTAATCAGGTATAACTTCTAAGATAGTCCAGGTTGATGGATATAACATATAAATTAAATCTCTTAGGTTACATAATAATTTTTAAGAGTATGGAGGAGTCTTGAGTCATCAAAATTAAGAACCGTAGTTAGAGACAGAGTATTCTGGTATGAAGACACAGTTAAGAGCTCACATTTTTACAATGTGTTGATGGCAAAGTGTGTGGCCTTTTGGTATCTTGGAACACCTATGTCTGGAAGTTTTAAAACAGTAATGTTCAATGTTGGCCACTATGCAGTTAAACTGGCACTGCTATATATTGTTAGTGGAAGCCAGAATATTTATGTCAGGCAGTTTGTAATAAGAATATTATAATTGTTTTATACTTTGAACTAGTAATTATACTTACTTGAATGTATTTTAAGGAAACAAAGATGCATACAAAGATTTGTGTAGAAAATTTGGCCAGAAACTGACCATCTGACCAAGAAGACAACTGAAGTACATTGTGATACATTTATACACTGGAATGCTATAAGGCTTTTAAAATGATTTTTAAAGGATATTTAACAACACGGGCAGATGTTTAAAATGTTATGTTAAGTGAAAAAGTAGGATATAAGACCGTATACTGAGAATGACACCAAACTTTGTAAATATACACATGCACACAGATTACAAAACAAAACATTAAAATGTTAATTGGATTTTCTCTGTATAGAATGGCTATAATTGATGTCTACATTATACATTATTCCTCTCTGTATTTTGTAATATTTATACCATAAGTTTTCAGTCCTTTTATTTTTTCAAAATACCCCAGAGGGTGGCATTTATTTTACCTAAGGCTATGGGTGCCAGTTTGTGGAGTCAATCCACATCAGCTGGGGTTCAGATGAGTGAAGCCTCAGAGGAACATTGCTCCAAGGGCCACAGGGTGGTTTAAGAAATACTCAGTGGTTTGAGGAATAGACCCAACTTCTAGCTAATTGCTTCTTTTTCTTATTTAGTCTTCAGAGGAAAGCTTTAAAAAACTATGATTGGTTTTCATGCCCTACAGCTCCAGTCTATTGTCAAGAGTGTTTGGAATGTAGAATGGGGTGTCCAACAGGGCACTTGTATAAATAATGTTGTGTAACTGGCACAGTTCAGGGAGCTTAGCAATCAACGTGTAATTCTTTTAGACTAAGAGATAAATGAGATTTCAGACTTCTGGGTGCATAAGGAGACAGAGTGACTATGGTACCAGAGCCTCAAATAGGAGAGCTGCAATCCATTGCTGGTGATCTGGAAATTTCCCCTTCTTTCCTGGGCTGGGAGATATCAGGTATTGGATGACTTTAGTCTTTCTCCCTAGGATGACCAGTAAGATAACTGATAGAACCAGCTCTACCTGAAGGAGGATCTGCTTTGCTCTTAGTCTCTCCCAGCAGGACATTTCACAGGCAGAATCCAGCTGAATGTGACTCTTTCAGTCCCTGGGATACACTGGCTCAGCCTGGGTATCCAAACCACGTGGCATTATTCAGCAAGCTTTAGGCGTTAAAAGAAATGTGCCATGTAGTTCATTGACCTGAGAAGACTTCTTCTGTCTGTAGAGAGAAACCTCATATGCAGAAAGTGAAATAATGACATAAAACAGCAGCAGAAGAAAAGAGAGGTATATCATCAGAGGGCGAGTACAATGTTCCCTAAGTTTGACATGGATGCTTGGGTGCTAGGAAACCAGTGGCAGTAAAGATGATGCTCCATGGAGGAGGATGGCAGCAAAAGGAGCCGCTGTCTTCTCTGCAGAGCTGGCTGCCTCTGGGAGGAATAGATTCACTTTAACTGATAAATTAATTAGTGCTTTGAGCACCTACCACATACATGGCACTGTATTTATCCCAGAGAAAAGATTTGCAAATGAATGGGACACAGAATTTAGCTTCTCTAAGGTAGAGGGGTGGTCTGAAGCCTCTTCATCAATTTACATTTCCTCATTAGGCAGCTACCCATGTTATTTGAGGTGGGGAGTGGGGAGATTTTATGGATGCTCACAAAGAGACATAATTACATGTGTGTCATAGGCACCCAACTGGCTGCATGTGATTTTAAAGGGAAACGGTAAACATCTACTCTTCAGATAGAGATGCCTTGCTAAAATCGTCCAGAACCCTCTGGTTTGTGTCTCATTATTATTTTTCCCCAGGAAAACTTAGTGAAAAAAGTGAAGTCCATTTTCCCTAGACTTTCATTTGTTAAGTATTGGCCACCTGCTGGAGGCTTTTTCAGATGATAGGTAGCAAGCCCTCCTCCATCTTCCCACGTGCCGTTTGGTAGCTTACTGCCGTTATGGTTGGGATGGAGATGACATTAGCCTGACCACTGGTGGTTATGTAACTATAACTCAGCTGCTGTTTACCCAGAGATGTATGGGGCAATTTCTCCTCCAGTGATCACACTGTTCTACCAGGGGGTCACCCAGCAATTGGCAGTGCAGTGAACTTCATGTTATTAGGGCTAATTAAGCTTCACAGTTATCATGAAGGTGATATTTATATTCCCATTGAACAGATATGCAACATGAGACTGATGTAATTAGTGTAAGTTTCCACAGGCTGGATTTGCGACCAAATCTGCTTGACTCTGAAATGAATCCTCTTATGATTATGTTGGGCTGTCTTTTTGAATGCAGATGCTTGTCTATAACAGAGTTTCTCTATAGATGTGTTAATTTACTGATCTGCGTTGTAATTTCTCGGTTACAAATCATTTTATTGTGAATATTTTTAAGTGCATGAGCGATATACGGATGTATTTTTGTTTTAAAAACTTTGCAATGTTACAAAAAGATTCAAGTTCTTATAGCCAACCCACTCCACCTTAGTCCCTTTCTCAGAAGTAACTTCTGTTAACATATATTTGTGTTTTCCTTTGGAAATTTTAAAACGTACTTGTGTGTATGTATATATATGTATTTATAAACCTAATGGTGATATATTATTTTTTTTTGCTTGTTTGTGTATTTTATGCATTATTATTCAGTAGCCTTTCTCATCTAGTAAAGTCTTGGAGACTTTTCTAGGTCAATAATCTTGATACATATCTTATTCTTTTTTCTTTTCTTTTTCTTCCTTTTTCCCTTTCTTTTGGACATCCCATGGCATATGGAGCTCCTAGGCCAGAGATCCAATCCAAGCTACAGTTGTGACCTATGCTGCTGCTGTGGAAATGGGGCAGATTCTTTAACTACTATGCCAGGCAGGGGATCAAATCTGAATCCTGGAGGTGCAGAGACACCGTGGATCCTGTTGTAACACAGAGGGAACTCCTCTACCTTATTCTTTAATGCTATTATATAGTATGTGTGAATTTGTCTTTATAAACTATGCTATATTTTATTTAGCCTTTCCCGTAACGATCGTCTTCCATTATGTTCATGTGAACAAAGATGTGGTGGATGATGAGATGTCACATCCTCTGGGGAGTGTCTGCTCATGCTCCTTTTTTCTGGAGGGCTTCCTTCCTCCCTTCACAGGTACAACACAAGCAGGCCCCTGGGCTGATAGGATTGAGATCTTTTGTCATCTTGAATGACAACTCTAACGTCTGAGCTGAGATTCTTCAGTGAGAATTGAAGTGTTCAGAAGGATCTGAATGTTTTGGCTAACCCCCACACTCCAACCTTCCCTCCTAGATCTGGGCTAGAATGGTGCTACTTGGGGTGGGGAGGGGTCTACCTTTTATTCAATATACATCATGAATTCTGCGTGATCTGGTCTCCAGAGCCAGGTAACCTCCAATTTCCTGCCCATGGAACCCAGTGGTGGCTGTCAGTCAGAGAGCTGGGGCAAGAGAACATTAATTATCTTATGTCATTGTGCCTCTCTTTGTGAGATAGATAGTATGGCCGTGGGGTCAGGTGACACAAGGACGTCACAGAGAGTTGTGTAAGTTTCTGCCTTGGCATCACCCTGCTGGTGGCTTTTCTGATGCAGAGGGTTTGGGCAATACCCACTTGGAGAATGAAGCTATTTAAATCACTGCTTTTTTGGGTTGGAGTCTGAAATTAGTTTGCTGGCTGGTTATTTATGGTCAGGTTGGGCTTCTGCCTTTGCAAAGATATAAATTAATGTGGCTTTAGGCGCTGGTCCTAAGTTGGCAGAGGGGCAGGCCAGAGGGGAGTATCTGTGGCTTCCCATTTCGATCATGAAGACTCTATAGGAAGCCATGGATCTGGGCTGTGTTATGGAAACTCCTGACTCTGCCCTTGGAATAGGTGTGATGCACCACATCCTGGAGCCCCTAGTTGTCTCTGGTCTTTGTTGGCTATTCTTGGTGTAGCTCAGTGGAATGTACCCGGTGGGGAATGGCTGGTCGGGTTTCCCAAGGCTTGGCACTTGCAGGAAGCATGGTTCGTTTTTTGATTCCCCAGGCAGCTGGGCCATAATATACTTTAATGGTGGCAAGTGGAAACAGTGGCCAAAGATTCTTTAATGATTAATTGGTTATCCAGGTACCTCACTCCTGCATGTAAGGAGTGTAAGTTGGGGAAAAAAAAAAAAAAGTGTCCTTGAGAAAAATACAGTATGGAGTATTCATAAAAATGACAGCCATTCACATGTATGGCACAAGGGTTTATCAGATGCTGGATGAGTTATCTCACTGTCCTCTACTGAACCCTCACAGCAATGGCCCTATTGTTCAGACATGTGGGGAACTCATGAGGCTGGTTCATCCGGCGCTGCTGTAGTTGTCTTTGCCCTGCTTGCTGTCATCTTCCTTGTTTGCTCTGCTTAGAGCTCTGCACTTTCAGAGATGCAAAAGATATTCCACTCGTTATTTTTCTTTTAAGAAGCTTTTAGTCAATGCTGAAAAGAGAAAAAGCACATATGCGTATTCAGAGAATAAATAGGGAACTCCTAGATGCTGTTGATACAAATGCAGAGGAGGGTGTGGGCCAAGTTGTAGGAAAAGTCTCCAGGATGTAATTAGAGCTGGGCGTCAAAAAGGAGGAAGTCTGGACAACTGCCAGCCGTAAGCTCTTTGGGAAAGAAGGGAAATGGGACTACAAGGGGGCAGACTGCGAAGGCCTGAGGGCCAGGCTCAGGCAGGCATTTTGACCCCATGGCAGCCAGGCAGGGGAGGGCGAGTTAGGACATCAGAGACTCTAGCCAGAATCTTAGGAAGCTGTCTTAGGGGCAAAAGCAGGCTGGTGGTGGGCATAGTAGGGGCTGATAGTGCAATCAGCTAGAGCAGTGGCCACCAAATTATGCCTGCTTTTGTAAATACCATCTTATTGTAATACAGCACACCCAGTAATTAATGTACCCTGGTTGGCTTTTTTTGATCTCCAAGGGCAGAGTTGGGTAGTTGTGATGGAGACTATGAAAATCTAAAGTATTTACTGTCTGACCCTTTTACAGAAAGCAGCTTGCTTCTCATAACTGTCGCTTCCTGGGGCAGGGGTGGAGTGGGGAGTAAGCCCCGTACCAGGCATGAGGTAGATACCATAATAGAGAAAAGATAAATATGTGTTAAGCAACGAATGCAACAAAATAAAATTGCTAACAGGAAAGGGAACTACCAGGACTGAGTTTGTTTGCTAATTTTAAGTTATATCGTAGAGAAAAGAGCCCACTGAGGAGATGAGAGACTGATCTCATCTCCTCAGAACCAAGGAAAAAAAGACTTGAGATTTCCCGGTTCCTTCTCAGGGATGAGAGAGAGGGACGGAGGGGGGGCTGAGGAGCACAGGTGGGCAGCGAGGGGAAGACAGCTGGCTGGATTAGGAAAGCAGTGTTTCTGCCCAATCCTGAACATCTGGCACCCTGGTGAGAACTGGCAAACTGCCTCCCGGAGCCCTTTCACCTCTGGCAGGAACGTAGCAATGGGAATGGAATGGGGCAATGGAGGGGGGGGTTGGCGATACTGAGCTCCAGCTCAGTTCTACTGGGAAGCTGACTTGGCTGCCTTGGCTGAAAATTTTTCTTTTCTGTTCTTTTACTTTTAAAATAGCAGACCATATGCTTGTTGCCACCAGCCACTTCCCCAGAAGTTCACCGGAGGAGTGGGAGCTTGCTGGGTGGATGATAGTGTACCATATTCACAATTCAACTCTGGGAACTGTTGTGGAGAGAGTAGCCTTGGGTAACACCAGGGTTATGGTGGTTTAGGTTGGGGGAAGTGGTCTTTCCAGAATGTACTTGCCTACACGGAACTCTTCTGAGGCTTATCAGGATAGTACAGGAGCTCCTGAAGAGTTGAAAAGCTCAGATCAGGAATCCAGGGAGGCTGAGGAGTGTGATCGTCTGGTCTACCAGTCAGCATCAGGTACCTGGGGAGAAGTGTGAGTGGTTGGCCTCTGGGAGGCCCAGCCAGACAAGTTCCTGGGCAGATGGTGAAGCCACAGAGCAGATGACCTAGTGATGCCACTGGAAAAAAACAGGGACAGTACTTATGAGATCAGCATTCAGGGCCACAGATGCTGACTAGGTTCAGATACTCTGGAATTCAGGATTCTGGAGGCAGAGACAGCTGGTGTTAGACCGAGAGCTGTAACTCAGTCAAGAGCCATGGACTCAGGCCCTGGTGATGAAGAAGGGTCCCACTGCTGGAGCTGGAGACTAAGGGAATGTCTGTTTGTAGGTACAGACTCTTTAGAGAAAAATTTGCCAATAACCAGCAATGCAGGGGGTATGAATGGGAAGTGTACATCAAGGTGTCCCTCCAGAAGGAACTTTTCTTTACAGATGCACAAGAAGATATGTGTAAAAATAATCCCTGAAACATTTATCATAGTGAATTTTAAAAGAAGGAAACAAATACATTTAATCCATGGTTGAAAGGACAAATAGGCAGTGGTTTATTGGTGAGCTGCAATCTCTACAGCAGTTAAAATACATGAATTAGGGTTAGGTCTGTCAACATGGATAAAATTCCCCAAACTGAATGTTGGGCAAAATAAGCAAGCTGCAGAACAGACATCCTGTATGATAACATGTATGTAAATGTGAAAACACTTGAAAAGATTGTCAAGTATTTGTGTTTATGAACAATCTATAAATCTAGCAGTGGGCATATGATTGGCACCTTGTGTTTTTCTGTGTGCTAAAAAGAATTTGTAACAAAAGACCAAGAAAGGATGTGAAAGAGGGAAATATACATATGTGTGCATATACCCACACATGTGCACATGCACACACACAGGCGCACACACGCACGCACGTGCACAGCAGTGGAGTGGAGTAACCTTCTGGAACTGGAGTAATCTGAGCCCAGACATAGAAGCTGGAAGCCCTGGCACCTCTCACATGCTGCCTGCCAGGTCAGCGGTGTGTTCTGAGCAGTTCACAATGGTAACTGGCACCGTGCTAGGCCCATGGTGGCCACTCAGTACATGTATGGAACGTTTCCAGCTTTCTGGACATTTTGATGTTAGGAGCTTAGTGTCAAGATTTGGGAAACTAGCTTTAAAATAGGGGGAAAGAACCTGCTTCCTCTAAGTGACCCCGCCGGCCGATGCCTGGAGTCGCAAGGTGGAGGATGGTCTGCTTTCTCGTCAGTGTGACTTCTTCAGGCACAGCTGTTTCTGGCAAAGGCACTGAGGCCTCTCTGCCAGGTGCCTCGCACACCAGACAAAGGGGGACCACAGAACTCTGTGATCAATGCGGTGTGCAGTGTCAGTGCTAGAAGGGACAGCATCCAGGGCTCCTTTGGTCCCAGGGCTCACTGGCTTCTTGTGGCGTATTCCCCGGGACTTGTTTCTATCTGCCTGAATGAGCAGCGACCACCTGAGGCACAGAGGAAGTTAAGGCAGTGTATCCTGTGTTGGGAAGCCCCTACCCCCAGCAGCTGCTTTTGGAAAATAGCCAAGTCAGTGTGAGTCAGTTGGGCAGTTTTGCAGAAGGAGAGGCTGGGCGTCATGCTAAGCACACTACCTTTTGATGAGGGTTATTGGGATTCTGGTAGGAATTTTGTTGACATCAGTCATGCGGAGAGCCCTGAGAGTTTAGCTCTTGTAAGTAAGATGTTTGCTATAAATAGCAGGAGGAAAAGTCGCTAGTTGGAAAACAGCTTAGCGCTGTGTTGGTGGGATAATAAGATTTAAAGTCCAGAAGAGGGCTTATGCTTATCTAAGTCAAAACTCTTGTGTTGAGGGTAGAATGGGGCTTGACAATGATTCTCTTCTTGCCCAAACTCCAGTCAGGACCCAGGAGCTCTTTTTCAGCTGGGCACTGTCCTTGGGTATGTTATTAGGTGCCTGCATTTAGCGACAGTCCTGCTAAATTAGTTTAGCCAGAATCCCCCCCACCCCTCTCAAAAATAGCTCATCTTATGCAATATCAGATCACAGTCCTCATCCCCACTGTTCCCCAGGTGATGTTCACTTGCCCTGGCCCACCTTCAGCAAGAACCCTGCCAGCTCAGTTGAGTAAAGCGTTTCCTTACTTCTTAGTTTTATTCTATCCACTGTTCCCCCACCCTTCTCTTTGGCTATAAATCCCCACTTTTTCCTTGTTGTATTTGAAGCTGAGCATAATCTCCCTGCTCTGCTGCAAAACATCTTTGCTGTTGTCCCTATAACCCATTGTGAGAGTCCTGAATGAAGCCTGCCTTTCCATTTTAATGTTTTAGAAGAATTCTTTAACAGGCTTAGAGAATTGGCTTTCCCAGGGTAACACTTTGTGTACCTTTCAGAGTCACTTCAAGAGTCTATATTTCCAGATTCCAAGTTCAGTGTTCTTTCCCCACATGGTACTCTCTTTATGGCCCTAAGAGCGTAGAATCAAGAAGCAACTTGTTCTATTTTATTTGTGTTAATAAGACTAAAAAGGTCTTATTAATAAGACTTACCATAGGACTATACTGTACTCTTCCCATACTGAGGAGCTCCCACTGTGGTGCAATGGGATCAGCAGCATCTTGGAAGCCGCTGGGACCTGGGTATGTCGATTAGGGATCCAGCACTGCAGCAGCTGTGGCTTAGGTCTCGACTGTGGCTCTGATCTGATTCCTGGCCTGGGAGCTCCGTATGCTGCAGGGTGGCCAAAGTGACAAAAAAAAAAAAAAAAAAAAATTAGAAGATACTACCCACAGTCTCTAGAGATGGTGTATTTTCTCCTCTACCCTGGGTAGGATAGGAGGTCAGGGTGACTGGTCATTTAACCTTATGCTAGATCCTTCCCTGGCACCAGGGGCTACCAGATCTTTCCAGCCTGTAAGTTGTGCCAACATTTGGAGTGTCAAGTGTGTTGTCAATATATAGCTTTCTGCCAAGTGACCACTAGACATTAATAGCGGGCTAAGAACTTATGAGTAGGTTTGGGTTCATTCATTCTTGCATATAAAGACAAAACCAAATGATACAAAAGTCAATACATCCAGCACTGGCTTTGTATCAGGCATGGTGCAAAGCACAGGGGGCCACAATAAGACATGGCTCTTGACCTTAGGGAGGTATAGCCAAGGAAGAGGTCGCAGAACAAAGATGGTATGACCACAACAGAATGAAAGCTACAAGAGAAATGCGTACAAAGTGGTGTGAGAACCCAAAGGAAATGGTGATTAATTCCCCGTAAGGATGTTGGAAGGAGGATGATATTGGAGTTGATTGTGAAGGTCGGAGAGCCATTTACAGAGTGAAGGAAATGGGGGATGGAGATAGTCCAGGCAAGAGGAATGATGTGCCACAAAAATTGCAGGACATTCAAGTTAAGCTGAATGAGGCTGGAGAGAAAGGGACAGAGGAGGAGGTGGCTGGAAGCGGGTGTAGTAAGAGGCATTCTAGCCAGGTTTTACAGGATAAGGCCTGGAGGATACAACTTCACTGTGTGCAGGCACTGGGTGACCACTACCAGGAGAGCGGTGGACAGATCTGTGTAGTTGAGCTATAACCTGATGACAGCCTGGAGATAGGTGGGAGGGGGAGAAGCTTGAAGAAGAGCATCAGGTTGGGGGATCGTGCCGAAACTGAGAATGCCTGAGCTACAGCCTTGGAACAAAGATGGAGAGACCGGAGTCTAAGTTATTTAGGAGACAGAATCATGAAGACTCGGAGACTGAGCTGGGTTCGAGAGATAAAAGCAAGGCTTTCTCCAGTTGGCAGTGATCCCCAGTGCCTAAGGTAGACAGGAGACGAAGATATGAAGTCAGCTTGGGGAATGATCATTAAAGTTAGTTTAACCGATGACCATGTGGGTCCTGTAGGCTAGGGAGGGATTAGAAATACTGAAGTCTGTTTATTCAGGAAACATGCCAAGTGTGCATGATGTGTAAGGCCTGGTTCTCTACGTTTTGGGGAAAGGAGATGTGAATGTCCTTTGCAAATTCATGTACTTATTTTTTCTTTTCTTTTCTTTTTAGGGCCATACTTGCAGCATACGAAAGTTTCCAGGCCAGGGGTGGAATTAGAGCTGCATCTATGACCTATGCTACAGCTCAAGGCAACGCCAGATACTTAACCCACTGAGTGAAGCCAGGGATTGAACCTGCATCCCCACGGACACTATGTCGGGTTCTTAACCCGCTGAGCCACAATGGGAACTCCTCATTCCTTTCTTGACATTTCAGAATGCCTACATCCTGTTAGGAGGTTTCCCATGTGTTGTAATTTTTCAACCTCACAAATGCTTTGTGAGATTAAATTATTCCCATTTTTCATTTAAGAAACCTGAAGCTTCAGCAAATAATTTGTACTTGGTCATTTTGTCATGCAGCCAGGGAGCTGCCCATCTAGGAACGAAACAGAATTTTGTTCTGCCTCAAGTTCACATTCTTTCCTCTCCCCATAGCATTCTCTGAAGCTCCTTGCTCTTGAGGAACTTACGTTGTAGTTGGGGAAACAGAACATAAGGGAATAAATCAGGACAATATCAAAGAATGGAAGAGGCAAATACTGTATGTGCCTTTGCGTGTACAATGGCTGGGGAACTTTGTTCTGATGCAGAAGAGAGATTGGGGTGACTAGTGAAGTCTTAACAAAGGAGAGTGTGCATATTTAAGATAGGCCTGGGGTACGGAATTTGCCAGGTTGGAAGGGGGTGAAGACAATTACTCAAGGTCATCAGAGAATGTGGCTACTGGACTTATAAAGATGAGCTGTGGGCCAGGGCAGAAGCAGCTTAGAGTTAGAGGGTGGATAAAGGATCAGGGAAGAGGCAAGGGCAGGTTGTTACTAGGGGAGGCACGGGGCCAGATTTGGGAATAAGATTTGATGTGGAATGCAGGCACCTCGATGGAGGTCACTTGACCATAGAGTGAGCTGGCCTATGGCTTCCTAAAGCTCAAGTGGGAAAAGCTTCGTGGGTCTAGCCAAGGAAGGCTACAGCAGAAAGTGGGTGAGGACCTGGATGATGCTGGTGGTATGATGGGGAGGGAAGGCTGTGGGGGGAGGGGTGAAGCGGTGTTGGAACAGCCGGGAGGTTGGAATTCTTTGGTGGGTGCTTGCTTTCCCCCCACCTCCATGGAAAGCGCAGATGGGCAGGAAGGAGCCTGTGGGTTGGTTGGCCTGCCTGCCTTCTCTGAACCCTGAATCCTGTTCTTGGTATAAGGTCAGAGCCCTGGAAATTAGGCCCAAAGGAGAGGCAGGTAGCCAGCAGGATCATTGGAATGGTGAGGTATTAGAAGCAGTTCAATGTTGCTGGCTTTTTCCCCTGGGATGCCGTCAGCCGCTCTCCTGGTGCAATCTGATTGTGGAGCCACTGGTTTCCACAGGCTCCTGGATACAGCACTTCCAGCCCCTCTGAGGGTTCCCTAGCTTCAGGCTAATGGAGGGGCGTGAAGTTTGTCGCACCCCAGTGACCTCAGGATCTCCTCGCACTGCTCCCTGCTGGGAACGTATGCCTCTCCCCACAGAGGTCCTTTGGGGACTCTGGCAGCTCCTGTCACTGCATAGCCTCACAAAGGGCAGGAAAGTAGGTCTCTGAGAAAGGCCGGGAGCAAAGGCCAGCGAGCTTAGGTGGTAAGCAGATGCATTAGTCTAACTGTTCTTCTAAAATTAATGGGGCCTTTTATCTCTGAAGAACACTTTTAAGCACTCATGTGATCTGGGAACAAAGATGCAGGTTAGAGTAGAGCTGGGCTCCCCTCTAAACACAATCCCCCATTCGGTTAAACAATCTCTCCCTTTCTTTCTTTCTCTCTTACCTCCAGATCAACAGATTATGGCACCACCTATGAGAAGCTGAATGACAAAGTGGGTTTGAAGACTGTCCTCAGTTACCTCTACGTCAATCCCACCAACAAAAGGAAGGTGAGAGGGGGGTCAGTGGGTCCTGAGCACGCCCTGTGGAGTGGAATGGCTGTCAGGGGCCAGGAGTTAAAAAAAAAAAAAGGCAGTGACCATGAAATCACTTACAGAGTGCCTATTGTATATGCCAAGAACACCATGGATGCTGTATTTCTGACATCTCCCTTGAGATAGTAGTGGCGGTGATGATGATGATGATGATGATGATGATGATGATAACAACAGCAGCAATAGCAACAGCAGCGATAAACTATATAACTATGTAAGAGGTTCCTCTGTGCCACAAACAGTGCTCTGTGCTTTAATACCTTATCTGGTTTATCTTCACAATGAATCTCTGGGGTAGAAGTGATTACTGTCCCTATTTTACAGATGAAGAACCTGAAGCTCAGAGAGATTAAGTAACTTCCTGGCCTAAAGCCAGACAGTAACAGATGACACGGTCAGCAACTCAGGCCTCCAGAGTCAAGTCCCCCTCTAGCCCCTTTTTCTCTGGTCTGTTTTCAGAGAGCCCCTGGTGAAGAGGCAGTCGGTTTCCTCCAGGGGAAGCACAGGCAGCTTTAGATTCTTCAGCTTGATCCAGAGCCCCTTCTGAGCACAGGGGAGCAGGCGGGCTCTGCTGGCCTCTGCCTTTCTTTTCTTCACTTAACAACCCAGACGTGGGTCAGACTTTAGTCATGAAGACCTCCTGGGAGGAGGGGGCCTGGGTTCCATGGGATGATGGGTGGTTTTAGAAAATAAATGCAATCTAATGCATTGGCTTTGGGGAGAAGTGATCTTTTCCCAGCTAGGAAGGCACTGCTGTTTAGAAACCTAGGCAGGCCTGGCCCCGGTGAATACACCACAGTTATAAAAGGCCATTTCAGGGTTTCTAAAAGGCTGAAAATGACCCTTCTTACCTCTCCCCTCATCATCTGACTTGCATTCCCCAGTGGTTTTGCAAACCTTCCCTCCAGTGAAGTAGGCATGGGGGTCATCTTCCACCCTTTGTGCGGATGTCCCTGGACTCAGATTCCAACCTGGTAGAGTCCCAGCTTTAGCTTAGGTCACCAGTTGTTGTTGCTACTCAAAGCAGCGTGACTCGGAGTTAAGCCCTTGGCATCATAACTCTCAGCCACCCCTTTTCCTCACTTCACCTAACTATTCCCCGCAAAGGAAGGAACCAGAACTGATGACTCCTGATTCACTCCTGGTGATGGACCCCAAAGATCCAGCCAGCTCCAGGGGTCCCCATACCCAGAACTGTGCCCACCAGCCAGGTATCAAAACTCTAATAATCAAGAAAGCCATTTAGGTGACTGTTCCTAATTTTAGCTGAGTAGTTTCTCTTTTCTTTGTCTGAAAGTGTTGTCATTTTCACTTTTTTCAATATTGTGATTTGAAATATTGAATGTTAGAGCTGGAAGGGATCATAGATTTCATTATTGATCGTTTTTGAACCGTAGCTTTTTTGCAAATGTGATTAAATCTCTAGACCTCCTTTTTAGAGACATGCTCACACACATACAAACAATTTTGCAAACAAGTTTTAGGTGTTTATAAACACCTTGAATTATACCCATGACCCAAGACATCCAGGAAGTCTCAGTTAAGGGTCCTTCATCTGAAAAGATACATTCACCCACAGGTTCATTGCAGCACTATTCATAATAGCCAAGACACGGAAACAATCTAAAGTCCATAGACAGATGAGTGGATTTAGAAGATGTGGTATATATACACATGGATATATACACAATGGAGTACATACACTATTCATCCATAAAAACGAACAAAATAATGCCATTTGTAGCAACATGGGTGGAATTAGAGACTCTCATACTAAGTGAAGTAAGTCAGAGAAAGACAAATGCCATATGATATCACTTATATCTGGAATCTAACATACAGCACAAATAAACCTTTCCACAGAAAAGAAACTCATGGACTTGGAGAAGAGACTTGTGGTTGCCAAGGGGGAGGGGAGGGAGTGGGATGGACTGGGAATCTAGGGTTAATAGATATAAATTATTGCCTTTAGAATGGATAAACAATGAGATCCTGCTATATAGCACTGGAAACTACCTAGTCACTTATGATGCAGCATGATGGAGGATAATGTGAGAAGAAGAATGTATATATGTATGTGCGACTGGTTCCCTTTTCTGTACAGTAGAAAATTGACAGAACACTGTAAACCAACCATAATGGAAAAAAAATAAATCATTTAAAAAAAAAGAATCCTTCACCTATACCAATAGTCTCAATTACCATATGAGGAAACTGAAGCCAGACTAGACCACAAAGGCAGGGAAGAGAAGGAGCCATAGTTAGAGTCCGGGACTCTTGAGGCTCAGTTCACATTTCAGACCATTCTCTGCTCCTTCCTTCTCTTTTCATAGAGTCACAGTCCTAGGCTTCAAAAGTGAAGGTCTAGTCCTGACCTGGGAGCTTGAGGCAGTTGCTTTATGACCTGGACTTAAAGCTTGATGATGTGTCCATAATAGGCACATGACAAGACCTGACTGAATCGAGTCAGTGATGATCTATTTCAACTCTTCCTCTGTACTCTCCCTCCATTAAGAAGGAAGCTGAGGCCCCCAGAGGACCAATACTCTGCTCATGTCACTCATCTGGTCAGCAACAGGATGGGCAGCTGGTCTTTCCACTCCCAGCTTAAAGCTCCTCTCATCCCACACAGTGACTTGGGGTCATGTGGAATGACAGGGGCTGTCATAAGGAGTGTCTGCACTCTGGAAGAAACAGGACAGGGGTCTTTGACAAACAGAAGATGCCCTTTAGAACTGATCTCTGACCTGTGTCTGGACCACAAGGGAATTAATCATATCTTCATGTAGATGATAGATCAGCTGTCTTCGTGAGGATTTTCCCAAATGGCATATGAAGGGTCACACTTGTTTGCATCCATTCTAGTGGTCATCTGTCATGTATGTTTCCCATTGGACTTATAATTGCATCTCTTTTGGTTCTCTGCCATTTTTCCCTACTCTGGGACATTTTCCCTCTTTTTAGTATAACCTAGAGGTGCTCAGTAGGGTGGGAGGCAGAGAATAGGGGAAAGCAGATGCTCAAAGTTAGAAGGAAGGTAAAGCTGGCATTTGGAAGCCACTGGGGCACAAATGCACCCCCACTTCTCCTTCCCAGAGGCGATATTCAGACTGTGGGCTCTCTGGAGCAATGCCTCACAGGAATTATCGCCCATTGATCACAGAGTTAGGCCTGTTTACCTGTCTTTTCTGAGAAACACCCACCAAAAAAAAAAAACACAGTTAAATCCCACCTATGAGGCACCACCACCCAGAAAGTTAAAAGTACAAACATGTTCTTCATTCCAATTAGGGAAAGATAAAATATAGGCTAACGCCATGCATTTCTTCCTTTCTTTCAGAAATAGCAATTCCTTAGAAATTCATTTCCTAAAGAGACTGTGTGATCCCAAAGTGCCTTCTGAAACATCCAAGGAGAGATGAAATTAGAGTCTGTTTCCTTTTATTATTCAGTATTTTTGATTGTATACTGAGCATCTGAATGCTGACCATGCACAAATAGTCTACATGGTGACTTTCTCTTAACTAGAATATTCAAGTTTACCGGACCTACCTTCTCAAGCCACTCAGAGAAAACGGCAGATAGAAATGAAAATATTCTCTTTTTATGGCTGCACATGGGGCATATGGAAGTTCCTCGACTAGGGGTCAGACTGGAGATGCAGCTGCTGGCCTACACAACAGCCACAGCAATGCCAGATCTGAGCTGCACCTGTGACCTGCACCGCAGCCTGTAGCAACACTAGATCCTTAATGTGCTGAGTGAGGCCAGGGATCTAAACTGCATCTTCATGAACACTATGTAGGATTCTTAACCACTGAGCAGCAACAGGAACTTCAGGAATAAAAATGTTGTTTGTTTCTTTATTGAGATGCTCATGTTCATTGACCTTCTAATTCACTTTTTTTGTTTGTTTGTTTACATCTTACATATGTCTTGGAATTTAAACCTGTGGTCATGTGGATTCTTATCTGAGCTTGAATTAAGGAAAAATCGGATTCTTTCAGCACCCAAATTATCTGTAGCTCCCCATGTTCATCTGCCAGCTAATGACAATAGTCTCTAGCAGATTTTTCAGTTAATCTTGTTGTAACACTTGCTTTTTACCTAATGAGTTACTTATGTAACAGATGGCTACTGCTTTCCTTGGAGGCTGTGAGTACATCAGAGTTCTGTTACTCCTTGCAAAACAGTAAAGTGTGCTCATATTTACATAGTTGCTCCCAAAGCTAATTGTTGATTTCTTAACACTTTTTTTGACAACATTAAATCTCCAAATGCAGGTAGCTAATAAGCCATTAAATTGAAAGTAGAAGTGTTAACATGTATATGTCTCCTGCTAATAATAATCTTAGTTATCACTAACTGAGCACCTACTACGCTTAGGTTCCTTTTAGGAGATTTATCTACATAGTCCTCTTGGCCACTTTAGAAGTCATATAAGATAAGGAAATAGCCTCCATGTAAATCACAGCATGCCTGTATTACTTGCAAATGGTGAGTCTTGCAGAGTCTTCCCAAGCAGTTTTACATGGGGGACTAGACTCCCTTAAGGAAGTTGGGATTTGAACTAGTCATGTTTACCAGGCCTTTTACATGTGAGAGTATTGATATGAGAGTCTGGGAGCTAATTGAATTGAAGTTATTTTAGATCATCCTATGGTGTAGTGGCATCTGTATTGTTTTAATGGTCTTGATCTGCCCTATTTGTTCTTGATGTGAATTCTGCATCACTCACTGTTTGCCTTTCTCTGGACATTGGCCAGTTAGCTCATTGCTTGGGTGATGTCTGAGCCTGGCATTTTTCAAAGAGCAGTGCATTTGTTCCTGATGTGTATGTGAGGCTTTCCTCTGGAGGAGGGGCTCCGCTGTGGCGGGGTCTGAGCTCTAACTCACAGCCTCCCCTTCCCTTTGCAGGAGATAAATGTCCCTGGGTTTCTAGAACTCATTATTATCAGATGACTCTGTCCCCAGGCCTATGCAGAATGGCATGTGCCAAGGTCAAGCCTGCGTGTAATAGCACTATGCTTTGTACAAACGGGCTGAAGTCTTTGTGCCTCAATAAGAGTGGGGCTTAGCTACCATGCGTGTCTATTTGAGAACAAATCTTTGAGTGGAGAGAGAAATGCTGGTGTGTTATGGTCTAGTTGCTCTGGCTGGAAAGCAGTTGCCACCTGCAGATTTGGAAACAGTGTTTTGGAAGCTAGAGAGCATGGAAAGTCCTGACTGCCAGGGAAGGTGATCAGATTCTGCTGGGTAGAAGTGTGTGTGCCTGTGCGTGTGGGTAGAGGAGGGCCACAGGGACTGTTAGGCTGACATCAGAATAGAATTAAGACTTTCTGAAACTGAGTTCCTATTCAGTTCTGGGCACTAGGCTAAGTTCATTTTTACACCCATTTTAATTTCACCCTTAATCCCCTGAGCCTGATAGTTTTATTCCCATTTGGCAGGTGAAGAAACCGAGGCTCAGGCAGACGAGCCATTTGCTTTTTCTAAAATAGCTGGTAAGAGGAGGTTTGGGATCCCCATTCACATCTGTCTGACCACACAGGCCATGCTGTCTACTCTGACCTGCTATAGCTTGGCCGCCCCTGCCGCAGACAAGACCAGGTGACTGCAGTCATTCCTCTGTTAGCAAGGACTCTGTTGCCTGGGTTTTCTGCCCATGACTGTTAGAGGATTAGCAGTTTCTTAGAGGAGGAGAGGGGTGTTAGATCCTCCTTTCCTAATTGATTTACCATGAGAAGGATAATTACTCCTAGGCTACCCTGAAGAAATACAATGGGAACTACCAGACAGATTTCTCCAATGAGAAGGGCCCCTCTGCCAAGCTGTTAAAGAGGCATTTTGTGCGTGTGTGTGTGTGTGTGTGTGTGGCTGTTGGATATTGGTTATTCCCGTATTAGTCTCTTAATATGGCAGCATAATCCTAAGCTCCCTTTGAGACCCCAGAAAACCTCAAGACAGAACAAACATGGAATCTGAAAATATTGGATTCCTATTTTCTGTGACCAGGTCTCCCGAGATTGTTAGAGGGTCAAGGAAGGTACGCTCTAAAGTAGTAGACTTTTCAGTTCACAGATGCCAAAATCTCTTACACTAAAGTAAAGCAAAAAAAAAAAAAAAAAGTGGAAAGAAAACTTTAGGCTATTAAGCTGTCTGTTAAGTGTCTAGTTCAGAGCAAAGTATTTTTGATGGGGGTTCCTGCTTTCAGAAATATGCAGTCTGCTTGGGTAGTCAAGATGCACACAGAAAACAACTGCATGTGTAGACCTTGGGTCTCAAATGCAAATACAGACAAGGGCCAGGCAGGTAGAGTCCATGAGAGATGTGGGCCAAGTGGGGACTGCAGTGGTCGCTCTGTAATCTAAGCTCCAGGTGACTGTTGTCACGTGAGAACGAGGGCTATGCAGGATATTTCTCACTGCATATTTTCATATGAACCTTCTGTGTTTTGAAATATTTTAGATAGCCTGGAGTGTGGAGTTCAGGATGTGGGGACTGGCAAATGCCATTTATCCAATGTGCGTCATAGACCATATTCTGAGTATAAGTCTCCAGGTAAAAAGTTGGTATTTGCAAAGTGGTCTTTGGGACAACCAGATAGGATAATGCTTAGAAACTCCCCTTGCTGGGGGCCCATGGTGATGCTATGGGAGAGAGAAACTAAACAGCATGGCTCACACAGACCTCCCTTTGACTCAAAGGGATCATACAGTAGCTGCAACACAAAGCGACCTTTTGTGTCTTTTAAGGCTAAGGCCATTGGAGTAGGTGAAGCAGGCGGGCATCTTCTTTCTGGTCCTGGTTGTGCCCTGGGTAAGTAGTGTCTTGAATAAGTTGGCTCCCTTGCAGAGCCTCCATTTACCTCTTTGTATAGTGTCAAGGTTAGGCCCTATACTTTTCAAGGCTCCTTGAAGCTTAGATGGTCTAGATGACCACTATTTGGATAGTGCCTCTCAGAGGGGTACATGGTGACATGTGATGATCCGTAAGTGTCAATGGATAGCCAGTGGGGTAGTCCTTGGAAGGTCTGATCCCATAGCTCTTGGTTTTATGGGCACATATTGACCAGATAGCCCCTCTTGTGACTCTCTGATGTCAGTTTCTTGTTCATAAGGTGGGTGGTTCCCTGAACCCTCTGGCTCTTCTGGCGGAACTCAGAACCACAGCATCCTCCATGGCACAGTTGAGGGGCTCCACCTGCATGAGGTGATGCAACTTTCCGTGAGCATCACTGTCCCCAACCAGGAATACACAGCCCTCCTCCAGGAAAAAGGCAGCTAGAGATGCTGCTGCACCTGTTCTAGCAACCCAGGGGTGAGGACACCAAGTATCACAATAGCAGCCAAGGGACCAGCTCTCCAACATCATGTTTCTTCCTTCATGGCTGCTTACTTCCTGCAGCCTCAGGTCTCTTGTCTCCATGGGTCCTGCTTTCTCCCTTCAGAAAATGTGCATAATGAGCTAGTTAAAGAGCAAGTAAGAGAAGTCCCTCTTAGCGCTAATATTTACTTCTATGCCCAAAGGTAACATGTGCTTATAATTATAAATAAAATAACAATAATGATGTAAATCAGCTATAATTGAAAAAATAAAAATTGTTATTAAAAAAATAATGATGATGATGAGGAGGATGGGAAGGGGGAGAGGAAAGGAGGACCAGCAACTAGCATTTTTTTTGAGAATTTTTACTACATGCCAAAAATTATTCTGAATGCTTTATGTGAATTAACTTACTGAAATCCTCACCAGCAGCTCTGTGATATTACTACTATCATTATCCCATTTATAAATAAGGGAAATTTGGCATCAAGAGGTCAGTGATCTGCTCAAATTTGGTTGCTGATGGTTACTTGCCTTGGTTTAATGTGCTCATCTATCTAATCACTTTTGCTCATATTTAGTTTTTAGACTCAGTGCATGTTGAAGAGAGAGAGAAGGGCCCTCAGAGACTGTCTAGGCAGGCCCTCATTTAGCACGAAACCCTTAGTGATTTGTCCGAAGTCATGAAGCCATTTGCAGCAGAGTCAGTCCTGGGACTGGGTCTGCTGACTCCTAATCAAGTGCTCTCTGCCAAGTCCATGGGTGGTTGACAGCTGGAGCACACAGGTCAGATGGAGAACCCAGACGGTACCATGGTGGATGCAGGCAGGGAACAATTGGGGGTATATACCCATTTCAGTGAATATGTGGTAAGCTATAGGCTTCATATAAACATCTATAGCTTCTCAGTTCTGTGGTCTTAAAGCCTGAGGGATATTGCAGCTGGAATCCCATTTCAAGTGAACCTGGATGAGAAATCAAGGGTCTGGAATCCAAACTGCCCCTGGTATCTTAGCAGCACAGAATGGTTGAGCAGCATGCTCGAGGCAAAGAAATGAGACTGGGTCCCCAAGGAAGAGAGTCAGGGAAGGAATCAGGATTTCTGGTTTAGACCTTTCTCTTCATTAGCTGTGGGACTTTGGGACAGTCATTTAAATTGTGTGAGCCTCTGTTTCTCAAGCTGTAAAATGGGGATAACAGACCATTTACCTATCCCCTCCTTCTGGGACCATAGGAAAAAAATGAGAAATGTAATATCATTTTGGAGGAAACCAGCTACAGCAAGGGGGTGGGGGAGACTGTGACCCCCTTAGATGGAGCTGACCTAGAATCCAGTTGTGAGAGCCAGCCACAGCCACAGGGCTGCTGGGCCTGCCCCACTGGGCTCCCTGCTTCTTGGATGCCTTGGGAAGGATCACAGAACCCTGGGTTTTTTAAGAGCCTCACATCCTGCCCTGTTCAGGAGGCATGCTGCCTTCGCTTTTTTCCAGTTGTCTTCCTTGTCTTTTGAAACCAAACCTGCTGACTACCGGAGACAGATTGATTCTTATTCTGATGGAGGGAAACGGTCTCACTCTTGTTCATTCACAACCACCTCGTTTTTCTTGCCTCATAAATTAACAGTTACTGAGAGGCTAAAACAGGGAGATGAGTTTAGGGGAAAATGTGTGAAAGGATTGAAAAGAAAAAAAGGAAAAGTACAGAACTTGGACCAAACTGTCTTCATTTACCCGTTCCAAATCCAACCCTTTTTCTTCTTGGTATGTCCAGAAAAAGGAACAAACTAAACCCCCCAAGAGTGAATGTATCTGACTTCATCCAGGGCCAAGAAATCAGAATAAAGGAAAGTCAAGAAATCAAAAGTGAGGGGAATCAATAAGGGGAAGACACTGGTTTACAAGTTTCCATTTGCCTTTGCAAGTGTGACCCAGCAATGAAGTGGATATGGAGTATAGTTCAATTCAAACTAATCACTTAAAGGAAAGGAATGTAGAGTAATTCTTGGAAATTCACTCTGTAGTCACAAAGTCCCTTTCTCAGCAAAAGAATATATGCGGTCCCCTGTATAAATTACTGCGTGTGCTCTAGCCAAGAATTTATTTAAAGGCTCATTAAAATGATTACTAGTTTTTTTTTTTTTTCTTTTGCATTTATTTGAAAATGGGAAGAATATAAACCTACAGCCTGGCTTCTCTCCAAAGTGCCCTTTGGGGTTTGCATTGAGGAGATCATATATTTTTAAATAAAGATACGATTTATAGTAAGATTATTCAGGCATTTAAGAGGAATAATAAAAAATTAGCCCTTTACAGTACTTCCTCATGCCTTAGTTTGACTAACCTATTTTGTTTAATTTGATTTTTATTGGTTTTGGGGTTTTCTGTGTATATGTGGTGTGTACACATGCATCTCTCTGTGTGTAGATGTTCAACAAAGAGCAGTATGCAAACTTTAGAAATAACCGAAAGAGTTAATACAGTACCAAGCTTGAAGAAAATGTTGTTCTGTGGCTTAATCAGAGCTGGTGAAAGATAGAGTCAGATATTGGGCAGGCTTTGGGAAAAAGCTTGGGATCTGGAGAAGGAAGGAATAGAAATGATCTTCTCCTAGGGGACTGAGGCTTTGGAGGTCTTAACCGGCATATGGGGTTTGGCAGAAGCAAGATGGGAGAGAGGGTGGGGCTAGATATTATATACCTGTGAAGGCCAGGATTAGAGTCAGGATGCAGTGCAGAGGGCGTGGGGAGCCATAGTAGGCTTCTGAGCTGGGGTGATAGCATGAGAGCTGTGTATAAGAAAGGCTGACAAGAGCCCCTTGGACCAGTGAGGTGTCCGTGTTCAACATCCTATTCTGTCTCTTCTCCCTGCCCTGCCCTCTCCAGACCTTCTGGGTGTGTTTTCTGAGCATCCCAGGCAAAAGCTGCTTTTGCAAAGAGCTTGGGAAGGCGGGGTGCTGTGTTCTTCCTAATGTTCTGATGCACAGTCATATAGTAAATGGGTCTCCCTGCCCCTGCGGTAGAGATGCCTGTAACAAAAACAACCACTGCCACGAGTGAAATAAATGACTATTTTTTTTTTCCCTCCTTGGTGAGCTCAACAAAGCAGAGAGCTTGCTCCTGACATGCCTGCCTCGCCCCCGGCCCTTCCCCCTGCCCCCCAATACCAGCCCAAGGTCAGTATGACAGGCAATGGTGCTCAGCACACACTCTGCTGATGAGCATGTCCGGGTAATGAGGGCGGGCATCCTGGGGTCCTCATGTCTGCCAGTGGCTCCAGGGCAGGTTTGGAGCAAGCACGTCCTCTTCCATCCCTGCACGTTAGGGTCAGAGCCCGCAGTGCAGAGGGAGACACTGAACTCAGTGACAAATGGAAGTCCAGCTTGGTGCTGGAAGCCCCACTCAGAGCTCCCAGGGGCTGGAACAGATAGTCAGCCCTGTCCCTTCACAGCAAGAATCTGACTCAGAGGCATGGCTCTGGCTGTCACATGATGACCAAACAGAGGAAAGAAATGGACCAGAGAGGATGGAGGTTTGAGAAATGTCCATGAGTATCTCCCAGTAGCCAGATATGGGAAAGGCTGCAGTTCAGTTTAGAGACTTGCCAACTATCCCTGGTTCCTCCCTGGTGCCCAGCAAGGAGTTATGATATGGAGGAAAGGGCTTCCTGGCATACCCCATGCCTGGCTGAGTGACCTCGGATGTACTGTTTATCTCCTCTAAGCCTTAGCTTGCTCATCGGTACATGGGGCTCACAAGAGGATTAAAACACATGTTTAAGAATTAAATAACATCGTATCTACAAAGTGCACAGAGTAGGTGTTCAATAAGGTGTCCCACCCCCACTCTGGTTAACTGAGCCTCTCCCTTTGGCTTCTCTCTGGCTCAGCGATGCCTCCCAGTTCCCAGGTAGCCCAGATCGACAGAGCTGATTTTTTCATCCTAGGAAAAGGAGTCTACCCCTCTCAAACCAGCATTGGTCAAGTCCTTTCAGTTTCTGGAACAGCAAAAACATTTCCCCCTGCATCCCTGCTATTTCTTCCTCTATCCAGCTACCTACCTCATGTGTCTTCTCACTGATCCATTGGTTGGTTACTTCTTTCTCCCTTATTGGAGTATAAATTAAAAGTGATGGTTTCCAGCCCTGGGCAATATGTCCAGAGCAAGTTTCTGCTCATTGTCTCTAAGCTCCATTAGGCACAGAGAGCTGGTGGACCAGGGCTTCACATTTAGGTCAGCCTGGCTCCAGAGCCCCATATAGTCCCTCCGTCACTGTAACCTCCCGGCAGATTCATTCCTCCCTCTTGGTGGTATACGGATGATCTATGATTTTTGTTTTTTTTGGGGGAGGGGGGCGGCTGCACCTGTGGCACATGGATGTTCCCAGGCTGGGAATCAAATTGGAGCTATAACTGCCAGCCTATGCCACAGCCACAGCAACGCAGGATCCGAGCTGCATTTGCAACCTACACCACAGCTCAGGGCAACACAGGATTCTAGACCCACTGAGATAGGCCAGGGATTGAACCTGCATCCTCATGGATACTTGTCAGATTCCTTTCCACTGTGCCACAGTAGGAACTCTGGATGATTTATCTTGACAGTGTGTGTTTGGGGAGCTCCATGCTGTGCAGAGGGACTGTACCAGGCCCAGGAAGCATGCAGGCACATTAGGCCTGGACCTCACACTGGTAGAGATTGTACTTAACTGGAACTTGCATTTGGGACTGGATACTGGGAGAGAAGCTGGTGGCCCAGAACCTCAGAGACCGTGGTAATGACAGTAACTGCTGGACTAGATGTCAGGACCAGGTTCTAGGTCCAGCTCAGGCTTTAGAAAAAAGCCACTTAATGGCAGAACTACGGTTTTGGACATCAGATTTCTAGCTTCAGTCCCAGCACTTTTCTTGTTAAGTGACACATCAAGACAAAGTAGGCAGACCTAGACAGATAGGCAACCAAGAAGGACTTGGACAGCTGGGCGCTTTGAGGCTCTTGTGGTCCATCTAGTAAACCTAGAGTCTCCAGGGCACTAGGATCAGAAAAGGCCAGGTTTGTCTTTCAGGGTGGGGTGACTCAGGTGGGGAACTGCCCAAGGACACATGGTCACGGATGAGGTCCCCAAGGCCGTGGTAGATCCAGAATAGCCAAAGGCAGCAGAATCAGAGGAGAGTCTGAGTTAAGGTTGAACAAGGGGGGACAGGGTCCAAGTTGGAGAAAGAACATCTGCTAAGGTCCGAAGAGTGAGACAGGGCTCCAAACAGAAAGACCAGCCAAAGAGGACTAAAAGAGGAGGACAGGCCACTGAGTGCAAGGCAGGCCTGGGAGCTGGGTTCCTGACTGAGACTGTGAGGTGATTTGCAGCTCAATTTTATAGGGTACCCTTCCCTTGTTGGGGGGTGGTAGTGGGAGAGGCACTTGACTGATTAAAACAGTCAGGCCAGGCCAGAAGGACGGTCACAGAAGAAGAGCAGCAGATAGGATGCAATTATCCAAAGTGGTCTTTGGCCTGAACCTCCCATCTTTCATCATCCTCAAGGAGACAGTGACAGCAGATCTATGCGTGGAAGATTTCCTGACTCTGCTCTGGACCTTCAGAAAGGAGGGAGTCGATGTCAGAACAGAATCTTAGTGTGCAGGTTAGCTCCGGAAAGTCAGCTCAGAATAATAAACTGCTGGCTTCCTGGTCTGAAACACCTAGCCTCGATCCCAAATCACAGAGCATCAGCATTTAAGAGCTCAGAGGAGACCAGCCTTGTAGACATAGGGTTGTAAAAAGTTATTTCTTGGAGGTTTCCTCCAAAATAATAGCTCCATGATGTGGCTGTCTGAAGAGTCTGTCTTGCCTCTGCTGGACCCTAAACCAACTGAAAACAGTTTAACATACTCTATGTCACACTCTCCTTTTGAGCATCTCCAAAAAATGATTTCTCTCTAGTCCTGCAGCTGCTTTCATGTGAAGTCTTGCATTCCGGGTTTGCCCTGAAGTTTTCAGGTGGGTTCTGAACCATCAAACTCTGGAAGGGAGAGAGGGAGAGGAGGCGGTGAGGAAGCAAACTCTTACTCTAGTCATCCTCTCAAAAAGATAGCGGTCACAACGTGTCTTTTAATTTTGAGAATCAGCACTTTGATCATGGCCCTCCTTACTTGGAAACTTTCACCATCTCGCCGGTTTCCCTGGCAGAAGTGTACACGTATGTGTGGTTTACCACATGGTTCTGAGCTTACCTATCCCGTCTTCTCTTTGTCCTGCTCAGCAATATCCATTATTTGACCTTGGGTAAGTTTTAAATGCTGTAAAACCCAGGCCACTGTGCACCAAATGGGAATCATAACACCTGCCTGTATTGGTTGGGATGCTTTATATCTATGAGGTATAGAAAACTTGCCTTAACGGACTGAAGCTTGGGGACTTTACTGATTAATTATGAAACAATGTCTAAAGGTAGGGTGATTCCAGGTTGTTAATTCATGGGTTCCATGACATTTTGGAGGACCAGGGTCTTTCCGTGTTTTTTTTTTTTTTTCCTCTGCTATCTACACCGTTGGTCTTTGTCCTCAGGCTAATCTCCTCCTGATGGATAACTAGATAGTTGCATAGGTTCTAGTTTCACCTCCAAACATGACAGTTTCCAGAAGAAGAGTAGGAGACGACACGTTCTCAGAGTGAGGGATCTGTTTCCAGAAGCACACAGCTCCTAGCATTGCATTCCACATGCATGCCTGTGCCAGGCCTGGGCAGACCAGGAAGGCTGGAATGGGGTCCGGCCTCTGCCAGCACTTGCCTGCACCTTGGGGTTTACCTCAACAGAATATGGGTTCTGTTAGGAAGGAAGAAGGAGAGAGAGGGCTGGATATTGAATAGGCAACCAACAATGTCTGCCTCCCACCTCACTGAGAGTCAAATGAGATAAGCCATGGGGATTACGTAAATGTAAATGTAAATGTTGGCCTCTTCCCTGTTAGCACCTTTCCCATCTTGATGTCTTGGCTTTCACTGCTGTGTCCACTCCACTTTCCAAAATCTTACTCCTCTTTCAAAGTTCAGTTGAAATCTCCCTTCCTCGGAGTTCCCTTTGTGGCTCAGTGGTTAACGAATCTGACTAAGAACCATGAGGTTGTGTGTTCGATCCCTGGCCTTGCTCAGTGGGTTAAGGATCCGGCATTGCCATGACCTGTGGTGTAGGTTGCAGATGCGGCTCGGATCCCGTGTTGCTGTGGCTGTGGCGAAGGCCGGCAGCTACAGCTCCCGTTAGACCTCTAGCCTGGGAACCTCCATATGCCGCAGGTGTGGCTCTAGATAAAGGCAAAAAAAATTACAAAAAAAAAAAAAGAAATCGCCCTTCCTCTCTGAAGTTTGCCCTGATATCTCACTATCTCATTCCCATTTTTTTTTTTTAATCCCAGATAATACTTCTGCCCCAATTCCTGAAGCTCTCTGGCACATCTGTGCTGGACTGTATTAGAGGAAACTTTAAAAATATTGAATCACGTATCTCACTTACTCTGGAGACTGTGAGAAGGAGAAGGCTTGGAGTATTTGTTAGACTAAACATCTTCTGACTGTACATTTCCTGACTGATGCACAGTCAGGAAATAATTTCTGAAACTTAACATCCAGGTTTCATCACCCACTGCAAAGATACTGTGTAACTTTTCAAGTTTTGTCGCTGGCTAGAGAGCAGGGACCATATCTCATAGATTTTTTTCCCCTCTTGGGTGTTGTTAACACACAGCCTGGCCATACACATGCTGCCATTAGTTTTTGTTTTGTTTCTTTACTTTTTATTTTTTTAGGGCCATACATGCGGCATATGGAGGTTCCCAGGCTAGGAGTCTAATTGGAGCTGCAGCTGCTGGCCTATGTCACAGCCACAGAAATGTGGGATTTGAGCCATGTCTGTGACTTACACCACAGCTTTCAGCAATGCTGGGTCCTTAACCCACTGAGCAAGGCCAGGGAACAAACCTGCATCCTTGTGAATACTAGTTGGATTCATTACCACTGAGCCGTAATGGGAACCCCTTCTGTCATGAGTTTTTCAAGTGAATGTGTTTTCATGGAGTCTTTTGAATGAGAGGATTACAAAACACTCTAGACTTTTTCTAGACAGTAAGTGTTCTCATTTCGTCTGTACCTCTAGTATCCTACTAAGGCTTACAATAAAAAGAGGTTTGCTGGTTTATTCCTCTGCCGCTTTTTACCGGAGAGATAGATAGAGCCGCCTCCATGTGCTCAGTTCTTGGTGCCCTGTGTTTCTATTCTCCTTTCAGAATTATAACCAGTTTGGAAGGTCTGACTGTGGTTTCCTTTAAGATTGCGGAGGCGGAAGAAGGCAAAATTGATTTAACATTATCTCTGAAAACAGCCAAGCCTGGGAAGGGGTGCTTTTTGCACTGATTCCTTTTAACCAGGAATGATCTTAGCAGTACATTGTAGCACTTCTAGTTGGAGTTGCTGTGAGCCGATGGCAAGGCTGAGGAACAGAACAGGCCTCTGGGACATGGGCATTCTCCAAATGGCTGGGGCGCGTGTTGGCTCGTTTTGGGTACCGAAGGGAACTCAGAAAGAACAGGAAGTAATCGTCTTTAACATGTGTGCCAACGTCAGAGCTAAGTCTTTGTATGTGTTATAAAATATGCACATTCTGTAAAACAGCCTTTTCACCCCCTGCGAGTTAGGCATGGTCATTACCCGCATTTTGCAGCTGTGAAAACACAAGTCAAGAGAAGTGGAGAAATTTGCATAAGAAGTTAGTGACTTAAGTTTTAAACTCAGGTTTGATAGATTCCAAATTCTGTATTCTTACCCACCACACATTCCGGAGTTCTAGAAAACACGCATCACTACCTTTGAAAGTTTTGAACTCTGATTCTCAACTCTGGCTGCCCTTCAGGATTCCTGAAGGAGCTTTAAAATATGCCCCTGCCCAGTCTTCACCTAAAGCTCTGACTTAATTGATAAAGTGTGGATTAGTAATTTAGAAAGCTCTCTAGATGATTCTGAGTGCTTCTGGCATCAAGAACCACTGGTTTGGAGTTTCCACTGTAGCAGAGTAGGTTAAGAATCTGATTGCAGCAGCTCGGGTTGCTGTGGAGGTGTGGGTTTGATCCCCTGCCCAGTGCAATGGGTTAAAGGATCCAGCATTGCTGCAGCTGTGGCTTAGGTTGCAGCTGCAGCTCAGATTCAGTCCCTGGCCTGGGAACTTCCATATGCCATGGGTGCAGTCATTAGAAAAAAAGGGAAAAAAATATTAAAATAAAAAGAATGACCATCTATCTAAGTTGGAGTAAAGAAAAATTCATTCGTCTGTCGAATGTGTTGGAGTGTTTCTTGTGTTTGTGTCCTGGGCCTTTGCTTTCATGGAGGAATGTCCAGGACAGTAATAAATGCTATGGGTCATGGAGGAAGGAGGTGCTGCTTCTACCTGGCAGGGCCAGGAAGGCTCAGAGTGAACCTTGTGTTGAAGTCAGTGCATCAGGAGGGGTTATTGAGGACTCAGTTGGGGTGGTTGGGAGGGTTTCCCAGGCAGAGGAAGCCACACTGTAATAGCATGACATGTGAGAGGCTAAAGTATGTTCAGCAAACCCCCAGAACTTTGCAGGGAATAGAGTGTAAGCACAAGTGAAGAGGTGGCCGAGGAGGAAAAGAAAGTGGTAAAGGGCTGTCTGAGTAAGAGTATCTTATTCTGGGCTAGGGATTTGGGTGTTTTATTTTGTTTCATTCTTAACAGAATAAGGAATAGGGAGTCATTGGATCACATCTGTTTCTTAGAAAGGTCACAGGGTGAAGGATGGTGAGACTGACAACAGAGTCCACTATGACATTGTTTTATAAAAATTATTACTGCAGTTATGATTTAAAATATTAGAAGTCACTTGAATGCCAGCCATGAAAGCTGTATTAGTCAGTTAAAATACATTCATGTGGTGGAATATTATGATAATGATTAAAAATTAGGTTTGTTGATATGAAAAGCCATTCATTATATGTAAGAAGAAAACAGCAATCAGGCTATAGAACTGTCTGCTTGAAATAAAGCAAGCAAAAACAACAGTGGTTCACATGATGCTCTCAGCAAGGGCTGAAGAGGGCCTGGACTCCTGCAGTGCAGGAGGGATAGAGAGGAGGGTTGGCCATGAGATAGGCTAGAGAGGTGGGATCAACTCGACTTAGTGCTTGCTTAGGTGTTAGGTAAATGGTTGTGGGTTGGAGGTGTTAATAAGACATGTGTGGAAAGGTTTATTTGTGCTGTATATTAGATTCCAGATATAAGTGATATCATACGGTATTTGCCTTTCTCTTTCTGACTTATTTCACTTAGCATGAGAGTATCTAGTTCCACCCATATTGCTGAAAATGGCATTATTTTATTCTTTTTTATGGCTGAGTGGTATTTCATTGTGTATATATACCACATCTTCTTAATCTGTGAACCTGTCCACAGAAAAGACCTCATGAGAATGGCATTATTTTGTTCTTTTTTTATGGCTGAATAGTATTCCATTGTTTATATATATAACACATATTCTTAATCTGTGAACCTTTCCACAGAAAAGAAACTCATGGACTTGGAGAATAGATGTGTGGTTGCCAAGGCAGAGGGGGAGCTAGTGGGATGGACTGGGAATCTGGGGTTAATAGATAAAAACTATTGCATTTGGAATGGATAAACAATAAGATCCTGCTGTATAGCATTGGGGACTATATCTAGTCACTTGTGATGGAGCATGATGGAGGATAATGTGAAAAAAATGTATATATTTATGTGTGTGTGTGTGTGTGTGTGTGTGTGTGTGTGATTGGGTCACTTTGCTGTATAGTAGCAAATTGACAGAACACTGTAAACCAACTGTAATAGAAAAAATAAAAATCATTATAAAAATAAAAATAAAAATAAGACGTGAGTGAACTATAAAGAAAGAACTGGTTTTGAGCAAAAGATGATCAGTTTTGTTGGGGCACATTGAGTTTGACATGATCCAGATATAAAGGCTTCTAGGCTGTTGGATTTATGGGTCTAGATCCCAGGAGACAGGCTGAGGCTTAAGAGCATACGTAAGTCTTGGCAAACAGAGATAAATTCAACAATGAAGTATGTTTGCAATTCTCGTGGTTGAATGTAGGATTAAGGACAGATAAACTCAGTTCAGCATCAGTTCAGCAAACATTAATTGGAAATGAACTCTCTGGTTAGCACAGCGCCAGGCACAGGGATCACCAAGATGAATAGGATGAGGTCTCTGTCCAGGGAGACATATTAAAATAGAGGTATGTATCAAATGCTTTGATAACACAGAGGAGGGAGTGCTTAAGTCTACAGTGAGTAGTCAGTGGAAGATATGGAACAGTCACATTTGACTAGACCTTAAAAGATGAATTGGAGTTTGCCAAGTGGGTCAATGGTTTATGCACTGCTGCTGCAGTTGAATTTCCCTTTAGAAATCAAGCATATTCTAGAAAAAGTGGGTATGAATTTGAATGCCAGCAAGCTGAATATTAACTCCATTAGGAGCATTCACTAGAAAATTCAAGTTCCATTCTAAGAGATTACCAACATTGAATATGTGTTTTCCAAGCCAGTGTTAAGTTCTCTCGGTTTGGCTGAAAGCTCATGTCAGCTTCACTTACCATGAGGCAAAGCAATATTGCATATTTGAATAGGGATGAAAATGAATGGTTCCTATGATGTTTCTATACAAACCTAGTCAAGCTTGGGTTTTGGATGGACAGCCATCTCCTGAGCTCCAGGCAGATGGCCCAATCCCCTTGGCTGCTTACATAGGAAAGGGTGAACGAGTTCTTCCTCCAGGGGTTTATTAGGAAGGTCACTCAGCAAAGTGGTGGCAGAATCCACTGTCGTATGCACCTTGCCACACCACTGGGCACTTCCAAATGATGCTTCCCACATGCTTGGCTGCTTTCCTTTGGCAGTGCTTGTATCTGCTCTTACCTTTAATTACAAGGCACAGCGGTGAGGACTGGTCCACATGCGAGCACCAGCGGGGATGGAAGCCAGCCAAGTGGTAGACGCTTGACCTAGTGAAGGATGACTGATTGGCAGAGTCTGCACTCCATTCTCACCCTTTGATTTTGCTGCAGTTTAATGTGTTTTCTGTACTTCCAGGGCTTTCTGTGCTTTGGGAACCCATTCAACCTCATCTGGCCTCTTTTTTTCTGCTGTTGTTAGTGCCTTAAATTTTTGACTGGGAAATAAATATAGTTCAGAGACAAAACCTTCTCAAGCTGATAGAGCTCTCTGTAGCTGGCAGGTAAATTTATAACTTGAGGCTAGGCTGTCTTTGACATCTTCCAATCGAGTGGCCTTTATTGGTAAGGGAGGGGTGTTAAGTGTCATGTGAGATAATTTTGCTTTTATGCAGCCCCTATCCAACTCAAAATCTGCTAGTGATTGCCTGTTGCCTTTGGGATTCAGTCCAGAATCCATGGGATGGGATGAAAACTTCTCCCAACATACACCAGATATTTTCTTGTGCCCCTTACACTTGTATTCTTTGACCTTGTAGGATTGAGACACTCCATGTTTCTTTTGCCTCCCCTGGTGGCTCCTGGGCTTGGGCTCATACTCTGTTCTTTAGCTTCTTCTTCCTTCCTCTCTCCACTCACTTGAATTCTAACCATCTTTAGGGCCTCACTGAGAGTCTTCTCCTCCAAGAGTCCTTTATGATCAATTTTGCCCACATTGACTGCCATTTCCACTATGCCTACTATCTTTCAATGTTTCCTTCTATAGAAAGATGGCCAGCTCTTTTAGATCCTGAATAGAGTTTTCCCATTCTTGTACCCATCATAATTCCTGGTGCAAGGTCATGCACATTCGCAGAACATGACATTCCTGTTGCTGCCTTGGTGGGAGACCATATTACAGGTGTTGGAGACATTTCTGGGGTAGCTGGATCCGAGCCACTTGTCAATGGTTCTCAGTCTTTCCCGGGACAAGGCCGGTGGAGGGCTGACTAACCAAAAGGGCTTTTGCTTTGGGTTTTATCCCAGCTCCCAGAACTATTTCCCTGGTCCAGATGGCACCTGAGCTTGGCTGCTCCATCCTGGACTCACCTTCTGTATTCAGCCTTCCTCTGGTCTCTCCTATTATTGCAACAGGGACTAATGACTTCCAGCTGTGGTAGCTTATAGTACTTCCTTGGTATCCTCTGACAGAATCCAGAGCCTGGCACCTTCTGCTGGGGGAGAGAGACGAGGAAGGGGAGGCATTTGTGGTAGAACTGAGCACTCCCTTCCTGATGCTTTTACAGCATTCTGTTCATCTCCTCTCCTAGCATACATCTCCCTGCAGCCCAGCCATGCTCGTTTCTGTCTCCCCTGCTAAACACTGAATGCTCCGGGGCCAGAACCACGCATCATGTGTACACCCTTCCTGGTGCCTAACACAATGCCTGGCACTGGGTTGACATTCATTTCAATTAAACTGAAATTAATATGTAATTACTGAGTGAGAATAACCCAAGAAAGTTCCCAATCAGAGCAGGCAAACTGTCTGTATTTCATATCATTTTTTTTCCCAGCTGCTACTCTTCTGAAAATCCTTAAGGCTGTCCCATTGGGCCTGAGCAATGGACATTGGGAGGGCACTTTCTGTCCTCTGGGTGGAAATATCACTGGGGAAGAGGGAGGTCAAGGCAGGCTAAGCTGTCTCTGAGGCTCTGGGAAGTGACTGCCCTCACCACAAACCTACTTATAAAATTAATTTCCTGGCCGGTTTCCATGCCGACCCTGTTCCAAAGAGATGTGGGCATGGGTTTCTTTTGTTCCACAGCACTCAGAGATTAAAAGATAGGCCACATTTAAAATTTTGGTCTTTGTTTTTATTGAAAAATAAAAAAAAAAAAAGAAATTGGGAGCTCAAGCCCTCCATCGCCAGACTTACTGGTCTGTTCCTATCAGTTATTCTTTCTGGCTCTCTTCCCTCTTGAGCCTGTAAAAATGCTGGATTTTATACAGCCTAGAGAAGAAGGGGAATGTCTTTAACCTCAGCTGGTAATAGTCTCCACTATACGTGGCCCTTGACAAGTGCCTGTCTGGTCCATCCAGACATGGCTCCCTCCAAAGCCATCTCAACTCCCTCTGTGTTGAACTGGCCATGCACTCCTCCCCGAGGGTTCCCACAGCTACCAGCTTCCATCGTCTTCCGTTGTCTATATATAGTCAGTACTCTAGGCAACCCCATTTGTGTGTCTGCCCCTCTGAATGCTGCTTGTCAGGCTCAGGGAACTACAGTCCTTCTTACTGTTATTGATGAAGACTTTAAGGCTTTGTACTTTTCTCTTTCCAATCAGAGCTCCAAAACTTAGACAAGCTGACTCCCTTCCCTGGACTGGTCTAGGCCTTGGAGAAACAAGCAAAGATGATTTTAGCATTGGCTTCCAAGTATCTCTTTCCCTTCTGGCTCTAGCTCTGAAACACAGTAACAAAAAAGCTGTGAAGTCCCCTTTGGGACAAAAGAGAGCCCAGACCTTGGAAACCAAGCCCTGGCTGCCTGTCTGGAAAGGTTTATGTGGGGAATTGGGACTTAGCTTTTGTCACAGCCTGATGAGTCTGGAGCACTGAGAAAGAAGACACAACGTTATGTCTTAATAGGTTATCCTGCTGTGTTAAATTCGCAATAAATCACCCTGCTGCAAGACAGAGATGGTCTTTTCTTTTTTAATGATAAAAACATCTTGTATTCATCGGGGATGCAGTGCCAAGATAGGATGAGGGTCAAGGAGATCTGACTAAAAGACCAGGACCACGGACCACGGAAGGAGAATCGGACCAGTGTGGAGGGAGTCTGACTACTGGAATGTGTTGGCACATTTTCTGGGGACTTGTAGGAGTCAGACCCTATAGTGTACTAGAGACATTGTTGAAATATTTTGGAATACCAACATTTTTAAGAGTCTAATGTCGATTGGTGAAACTAAATCTGTGATGAAAAGTCTTCCGACCAAGAAGTCACCAGCCCCAGATGGCCTCAGTGAATTCTTTCAAATGATTGGGGAAAAATAGCAGGAATCTTACAGAAGTTCTTCAGGGAATAGAATAAGGGGGAAATTTTTCCAGCTTACTATGAGGGCAGCATAGCCTTGATACCAAAACCTGAGAATGATATTCAGAGAAATAAAAATTACGGATAAATTCCTCTCATGAACATAGAGGCAAACATGCTTAACAAAACAGCTAATTAGAGCCAGCAAAATATAAGAATGATAATATATTACATCCAAGTTGGACTTATTTCAGGAGTGCAAGGTTACTTCAATATGGAAAATTAAATGTAATTCACCACAATTACGTAATAAAGGAAAAAATCATATGATAATCTCAGTTGATGCAGAGCAAGTATTTGATAACACTCAACACTCATTTATACCAATAACTCTTAGCCAAGCACTAGAGAACTTTCTTAGTTGATGAGATAAATATACATTAAAAAAACCCCACAGCAAACATCACATTAGTGGTGACATTTTGAAAGTTTCCCCCTAACAGTGAGAACTGAATAAAGATGCCCACTATCACGTCTTTTATACTGTGTTATAGTGGAGGTTCTGTTTGATGCCAAAGGCAAGAAAGAAAGGAAATGAATAAGGATTGGAGAGAAGGAAATGACAGCATAATTGTCTATGTGGAAAATTTAAGAAAATTCATAAACCAGTCACTCATATTAATAAGTGACTAGGGCAAGATCACTGATACAATCTCTCTCATTTCTAAATGTGATGATAAGAAACAAATAGAAAATTTAAAATATAAAATAAAAAAGGTTCTATGTATAATAGCATCAAATAATATCTGATAAATATATAGGTGATACAATAACATAATAAGGTCATGAGTAGTACACAATGAACAAGGCCTCAGTACAGAAGACTACAACACATTGCTGAAAGAAATTAAAGAAGGCCTAAATAAATTGGAGAACATGTTTATGAATAGAAAGACTCAATATTGTAAGCATGTCAGTTCACTCCTAAACTCCTCTATTAATTCAAAACAACTCCAGTAGAAATCCCATTGTACTTTTGCAGTGGAATTTGACAAGCTGATTCTAATATTTGTGGAAAAATATGAAGGACCAAGAGTATATAAGGCAATCTTGAAAGGAAAAAAAAGCCAGAGTACGTACGTACCAGATATCAAGGCTTTTTTAAAGCTGCAGTAATTAAGATAATATGGTATTAGCACAAAAATAAAGAAATAGTGCAGTGGAACAGAGCCCAGAAGCAGCCATATCTATAGTTGCTTGATTTATAACAAAAGTAACATTGAAGTTCTGTGATGAAAATGGTGTTCTTTTAAAAAATGTAACTTGAGACCAAAAAAAAAGAAAAACAATAAAGGAGTTCCTGTCATGGCTCAGTGGTTAACGAATCCACCTAGGAACCATGAGGTTGCGGGTTCCATCCCCGGCCTTGCTCAGTGGGTTAAGGATCCAGCGTTGCCGTGAGCTGTGGTGTAGGCCGTCGGCTACAGCTCCGATTAGACCCCTAGCCTAGGAACCTCTATATGCCGAGAGTGTGGCCCTAGAAAAGGCAAAAAGACAAAAAAAAAAAAAAAATTAAAAGTGTAATTTGGTTTATTGAATATTCTATTATTTTTTTAAAAGAAAAAAATTTAACTCCTATCTTACTCTCTACACAAAACCATTCCTGATGGATTACAGATATAAATGCGAAAATTGAAAGCATAAAGATTCCCAATAAAGCCATGAAATTATCTTCTTGGCTTCTGAACAGACAATTATTTCTCACATAGGCCACACAAACTTTTGACCATAAAGGAAAATACTTATAAATGTAACTTTAAAGAATGAATAACTTGTGTTCCACAAAAGTATTATAAGAGTGAAAGAGAAGCCACTTAATAAGAAAAGATTTTCATAAGATATATGTGAAGGGAGAACTCATATCTGGAATATAAAAGGAACTCTTACAAATCTTTAAAACAAAACTGACAATGTAATAGAAAAGTGGGCAAAAGACTTGAACTGACATTTCATCAAAGAAGATATCTAAATATCCGATAAAAATATGAAAACCTGATCAACTTTATTAGTCAGCAGGAAATTCAAGGTAAAACCACTCTGAGATCATTTATATAGCCAACACATTAGTTAAAATGAGAAATAGACAATTCCAAGTGTTGACAAGTACTTGAAGTTACCAGAACTTTTGTGCACTGCTGAGAGGGAAGGAAACTGTTAAAACCACTTTGAAATATAGGCAGCATCTGCCAAACCTGACCATACACATAGATTATGACCCATTTATTTTACTCTTAGATATATATCATGCAGAAAGGCATGCATATGTGCATCACACACATAGATTATGACCCATGCATATGTGCATCACATAACATGTAGAGGAATGTTCATAGCAATAAAAGCCACCGTCTAGGATCAACCAAATGTCCACCAACAGAAAAATGGACAAATAAATTGTGGAATATTTCTACAACGGACTATTACATTGCAAAGAGAAAGAAGGAATCACTGCTACAAGCAAGCGACAAGATGGATTAACTCAAAATGTGGAGCCATACAATCAAGACAAAAAAGAATACATGCTATCTTTCTCTGTCTGACTTACTTCACTTAGTATGATACCAAGTCATGATTCATGTTGCTGCAGATGGCATTATTTCATTTGTATGGCTGAGTTATTTTTAATTTTTAGCTAGTAATTCTTTGTTTTTTAAGGAATATCTATACTGTCCTTCATAGTGTTGCAATATTTTACATTCCCACCAACAGTGTAGGAGGATTCCCTTTTCTCCAAACCCTCTCCAGCATTTATTGTTTGTATACTTTTCATGATGGCCATTCTGACTGGTGTGAGGTAATATCTGATTGTATTTT
This sequence comes from Catagonus wagneri, assembly GCA_004024745.2. Taxonomy (NCBI): domain Eukaryota; kingdom Metazoa; phylum Chordata; class Mammalia; order Artiodactyla; family Tayassuidae; genus Catagonus; species Catagonus wagneri. Next base: position 24,601,609 of record PVHT021183705.1, on the reverse strand, counting down.
TTTTTTTGCCTTTCTCTAATTATTAGCAATTTTGAGTATCTCTTCATGTCGCTTATATGTGAATCTAAAAAATATGACACAAATGAATTTATTTACAAAACAGAAATAGGGAGTTTCTGTTGTGGCTCTCAGCAGGTTGAGAACCCAACTAGTATCCCTGAGGATGTAGATTCAATCCCTGGCCTCAATCAGTGGGTTAAGGATCCTGTGTTGCCCTGAGCTGTGGTGTAGATCGCAGACACGGCTGGGATACTGTGTTGCTGTGGCTGTGCTATAGGCCAGCAGCTGCAGCTCCAGTTCAGCCCCTAGCTGAAACTGGAAACTTCCACATGCCTCAGGTGTGGCCCTAAAAAGAGAAATGGAAAACTATGACTCTTACTAGATTATAGATGTGAAGTAAGATTAATTTACAGGCAGCATGGTGAAATAGAATGGTTTAAAATTAAAAACAAAATAGAAATAGACTCACAGACTTCAAAAACAACTTATAGCTACCAAAGGGGAAAAGTGGAATAAATTAGGAGTTTGAGATTAACGTATACACCTTACATATATAAAACAGATAATCAACAAGCACTTACTGTAGAGCACAGGGAACTCTACTCAATATTCTGTAATAACCCATACAGGAAAAGAAGCTGAAAAGTGAATAGGTAGATGTATAACTGATTCACTTTGCTGTACACCTGAAACTAACACATCATTGTTAACCAAATATACTCTAATATAAAATAAAATTAAATAAAAGAATATACACTGAAGAGCTCTATTGACGTAACCTTTAAAAATGTTCAACACTAATGAATGTTAATAGAAGAAAGGATAGTGGTTACTCTTGGAAGAGAAGGTACATACAGTGGGTTTCTTTTTTCTTTTTACTTTTTATGGCTGCACCCACTGCAAATGCAAGTTCCCAGGTCAGGGGTCAAATCAGAGCCACAGCTGAGCTACACCACAGCCATGAAAGCATTGGCTGAGCCATATCTGTGACTTATTCTGTATCTTAACACAACACCAGATCCTTAACCCACTGAGCGTGTCCAGGGATTGAACCCAAATCCTCATGGAGACAACATCAGGTCCTTATCCAGCTGAGCCACAGTGGGAACTCCACACAGTGGGTTTCTGAGGGACTACTAAGTATTTTTTTTTTTTTTATGTCAAAAGTGAATACACAGGCACACTCAACTGTGAAAAATTCACTGAGATGAAACTTTATAATTTGTGAACACTGTGTACGTTGACTTCAATGCATTATTTACATTAAGTTATTTTCTAATGTTAGGAAGGCACTTTGATTTAAAAGGGAGCCATGGCTGCTCTTTTGAGAAGCACATAATTTTTTACAAAAACTTAACCACGTATACATATACCCACCAAAAACAAACGTGTGCTTGCTCCATGCTGTGCTTTGTCTTCAGACCAGTGAATCCTCAGTCACACTGGGGAAGTTGAGTGGCCCTCAGGGGGCTGTGGGAATGGCTTTTGACTCAAGTTTTTGCCTTTTTGCAGTCATCCAGTGTGGTGTTTAGAACCCTCATGCTGGCCTCAGGTAGAACTGAGTTCTAGGCTCTATCTCTTAATAACAGTGTTATTTTGGGAGTTCCTGCTGTGGCTCAGTGGGTTAAAAATCCGACTGCGGTGGCTCAGCTTGCAGTGGAGGTGCAGGTTCAATCCCTAGCCTGTGTAGAGGGTTAAAGGATCTGGCATTGCCCTGGCTGTGGCGTAGGTCACAGTTGTGGCTCTGATTCAATTCCTGGTCCTGGAACTTCCGTATGTTGTGGGTATGGCCATAAAAAAATATAAAACAAGACAAAAAATAGTGTTACTTGGGATGAGTAAGTTGAGTTCTGAAAACTTCAGTGCCCTTATCTGTGAAATGGGAATAATATTATACTTACTCTCTAAGGTGTTGTTGAGTATCAAATGAGATAACCCATGGAAGCGACTGGCACATAGCATGTGCTCAGTAAATGACAGATTTGGTGGTGGAGACAAAGATTTGTTCACATATGGGTGGGTATGGAAGGGGCAGGGGGCAGGGGGCAGTGCAAAACGCCTGCTGGGGATTGAGAATAAAGAGTTGCAAATACAGGACTGCCAGGCTTCTTCCTCTTTCTCTCCTGCTCAGTCTCTTCCTCGGGCCCCTTGTTTAGGCTCCACCTCCTCTCTTGTTTCACCAAAGCTCAGCGAGGAGTTCCAGTCACAGTGCTCCAGGCTTGGGTCATGTCCTCTCTCCCTCTCTCTCTGGGTCACATGTGTGGTTGTGGAGGAGCCAGCCTGTTTCTATTTGCTGAAAAGAAACCAAAATCATTCTGTAAGGGCTTTGTAGTAGTCAGATCATCTTGGGAGCTTTGACATGGAGACAGGACACTCAGAACTCTGTAAACGCTGGGCCACATCTCCTGCTTAGAAGTGAGGTTGGCTGCAAGTTGGTAGCCTTCCTGACCCCGTGGTGTCTCCGTTTCCACTGGCAGGGGGTACGGCTATATCCTGCAGTCACTCCGCTCGCTCATTATCCTTCCCCACCTTCTTTAGCAAGAGAACCACTTGCATGTGGCCTCAGGAGTGAAGGACCAGAGCAACTTCTCTTTGCTTGGAGTTAAAAGTTGTAGGCCTCCTTGGTGGGATTTCTAAGCCCTAGAGAAATAGGAGCCCTCGATCTCTCTGAGTTCCCAGCCTGTTCCTTTGGTTTGGGAATAGGAGAAGGCAGATGTAGAAGGGATGGGAATAATGCAAACAGTACAGAATATGAGTCTGTGCTGAAGTCAGACTCACTGCTGGGGGTAGCAAGCTGGGCCGACTGTGGTGCCTGGCATGTGAGTTGGAGAGAAGTGATGGCAGCTCATGTTCCCGAATAGGCAGTGATGTGACCTATTAAAATTACCATTGGTACCTAGTCTCATCCGCTACCCCTCTCCTCACTGTCCCATCGCTTTTGCTCATGTAAAAATAGTTCCTCCGTTTTACCTCCCAGGACAGAGAACATGGCGACAGAGGGAGGCTCAGGAGACACTGAGATTTAGAGAGAAGAATGTCATTCTTTTTCCTCTTGAGGGAGTCTCAGTGACTCCAGAAGCACAAAAGCTTTCCCAGAACAGAAGGGCGATCCCTTTATGGATGCTGAGACTGACCTGTGCCATAATACATTAACCCCATCATCTCAGAGGAAGGCTTTGTTTACCAAGGCCCACTTCCTGACCCAACACTGGGTTTTATGGTTTAAGAGCTTGAGTACAAGTACTGAAAAAACAACTGCTTTTGTCTGGACACCAGAGCTATTTTTGTCATTGTAAAAAATGAGTGAGAATGTTTAAAAGACTCCTTATAGAGAAATCCCAGCAGGGCTAAGAATGGGCTTAGTGTGAAGGAACAAATAACACATAGACAAGCCGCATGCTTTTCCAAACTGTACTTTGTCCACCTCTCGGACTGATTCAGGATGCTGACTCCTGCCTGGCCCTGTCTTGGTTGCCCCTGGGTCCTGCTTACCTCCAGGGGCATTGTAACCATGCCCCACCTCAGCCATTTAAGTTCATCCCCAGGGTTCTGCCATTGCCTGGTAGAGGTTGCAAATGACAGCATACAAAGCCCAGAAATGAAGGCTCTCCCAAATTAGTGGGCCTTTAGCAATGGATTCTAATGCAGGTGCATCATACAAGATAAAGAAATCAACATCAAGGATATGGGAAGCTGGTCTCTGACATCACATCACATCCACCTGGGCATGAGAACTCTAAAGTCTGGGTGAGTATGGAGGTGATTACAGAGAAATGGGTAAGGACAGCAGTGTGGAGGTCGATGAGATGGCATGAGGAACTTTTCATGAAAGAAGTGGTCCAACTGCGAACTGAGTTGGCACATGGATTAATTCACTTCACAGCATCTTCAGGCTGCCAGGCCTGGGGACGCATAGCTGAAACCCTAAATATTAACCCTGCCCTCATTGGTTGACTTTCCAGTTTGATGTCTATCAGATGTCCTCCTTTTCTTTGACTCTGACGTGTCTCGTGGGTCCAAAGGCAGGGTCTTTAATGAAAGAAACTTCCTCAGGAGGAAGGACGTGCAGGAAGTGAACGAGAGGTCACATTTGCCTCTTCCCAGGAGGGAACAAATGGGGCAGACAACTCTGTTATCACAGCGTTGATTAGTCACTTTGTGTCTCTAGGCGAAGTGTTTAATTAGAGGCTACTCTTCACCCAGTCACCTTTGCTACTACCCTCCTTCCTCCCAGCCACCCTCTAAATATCACTTACTTTGTCAAGGAAGGCAAAGCCATACTAATAGTAGCTCAAGCTAATTCAAGCTCATTTGTTGCAGAAAAGACCACCAGCCAGGTTACAAAGAAAAATAAAGGCTTTGATTCATTACCATTTGGCATCACACACCCTTCCCAGGACTTCTCTGTGGTAGAAATAACCAAGTTTGACAGTAAAATCCAAGGTTTTGCTTTTTGTTTTCCCCCATGTTTAAAAAAATCAAAAGGTGCCTTTAGCACATATCATCCCCACCCCACTCCCTTGGCAGAAAATTGAGAGTTGGCTTTATTTAAAATCGCTATGTTTTCTTTGTCTTTAAGTTGCTATGTTTTTTCCTCAGATGCTATGTTTGTGTTTGGGCATCAGTGGGGAGACATGGGTGGTAGAAGGAGCTTTTTTGCTTACATGCCGTAGGGGAAGCCAAATTGTCGTGAAAGTAGTTCAAGCCTGGGAAGTCAGGCTTTTAGTTGGAATTGGCAGTTCAGGAGAATGATAGATGGACTGAATTATTTTTCCAGTAAGAGAGTGAAACACTTTAACAGGGTAAGCATTCAAAGTGGGAAATATTAAGAAAAGAAGTTAAGTATGACTTCTATCTTCTACTTAGGAAGTGTGATGCTGTCTCTTGGAACTTATTGCAGCAGTTCATAAATTTATTAAATTTTCCTTCCACATACATATAAAGAACCTTAGTGCAGTAATCTGGCCTGCTCTAGGTTTTGAATCTTTGCTCATTGTGGCTTTTTGTTTTTGTTTTTGTTTTTTTTTTTTTTTTTTCATTGTGGCTTTTTGGATAGAACCAAGTCCATGCTTAAATTCGTGTTTCTTTTTAAGAAAACCCACAGTATAAACATTTTGAATTGTAAAATAGGTGGGTTTGAATTTCTGCGTGTGTGGAGGAGGGAGCGGTAGAGCAAACAGTGAACTTCTTGGTCAGTGTCAGTGTCTTTCACTGTTCATCCACAGATCATTAGCCCCTTGGCAGAGAACATAAAGGGGAGAAACTATAAGTTGCACACTGAATATCCATTTGAAGTGAAATGCTAATGAGTCAGTGGAGGAATAAGTTTTGCTTTACACAAGTTTAATTGTGTACAGTTTTTTTGTTTGTTTGTTTATGCTGCATAAACCCACCTGTACAGGCATCAGGTGAGTCACAGAAAGCATCAATCTAAGATGCAGGGACAGAAGCCAGGGCAGTTAAGAGGGAAGGTGGAGCAAAAATCAAATGTGACAGCAAGCAGAGTAGAGGAACCAAGACTCCTCTGGGCTTTCCCACTTTTACACCTTTGTGTCTTTCTTTGTAACACCCTTCTGTTCTGTTTTCTGTTAACCTTGTGCCCTACTCAAGGTCCTTTTCAAAATGTCACCTTCTGAAATGAAGCCATGTGTGATCACTACCAACAGCCAATGTGATACTGCTTGCTGCATTGTTTTGAACAAAAAACAATGCTAATTTTAGAGTAGTATACAATAGTAAGTTTGGGGGTTAGAAATAGGCAGATTTTTATTCCTGCAACATTACCTTCTAGCTTTATGATCTTGTATGCCTCTTTACCATACTGAACCTTTCTCTGAAAACTGGTTAATAAAGAGTCCTATTCATAGAGTCCTTGTGAGGGTTAAATGAAGTGCTGCGTGTGAAAAATTCTTAGTATACAGCTTGGCACATAGCAAGAGCAAAGAATATTAGCTATTATGATTGTGATTATGATTTTAAGGCTATTTTTATAGACCTGGTTTAGTTACAAAAATGTTTTATAAATTGGTTTTAGAGAAAACTGGCTGGGAATTTCCATTTGAAATAGAAGGGCTGGTTTCAAAGGCTTGAAGAAAAACATTTTCCTCTGGCTCACACTGGCGAAATGGTGTCGTAGACAAAAACGGGGCTTTGGAGGTTTAGGCTTTTGCCTTAGAACTCCAGATTCGGCATGTCTAGGCACGTAGCGTGGGGTAGAAACGGTCTACAGAGATTTCCGAGTGATTTTAATAGACACTACAGTTGACATCCACAAATTTATCTGTGAATACTGTTCTCTCAGAGTGGTCTCATAACTAAAAGGCTAGTTTTAAATATAAATGATTTCAGCAAAGTGGTAGGCTAACAGGAGAATCTGAAGTTGAATGTGTTTTTGAAGAAAGCCTACTTTTTTCACCTTCCTGTTATAGAGGAATAGTTATTCCTGTACAGAGCCCTTCAGGCATCTACAGTGTGAACTAGCAGTATTTACATTTTTCTGGTTATCTTTAGTGTTTACAGATAATTTCCATCTTGATCTTCACTAATGCTACTTACTGTATTTATATTCCGTCTTGTATATTCACTATGGCAGTCACTCACCTAACAGGCTCTTAAGCTCACAATACTTCAGGCAGAATTTTTCCTTCAAGATTGTAAATTTCTTGGGGGCAGAAACCTTCTTGCTCAATCCCATCTCAGAGGCACCTTTCACACTGCCTTGCGTAGTGTGAGACTCAAACTGGTCAGTAGCTTTACCTATCTGCCTGTGTGTCAGAGGTGGAAGGTCAGACATGGCCAAATCAAAACAGACACAGTATACAGATTCATGATTATCCTGACTCTTGGGCAAAGCTGGATTTTTTTTTTTTTTTTTAGGGCTGCAAGTGTAGCATATGGAAATTCCCAGGTTAGGGATCAAATTGGAGCTACAGATGCTGGCCTACCGTGCCATAACCACAGCAAAGCCAGATCTGAGCCACATCTGCGACCTACACCACAGCTCACAGCAATGCTGGATCATTAACCCACTGAGTGGGGCAAAGATCGAACCCACATTCTTGTGGATACTAGTTGGGTTCATTTCTGCTGAGCCACAATAGGAACTCCAAAGCTGACTTTTGATATGAAGCCTTTTATGGTGAAGCCACATCCCAGAATATTTTTAGAATTCAACCATTCTTCATTCTGGCTAATCTTGACAGTGGAAAGGAAGTTCACTATTGTCCAGTTTTGAGGGCCTAGCAAATTTTGCTAAATATAGACATTATCTCATTTAACCCTCACCTAAACAAAGGAACCAACCAATAGATATTATTATCCCCTCTTACACCAGTTTCAGGGAGCCTAGCAGGTGAGCCCCACAGTGAGATTTAAATCCAATTCTGCCTGATCCATGTCTAGTGTCTTACTGCCCCAGTGTGGTTCCTAAACCACAGCAGCAGCAGCGCAAGAGAATCTGTTATAAATGAAAATTCTCAGGCCCACCCCAGAATTCCTGAGTCAGACACTGGGTGGGGCCCAGCACTCTGTGGTTACACAGACCCTCCAGGTGAATCTGATGCACACCGAGACCCCAAGCAATATACCAGCTCTTCTCATTGTGCCCCAAGTTCTTGCTAGTCAAGGTGTGAACTGCAGACCCAGAAGCACTGGCTTAGTTTAGGATCCTATTAGAAGTGCAGCATCCCACACCCCTCACCACACCTGCTGGATCAGGATCTGTAGTTTCATAAGACCTTTAGTGATCAGTGAGCACATTCAAGTTCTAAATGCAGTTCTCTGAATTACACTTTTTTCTCCCTTGAATCTTAATTGGCCCTTCCTAGTCTAGATGTCCAGGATCCTTGGGGTCTTCAGTAAACCAAAGGAGGGAACAAATGCTGAAGGACCTTTCATTTTCCACTTTGGGACTAAGTCTAGGTCTGTTGCTTAGTCTTTTCTGATCAGATTCAAATTTCTGCCCACACCTGCTTGCCTCTCTAGCCTAAATGCATACATATGCTGACGCAAAATATTTCTATTTGTTTCCCTTGGGTGTCACACAGCTAGGCACAGCAGCAGGGAGTAGCTAGAGTTGTGTTAACACATTGTAAACTAGAAGGGATGGCAACTCTTGCTTATTGATTAGGAGAGAGAATGGCTAATTCCTGCTCGTCTATTCTAGAAACTAGATGGAGAACCTGAAGGTAGCAGCTCATTGCTCCACATTTGATACTAATTTATTTCCAACTCTGAATAGGTGGTGTTTAGAAAGCCTTATTTTAGAAAGCCTATATTTTATATGGGCTCTTTAGGAACAAAGATAATGCCGTCTAGGAGCTTAGTGTGACGTTAGAGCTAAGTTACAAAAGGGATATTTGGGGACCTCACCTCTGACTGAGTAGTGGGGGTTAAAGCTACTCAGAGAAGGATGTTAACAAATGCTGTCCTGATTCCCTTGCTGTGATTGGTCCTGTCCCTAGGGCCCCATCCTTCTCTCCTGCAGCCCTTGTTTTTCCATTGAGTCCAGGGAAACTGACCTGTGACGAAGGCTGCTTCTGCATTTCACACTCCATTTACTTAGGGTGAGTTCTTCAAACTCACCATGGCCACCTCCTTGACGGAGAGTTCTCAGGCACTAGCAGTTTATGTCTGTTCTGTGAGGAACTGGAAAAAAAGATGTTTTTCTTTTTGAAGATACTCTAAAGGGGAGGTGCTGACTCATGTGTATACACTAGAATAATCACGGTGATTCTCATAAGGCAGATCCAGGGCTCTGCTCCCTGAGTCAGAAATCCCAATTCTGGACCTCTGCAGTAGGACCTAGGAAGAGGCAGGGTTTAAGAGGCACTTTGGAGGATTCAGGTGCTCTTTTCCAAGGTGCCACTACTGGCTACCAATCATGTCATTGCTAACTGTGGGATTTTGAAAAGATTGTTGAATCTCTCTCGTGCCCTCAACTGTGTATTGGGATAGTTGTGATGGAGGGTCTTGCTCTCTAGCAGTTTTCTCAGAATTAGTTAACTATTATTTCACTCAAACATATTTATTTACATCTAGAGGGTACCAGATACTGTACTAGATGCTGGAGGTAAGGAAGATAAGTCAGACACAGTACTGTTTTCAGAGATGCCGTGTGTGCTGAGGACACAAACAGAGCAATAGATGTCAACAATCATACTAGTTGGTATAATAGCAGTAGGACATAAAACCCAAGAAGGTCTAGAGTTGGAAAGAGTGGCATGGAGTAAATTCCCACTGTGTTATGATCGTATTTATGTTGGATCCTATAGGGCTATCTACAGCAAAAGTCATAGGGAACTCTAGGTCATATGGGAAGGGCAAGGCTGTCTTAAAAATGTCCAGTGTGATGGAGAAGGCAGATGGAAATATTTAACTAATTGATTTTCCTCTGACTGTAATGGGTATTGGTATCAAAGAAGCAAAATAATAATATTATTAATAATAATAATACATGTTAAAATTCATGCTGCCAAGAGGGAATCTTAAAAGGGACTCTGGGGATTTGCATCATTTCCAGGAATATGGTGGTCCTATTATTAAAAGATTAGAAGAGATGTGGTTAACTCCATTGCCTGGAGGTTTGAAGGCTATCTGTCCCATTTTTCATTATCCAATAATAAATATCATAGTGAAAGTCACCTTTAACACTTAAATATTGCTAGGATTTTATGGCACTGAATTGAATGGACTGCCATGGTATAAAAAAACCGTATGGGTGAGGTACTTTTATAGCACATGCTTCATAAAGCTGTATAAAGCAAGCACCTGTACACCATCCTTTAAAATGAGAGCATCGAAGCATGGTGCTTGGGCATGAAAGGGCCTCTGCTTTTTAATTAAACCTGTTGGTAATGTTAATTTTTCAGAAATAGAAAGAGGAGGCTTGAGACAATTAGAATGGGATTTGTTCCTGGGAGGGTCCATCCACTTGGAACTGCCACTTATATCAGCAGGACCTGTGGCTTTTTTATGGGCTGCAGCCTGAGCTGGAATTGGATAACATGGAGAGAAAGCAGACCAATGACCAGATTCACTAGCCAGTAGCAGGCTGAAGGGTTAGTATAGCTGTCCAGGCTTCCCTGATGGTGGTGGTCTGTGGGACCTGTTTGGATTGGTTATATTATTATTATTATTATTATTATTATTATTTCCATTTAGCATAGGGGTTCATTAGGAGACTGGTCACTTTACTAGTCAGGCGGGAATCAGTTTTGTGCTTAATGGTATCTCCAGCTTAGTATTGTCATCCTAAATTTTCTTGGTAGGCACGAGGGAAGCTGGAGCCAACCAGAGCTGGCCACAGCTCCTTTATTTTTATTGAGGTAAAATTCACATAACATAAAATTAACCATTTTAAAGTGAACAATTTGGAGACATTTAATGCATTCAGCATATTGTATGACCACCACCTCTAGCTAGTTCCAAAATGTTTCATCACCCCAAAAGAAACCCTGTAACCATTAGACAGTCACTTCCTCTTTACCCAGTCCCTGGAAACCACCAGCTTGCGTTTTGTCTCTGGACTTGCTTGTTCTGGGCATTTTACATAAGTGCAGTCATACGCTACGTGAACTTTTGTGACTCGCTTCTTTTACTTAACATAATATTTTTGAGGTTTCTCCATATTGGGGCACATTATCAGTACTTTATTACTTGTTATGGCTGAGTAATGGTCCATGTATATGTACCAAAATTTGCTTATCCATTCAACCATTCAGCTGTTGATGAATGTTTGGACTATTTCCACATCTTTGGGCTACATTTTTGCATAAAGCTGCTTGAATACGAATGTCCACATATTTGTTTGAATGCCTGTTTTTGATTTGTTTGGGTGTATACCTGGGAGTGGAATTCAGGTATATTATTTGTACAAAATATTCCTTGCCTCCACTCTGCCCCTGTGGTTCTCCCCCTGGGAGGATTCTACACATCACTTGGTGGGACTAGGCTTGGCCAAGGTTGGCCAATGTATGCGGTGAGAGTGGAAATGACCATGGCCCCTTGTGATCAGGGCCTTAGGAGCTATCTAGAGGCTCTGCCATGACTCCTTTCCCTCAAGCACGGGTCCTGCAGGGGCAGTGGCTGCCCCTTTCAGCCGAGTGCATGAGTACAGGCCACACAGATCAGAGCAGCTGGACTTTTGATCTCCTCTAAAAGACACTAACTTAGACTAGATGGGGGGTGGAAAGATGGGAAAACCCCCCCTGCCATGAAAGAGCTCAAAGCTTTACTATAATCTAAGCAGGTCAATCTAAGCTCTAAAAAGCACCACAGAGGGAAAAGGGAGAAATCCACAGAGCTTTCTTAGAGGACTTTGGGTTTGGCCTTAAAAGACAGAGACGGTTTAGGTGTCTATGGTGTAAAAAGAGCTTTCCAGGAGGAGGAACGTGATCCACAGTGGTCAGGAGGTGGCAAAGAGAGATGTTTGCGAAAGAGTGAAATGGATGATTCTTCAAGAGGATAGGCACTTGGGGACACGGGGTTGGAAAGTTCTGTTGTAACCAGTGAGTAAGGGACTGTGACCTGCAGGCTAATGAATTGGTTCTCTGTAATCAGACGTCATATGTCTCAGGCATGCACAGTAATGGATGACCGTCCCACTTCTCCTTTATTGGGCTGTGGGAACTGGGCTCCTTCTACAACGGTAGACATCAATCTTTACATCTCTGTTTTTGCTTCATACATCTCAGCTGTGTCACCTGCGTGACCCCACCCACCCCTCGTCCCTCTAACGGATTTTGTGTTTGTTCCTCTCTTAATTGAGAACAGCCATTCTCAACCCTGTGGGGAGCAGAAGGGAAAGAAAAGTCCTGACAGTTGAGTTTGCCAATATGTGTCAGGAGTTACCAAACATTATTTCTCTTTCTCATCTTCTCTTCTAGTGGTCGTGGAGGCGGGTGCTTTTCCTTTTTTAAAAGAATTTGCAGTTGAGAAAAACCAAAGCTTTGAAGGCAAGGAGCTAATAAATGGAAGTGGGGTTCGAAGCTTGTCTTTCTCATTCCATTTCTCCCATGCCCCTCTTAGAATCTGACACATAAGCGCATGTAGACAAATGATTGACCATGTGACCAAATGACTAAATGAAAGAGTGAGGGCTGCTTGATTCCAAAGCTAAACTTGCTGAGCTTTTGCCAGGGTTCTTCACCATCACAAACTCGTAAATAAATACCCTGGAGCTGGGGTGAGGGTGCTCGGAGAGTAGGTTGCACAGCTCTGGTTGAAGAGAGCAGAACTGACTTCTTGGGGTTCCTGGATAGAGTTGGCTCCGCCAGGAGAAAGTTCCCATTTATCTCTTGTCCCTGCTTCTCTGAGCAGATTTGGGGTGCAGGGAAATCCTTTCACCAATCCTTTTCAAGTACATTGTCAAGGGCATTTTCTGGCCCTTTGCTGTGTGGGATGAGAGCTCCTTGAAAACCCTTGCTAGAAAAGGCAGAGGGTGGTGGGGGGGATTGAAGAAAGCAAGGTGAAATGTAATTTCCTCTTTAATATAGACTGTCACTTAATCTAATATTATAGAAAATGATTAGATCTTAAAAACCTATAAATTACATTTGACAACTCTCTGGTATGCCTCTGCCCTCCCCCTCGGCAATTATACACCACCACAGTGGGCTGTGGCTGAGAGGAGCTCTCTCATTGTAGTTTGTTCATTGGCTCTTAATGAGATGAGATTAATCTAAATCACCATAGGGGTGGATCCTTTTGCGAGCTTTGGAATCAGAAGTGGCAGTTAGACCTTTTGACAAATATGCTTCTCCATCCTTAACAATAACACAAAGTTTGTGAGAGTACATGTGGTGTTTTCTTCCTTTGAGCAATGAATGAGGAGAGAAAACACACACATGCACGGCAGCAATCCCTGGGGCAAAACAGAAGACTGCCACCTTTGGGCACCTCCATCTTTGGTCCCTTTAGTTTTTCCTCCCTCTGCCCCACCTCCCTCCGCCAACTGAGGTGGCTGGAGCTCCTCATGACACTGGTACCTGGAAAGCCCTCTTCTCTGTTTATTACTGTTATTGTGGCTTTCTCTCCCCTGCCTGTCTGGGGACCACCTGGCGTAGGATGATGGATTATTACAGACAGTACCTGCCTGGCAAAATTGCCATCTCTCTGTCTCATTCCCTCCTGCTTCACATTGCGAAAGGCGGGGAGTGACACCAAATAACCAAATGCCCTAAAAGCCCCAAAGGGAAAAAAAAAAAAAACGTGCACCCATTCTTTTGTTTGGGGAGAATGGGGTCCAACTTGCAGCAGAAGGGTTAGAAACCAAAAGGGGGGAGGATGGTAACAAAGACCGGAGGGGAGCAGCCTCCAGGTCTCTCCTGCTCAGCCTTTGATTCTTGTCTGCTCCCCCTGTTTTGCACTCTCTCTATTGTTCCCTTGCTCTGTCCTCTCACTCTCCTTCACTCTGTCACCAGTCCAGAGCACAGCAAGGATGGAGCACTCAACTTGGGAGGTCAAGTTCAGAGTTTCGGTCCTACTTTCACACTTGGTGACCAGGTCTGACCAGTTGCAAGTCCCTCAGCTCAGGCTGGGCATTTCCTTGCCTCTAGAATGGGGTGGAGTAGAAAGAATAAATGGTCTTCTGGAAACATCCTAATTCCTGAAATCTGTGACTATATTAGTCTACCTGACAAGGGGGATTTCAAGTTCTAGGTGGAATTAAGGTTGTTAATTCACTGATATTAAAATGTTTCACTTGTGGAATCCCCATCGTGGTGCAGTGGAAACGAATCCAACTAGAATCCATGAGGATACGGTTTGATCCCTGTCCTTGCTCAGTGGGTCAGTGATCCGGTGTTGCTGTGAGCTGTGGTGTAGGTTGCAGACATGGCTCCGATCCCTTGTTGCTGTGGCTGTGGCATAGGCCGGCAGCTGTAGCTCTGATTTGACCCCTAGCCTGGGAACTTCCACATGTCATGGGTGCGGCCCTAAAAAACAAACCAAAAAAAAAAAAGTTAAAAAAAAAGAAGAAGAATATTTCACTTGTTATTGTGGCTTTCTCTCCCCTGCCTGTGTGAGAACTGCTCAGCACAGGATGGTGATCGTTACAGAAAATGCCTGCCTGACAAAATTGCCAGGGGAGCCCTCTGGATTCTTTGGATGGGCCATTGTAATTGTGAGGGGCCTTAAAAGTTGTGTGGATAAAGAATGTCACTTGCTGTATCAGTAAAAGGATGTTGCTGCCATTAAGCCATCAGTCACTGTGTACTAGGCTGAGGGGATTCAGGATGGAGAAAAACAGGATACTGGCCCTAGATAGTTGAGATGCATATCAAAGGGATTACTTCAAGGAGCCCAGAATCTTACATCTTCTCATACATAGAAAAGTAGGAGTTCCCACTGTGGCTCAGTAGTTAAGAATCTGACTAGTATCCACAAGGTTGCAGGCTTGCTCTCTGGTCTCACTCAGGGGGTTAAGGATCTGGCATTGCTGCAACTAAAGCGTAGGTCGTAAATGGGACTTGGGTCCAGTGTTGCTGTGACTGTGCTGGAGGTCTCAGCTGCAGCTCCAATTCGACCCCTAGGCCAGGAATTCCTATATGTTGCAAGTACGGCCCTAAGAAGAAAAAAAAAAAAAGCAATAAATCCATTAACTTGAGATATTTATTATTTTTTTTTTAATTAACAACCATCTTTGGATATTCTGACCACCTGGCTTTTATTGCAAAATTCTTCTGTATCTTGAGTCCACCTCCCTTAGCTCTCAGAACCTTCTGAGATCCTGTCTTCTGGGCTTAAGTCCTCAGCAAGTCTGCTGAATACAACATCACTCTCCACTTTTAGGTAGAGCTTTTTTTTTTTTTTTTTTGGTTGACAGTTTGTAAGAGGGAAGTTGTGTCAGAGTGATGTGGTATGAAAAAGACTGAACTGGCCATTGTTGACTTTTAAAGATGTCAACTCAAGGGGGCCTTGAGTCAAGAAGATGGGAGCCCCTAGAAGCTGGGAAAGGCAAGAAAACAGGTTCTCACCTAGAGCCTTCAGAAAGCAACACAGCCCTGCTGACACCTTGATTTCAGCCCAGGGAGAGCCATTTGGGGCCTCTGACACCCACAACTGTGAGGTAATAAAATAATGTTGTTTGAAGCTATTAAGCTTGTGGTAATTTTTTTTCCAGCCACAGAAAACTAATGCAGTGGGTTATAATGCCTGCCCTGCCTTCCTCAGGGAGCCGTATGGGAATGGAGGGGGAAGTAGATGTGGAAGGACTTGGCAAAACATAAAATGCAATGCCGCTCAAAGGCATTGATAGTCACTCCACCTGAAGGGAAGGGATGCAGAGCAGGTATCTTGAACTGGGAGTGGAAAGCACAGGTCAAGCGTCTGCCCAACTCTTTGCAGAGTCTGGTCCTTTTTATTTTTATTATTTCTAGGATCTAAATGTTTCTGGCCTGGGAGAATAGGCTCAATACTGCCTTTTCCTTTCCCTTGGCTGGTTCCTACACTGACGACAGACTGTGAGGTACCACTGGTTAGGACTGCCTGACTTTCACGTGGTTCATTGGCCCAAAGGGCTGTTCCCTAAAAACTGGCTTGCTCCCCATTGATCACATCCAGAATTTAACTGTATGGGAAACCTTCCCTGTCCCTGAGAAGTGTGCCCAGTGACGGCTAAGAGGAGTTGAGTTCTAACTAACTCCTGTTCACATGATCATCATTATCAACATTCTTATTGGGCCTGGCAGTGATCCCAGAACTCACTGACCTGGTCCTATGTTAATGAAGCTCTCAGCTGCAAAGTCTCTTCCAACTAGACCTGGGCATAGGATATTTCCAAGTATATGGACTCCAACTGTTTTCCCCCAGATAAGTTAACACTTGTTTTACTTCTTTTAACTATAATAATTGTTCCCACATTGCTAATCCTGATAAGGTTACATCTCTGAAAACTGCCCAGGTTGAAGGCTTCTCATATGAAGCATTAAAGATCCAATGGGAAAAATAAGATTAGCAGGTGAACTTATGAAAGCCTGCGTCTCCTTTTTATAATGTTCAGTAAATGAAATACTAAAGATAGCACACTAAATAAATACTGTATCAGTGACAATCTGCAATTCTTAAATTAGTCATAATGGGTATTGTGCAATTAATTTCCGTTTACCATCCTTTGTGCACTAGAATCTTTTCAGGATCTCCCCCCCCTGCAGCTTCAACAAGATGCTTATAAATTAGGTTTGTTTTGTGGTAGATAATATGCATGCTGGTGAGTATTTTTTCTTTATCTCTTCATATAGTCACTGCCTTTCTGATTTTAGGATTTTGAGTAAGGTCTCTGAACTCAGGAGTTCCACTGTGTTCCCAGATGTGCACAGTAGCAAGCTGCATGCTTGAAGCAGCAAATACTGTGAATGATCTTGATTCAACTAGGCTGATATTTGTCAAAGCCTTTCCTGATACACCTGATTATTACCAATGCCTATGACAACGTTCCACCAAATCCCATGCCTTCATCTCATCTAGGCCAGATCTCAACACCCTGCATCCAATCTCATGAGTACACGTCTGGGTTTGCATCTTTCTCTAATGCTCCTAAGGTGGAGAAAGACAAAACAAACCAAGGACCCTCAAATCAAACCACAACAAAAACATTAAAAATAATTCAACAAAAGTGAGGAAAATGACTTCCAACTCAATTCTGTAGACTTCAGTTTATTTTAAAATTATGAAACTTGTTTTTCCTTCTCTCCCAGGGTTAGACTTGCTTTTTTTTTTTTTTTCAAAATATTGGAATTAAACATCTTACAAAAAATAATATGGCCATCGGTTTATTAACTTGTCTGTATTAGACTTTGGCAAAAAGAGGAACTAGAGTGACAGAGAGGCTGTTGCCCTAAATGACAATTACCATGGGGAGAGCTGGTAATGCTGAGCTGCCAGGGAGCAGGGCTTAACATGAAGTTTGCTGAACCCTCTGATAGTGATGGAGCCGGTTTCTCTGGCCAGGGCTCTGTAGGCCACAGTCTAATGCAGTGAACATTTGGTACAGCAAACTTAGACACACTTGAGTGACCTTCTCTCAGCCACACATCAGATATTTACAGGGTATGTGCTTCACTGAGCCCAGCAAAGACCAGGCCATGTGACATCAGTGACACTCTCTACCTTTAAGGAACTTAATGTCTAGGACAAATGTGATGAATACAAGTTAAACCTAATGTAACTCACATTGGAAAAGTCATAAATTTGTTTACAACTTTTCAGATATTTTAAACATAAAGGCATAGTTCAGTGTGACGATAAATTTGCCAATGGAGTTTGTGGAAGGTAGAGATCCTTTTGCTGGAGGCTTCGAGGGGCTTCTCATAAGGGAGGGGATTAACATGGACCTGGAGGGAGGGCATGGATGAGGGTTGGTGCTGGGCTTTCTAGGAGGTGGTGGGGGGAGCATTAGCAAGGATACAAATGGTTGGGGAGTAGGTACAGTGATTTGAAAGAGAAAAAAATAAACTTTTAGGGAATGCTTGGCTAGGGTGCATGGTTGGGTTGAACAACAGGGGGACCCAATTGTGAAGTGTTTGAGGTGCCAGACTTGGTTTTCATGACCTGTTGAGGCTACCGGGGTCTCTTGCAGAGAGGAAATGCCACGATGATGGTCAGAACTGGGCTGGAGGAGAGCTGTCAAGTCCTGAGAGGTGGGCTGGGTAGTTGAGAGCAGTGGTGGGGGTGAGCATCAGAGATTCTTGCTCCCGAGGGGAGGTCAGGACCACCACACCCTGAGCTGTGGCTGTCTCGTTGCTATCTGCATGAGATTCCCCCCTCCCTGACCTTCACCCATGGCTACCCTGTACTCAGAGAGACGCTCACAGAGCGGACAGGTATTTTCCAGCTTCTCAGTTTTTCTAAGGACAGATAATGGGTAGTGGACCCTGCTAGTGTTTCTTTTTTTTTTCTTTTCTTTTCTTTTTAGGACTGGGCCTGTTGCATATGAAAGTTCCCGGGCTAGGGGTCGAATTGGAGCTGCAGCTGTCAGCCTATGTCATAGCCACAGCCATACTGTATCCCAGCCGCATCTGTGAACTACAGTGCAGCTTGAGCAATGCCGGATCCTTAACCCACTGATCAAGGCCGGGGATCAAACCTGCATCCTCATAGATACTATGCTGGGTTCTTAATCCATGAGCCACAATAGGAATCCTCCTGCTGGGATTCTTGAAAGGGCTAATGGGAAAGAAAGCCTGTGTGTGTGTGTGTGTGTGTGTGTGTGTGTGTGTGTGTGTGTGTGTAGAGAGAGAGCAAGTAATGTCTGCTCACTGAAGAATAGCAGGGTGTTAGGGAAAAAATAGAAAAGTGTAAAGAAAAAAAATGAATGTGACTCATGATCTTGCTGCACAATAATCAATACATGCAGTGAATTTTTCCTTCAAGCCATTTATTTGTGCATAAATATGAGCAAGAGATAGCAATTTTTAACAAATTTGAGGTTATGCTTCATGTGTTTTCAGCCTGCATTTTATGCACTGTTACCACATATGATTATTTTTCATGTGTCATAAAACAATTTGAATTCATACTTAATAGCTGCATAATATTCCACTGAATGGATTAAGTCTACTTTACCTAATTATTCTATCAGATATTTGGGTTGTTTCCAGTGTTTTATTGTTATAAATAGCACTGAGATGAACACACAGGTGCATAAGCCTTTTATTGGGTCCCTGATGGTTTCCTTGGACAGATTCCTAGAAGAGAAATTATAGGGTCAAAGGTATTAATATTTATGAGTCTTGTTCATATTGCTGCATTGCTTTCCAGAACAATCATGCCAGTTTATACTTGGATCAGCACTGACAGTCTGCCTACTTCACTCCACTGCCTTCGCCATGGTTACCAAATCCCGCCCCATTGCTACATTCAGTGGTCAGTTCTCCAGGACTCATCTAGCTGAACCCTCAGCTGCATTTGACTCAGCTGAACACTCACCACTGTCCTAATACACTTTCTATCCTTGGTTTCAAGGTTTTGAGGACACCACACTCTCTGGGGTTTCCTTATCTTTCTCACATTTTCGTTTCTGGTCCCTCCTTATCTCTTTGATCCTTAAACAGTGTGCTAGAGCTCTGCTCTCAGATTCTTTTCTATCTATATTTGTTGTTTCTGTGATCTCCAGATTCATATCTTTAAATGCTATTCAAACACCGATGTCTCTTAAATTTTTATCTGCAGGCCAGCCCACTCTCCTGAAAGTAAGCCTATAAAGTAAGCACTGTCTATTTCTCAGTCCCTTTGGGTGTCTATTATGCATCTGAAACCTAGCCTTTCCAAAATCATATTACTTATTCCCAAATCCTCTGATCTGCCCTTTTCATAAGCTTTATTCTCCCATAAACTCCAGTTCTGCTTTCCCAGTTGTTCAGGCCAAAAACCTACCTGACCACTTGAGTTATTTCAGATTTTTGATCATGACAAGCAACCCTGAGGTGAACATATAAGTTTAAAGATTTAATGGGACTCCCCACTTTCTCTTACTCCCCAGAGCTCATCTATATGCAGACCGTTTTGACTTTTCCTTTATATTCACAGGTGGACAATATCTCAATGACTTGCATCCACCTTAGCTCAGATCATCAGCCTCTCTCATCTGGGTAATTTCAGGGGCCTGCTTCTGGCTTCTCTGATTCTTCCCCTGCCATTCCCTGCCTCCCACAATACTCTAGTCAATCAGAGTAGCAGCCAGGTGAAAGGATCAAAGTACAAGTCACAGTCTCCAGTGTCTTGCTTGAAGTCCACTGATGCTTCCTGTGGCACATGGGATAAAGGCAGAGGACTCCTGCCACCTGCTGCTCCCACATGCAGCACTCTGCCTCCTTCGCTCTGTTCTAACTCCCTCAATTCCTAGTCTTTTGTCAAATGTCACTTTCTCAATGTGGTCCTTCCTGAGCCTCCCGTTCAGCACTGCTGATCTCCTGTTCTGATCCATTTTACTCTACCCAGTGTACCTATTTACTTGTTTATTGTCCGTTCTTCCCTCACTAGGATGCAAACTCCCTGAGGGCAGGGGTTTTCATCTGGCTGGTTATTGCTCTTATCCTAGTCCTTATAGTGGGGCCTGACATAAAATAAAGACTCAGTAAATAACAGGGGTTCTGAATGGTGTTTATGTTGCTTGGCTCTCAAATTTCCTAAACATACTGTTTTATCTCATGTCATATTCTAATATTACATGGTTATATCTGTTTTTTTTTAAAGTGGTAAAATATGCCTAAAATACAATTAACCGTCTTAACCATTTTAAGTATACATTTCCATAGTATTTTGTATGGGATTCACATTATTGTGTAGCCAGTCTCCAGAACTCTTCCCATCTGGTAAAAGTATGCCCATTAAACAACTCCTCATTCTCTGTTGCCCTCAGCCCCTGGCAACCTGTCTTCTTTTTCCTGACTCTAGGAATTTGACTGTTCTTGGTACCACATTTAAGAGGAAATCATATAATGTTTGTCTTTCTATGACTGGCTCATTTCACTTAACATAATTTTCTTGCATTTAATCCATGTTGTAGCATGTGTTAGGATTTCCTTTTTTTATAAGACTAGCATTCCATTGTATGTATATACCACATTTTGTTTATCTATTCCTCCATTAATGGACACTTGGGTTGTTTCCACCTTTTGGCTATTGGGAATAATGCTGTTATGAACATGGATGTACAGATATCTCTTCAAGACCCTTCTTTCAGTTCATTGGGGTATGGATCCAGATGTGAAAATGCTGGATTTGTAATTCTATATTTTATATTTTTTTTGAGGAACTGCTATACTCCATAACAGCTGTATCAACAATGCAACATTCCCACCAATAATGCACAAGAGATACAATTTCTCTAAATCCTCACTAAATATGTGCTATATCATTTTTGGGAAAATCTCTAAGTCCTTTGCTCATTTTTTTAGTTATGTGTTTTGTTTGTTTTTGTTGTTGTTTTTGTGCTTTTTAATTTTTTTTTCCTGATTGGCCTCAACAATTGTTGCTTTACTGGTGATGCTTGAGTCAAATTCTGAAGGACAAGTAGAAATATGCTTAATATAATGAGAGTGGAAAGGTGACAGTCTAAACTTGGCAAAGAGAATGATGTTTAAAACGGTAGTAAGTGAAAGAGACATACATATAAACACAACTATGCATTGATGGTCTATCAAAAATGTATATGTAGTTTATATATATTTCTTATAATAGGATATATACATATATATGAATATATATATATACACATACACACACACATATTTATATATGAATACACACACACACACTCAAATATTGTAACAAGATTTCTTTGATAGCACCAGTATTGACATTTTAGGCTAGATCATTATTTGTCATCTCATGCTGTCCTGTGCTCTGTTCTTATTTAGCAGTATTCCTGGTCTCTCCCCACTAGCTGACAGTTACTCTCTTCCCTGTCCCCAGGTGTGACAATTAAAATGTCTTCAGGGTGGGGAGAATGGATGAAATTGGTGAAGGAGATCAGAGGTCTAAAGTTCCAGCTTTAAAATAAATACCTCAAGGGGAATAAATGTTTACATAGTGTATGTAGTCAATAACATTGTAACAACTTTGTATGGTAACAGGATGGTATTTGGTCTTATTGTGGAAATTATTTCAAATTGTATAAAAGTATGAATCACCATGTTGTATACCGGAAACCAATGTAATATTGTATGTTAATTATAACTCAATAGAAAAAAATGCTTCCATACATTGCTTTTTTTTTCTTATTATTAACAACGAATTTTATTTCAGTTATAG
Source organism: Catagonus wagneri (assembly GCA_004024745.2). Lineage (NCBI taxonomy): Eukaryota > Metazoa > Chordata > Mammalia > Artiodactyla > Tayassuidae > Catagonus > Catagonus wagneri. Next base: position 24,579,859 of record PVHT021183705.1, on the reverse strand, counting down.
GTGTACAAAGATCACAAGTCAATGTGATAGATTTTGTGTCCCAAACCCACAGTGCATCCCCCCACCACCCAGATTGTCTTATTTGAAAAACCAAGGTTTTCCAAAATCTGTGTGTCATTGTCTGTTCTTCAAAGAAGTTCATTGTGTCTCTTTAGTTTCCACATGTAAGCGATAGCATTGGGTGTTGCTGTCTAACTGTCTGATTGGTTTCGCTTCGCATGATGATTTCTAGGTTCATCCATGTTGCTATAAATGTTGTTATTCTGTTCCTTTTAATGGCTGAGTAGTATTCCATTGTGTGTATGTACCATATCTTGCCTATCCACTCCTCTGTCGATGGGCATTTAGGTTGTTTCCATGACCTGGCTTCTTCCCTCTCTAGCTGCTTTAGATGTAAGGTTAGGTTGTTTATTTGAGCTTTTTCTTGTGTCCAGAGGTAGCCTTGTATTGCTATATACTTTCCTCTTAGAACTGCTTTTGCTGCATCCCAGAGGTTTTGGAGTGTCGTGTCTTTGTTGTCATTTGCTTCTAGGTATTTTTTAAGTTCCTCTTTGATTTCTTCAGTGATCCATTGGTTGTTTTCTTGTTTTTGTATCCATTCGGCTAGTCTATGTCTTTTGGTTGGGGCATTCAGTCCATTAACATTTAAGGTAATTACTGATATATATGTTCTTATTGCCATTGTATTAACTGTTTGGGGTTTTTTTTTTTGCTTTTTTTTTAACCCTGAAGTTTTGATATAGGAGTCTATATACAAATGAGATTATTTTAAGTTGTTTCTTTCTTAATTGCACGTGTGTCTCCAGTGACCTGCATTTGTTCTCTCTTCTCATGATTTCTGAGACTATGGTAGCATAGTTGTGCATGGATGATTTAGTATCTTTACTGTGTATATGCCTTTACTGGTGAGCCTTGTCATTTGTGGCCTTTTCTGACTAGAGAAGTTCCTTTAAGATTTGTTGTAAAGCTGGTTTAGTGTTGCAGAACTCTCTTAGCTTCTGCTTATCTGTAAAGGTTTTGATCTCTCCTTCAAATCTGAATGTGAGCCTTGCAGGGTAAAGCAATCTTGCTTGGAAGTTTTTCCCTTTCATCACATTAAGTATATCATGCCACTCCCTTCTGGCCTGCAGAGTTTCAGCTGAAAAATCTGCTGATAACCTTATTGGGGTTCCCTTGTATGTCATTTGTTTCTTTTCCCTAGCTGCTTTCAAAATTTTCTCTTTGTCTTTAATTTTGGTCATTTTGATTAATATGTGTCTCGGGGTGTT
>PVHT021183705.1:24533478-24575275 GCA_004024745.2 Catagonus wagneri | reverse complement strand
CAGTCACCCCTATTTTCCCAGGAGATCCTCCAAGAATTGCAGTCAGGTTCCACCCGGATTCCTATGGAGACTGCTTTGCCCTGGGACCCAGTGCACGTGAAAGTCTGTGTGTGCCTTTCAAGGATGGGGTCTCTGTTTCCCCCAGTCCTGTGGAGCTCCTGCACACAAGCCCCGCTGGCCTTCAATGCCAGATGCTCCAAGGGCTCTTTCTCCCTGTGCCCAATCCCCAGGCGTGGGATTTTGACATGGGGCTCAGAACTCTCAGTCCTGTAGCTGAGTCTCTGTGATGCAGTTACTTTCCAGTCTGTGGGGCTTCCCACCCGGGAGGTATGGGGTTGCTTCTATCGCGTAATCACCCCTCCTACCTCTTGATGTGGTCTCCTCTTTGTCTTCTGGCGTAGAATACCTTTTTTGGAAGTTTAGAGTCCATTTGGTTGAAGGCTGCTCAGCATTTGGTTGTAGTTTGCTGGTTTTCGGGAGAGAAGTTGAGCTCCAGTCCTTCTATTTCGCTGTCTTAATGCAATCTCCACTTCCATACATTGTTATATCTTCCCTGGGGCCAACCCCTTTTCCAGCCAGTTGTAACCTCTGCTATAAGGTGAGTTGTTAGGTAGAGAGATAAATGGTTAGATAGATAGACAGATAGATAGATAGATAGATAGATAGATAGATAGATAGATAGATAGATAAAGAGACAGAAAACCTGACAGATTGGGAGGGTAAATAATGGTGTATTGTAATATTGTGATTAAAAGCCTTATCTCTAACAGGGTTTATTTGTATATAAGTCACCAACATATTGATCATGTCAGTAGGTTTAGGTATTAGCCTAATATGCTTTGTGAGCTTGTATTGATATTATTGCTGTTTCTTACTGAGCACCAACTGTGATAAGGGTCTCCCATTAAGACTCAATTATGCAGTAAATTATAGTATTTCTCCTTTTCTATTCGGAGGAAGTCTACTTCAATTCAGAGACTGTTTTCAAGGCATTGAACAACAATTTGTTTTCTTTGCATTTCTGGAACCTCTGGAAGAGTGAGAGGCTGAGAAACCTATAGGTTTCACCCCATTTTATAGATTGCACACAAGAGAGAGAGCTTGGCGATTGAGTAAAGTAACATGTTCATTAATTTTACAATTTGGGTATTATAGGACTCACCCAGAAATAGGAAAGTGGGCATTCTGGTAAAATTTCTGGGGAGGATTTTGACATCCCCAATACTAATTTTGACTGGTTTAGACACAAATGAACTTACAGGCTTTTGAAAACCTGCATTGCTGGAAGCAAAGCCCCTGCCTAATTCCTAACTTCTACCTGTGTACTTTGTAATTTGCAACACTTCATTAAAATTAGGAACACTCTTACTCAGTCTTTCCAGGAATTTCCTGCAAGAATTACAAGCTTTTTTTTTTTTTTAAATTACACCATTTGTATGTTAATAAACTCTACAACTTGCCCTTCTGCAACACGACATAGTGAACATTCACGTACACTGGAAGGCCAAGTCCACGGAGACAAGTTGTGGGAGGTTCTTACCCCTAAGGCAGGAGTGTGTTTAGTTCCTTCAAGGGCTAAAGCCTCCTGTTAAAGAGATGAGACTGGTCATTCAAAGTGCACTTGGGGTTAGTGGATTGACGATTACTCTTGATTGGTGTTCATTTTGGTGGTGTTGATATTTGCTACTAGAGTGTGTTTTTCTTAAAATTTTACCAGGAGTTTAAAATGAATGTAAAATAAGTATAAAATGTAGTTTTGTTCTACTTTCCTTTTTTTTTAAATGGAAGTAATAAAATACATGAGCTATAACCCTCTTATCAAACCCTTCCAGTTGTGCAGTACAGAATTGCTAGCTATAAGCACAAGGCTGTACAGCACTTCTCTAGAACTTGATTGTCTTGCATGCCTGAAACTTTACACCCACTGAATCTCATCTCCTCTTTACCCCCATAACCCATCCCTTTTGTTTTATCTACAAAACTCATGTATAATAGGAACCAAGAGAGAGGCAAATAATCCCCAAATCTCCAAACTGCTGGCCTCTCTTCAGACTTTAGTTGTGCTCTTATCCTGGGTGATTTATAGATAAAGGTTAATGCTTATTTAGCAGATATGACACTATGTTAAGCTTCTTAATCATTATCTCATTTAACCCTCTCAACACAGAGAGTAGATACAGTTATTATCTGCTTTCCTTATAGATGAGAGTACTGATTGGAAAAATTGAATAATTTTCTCATTTTACACATAAAGTAGCAGACTGAAGATTTAAACTCAAGACACCTGCCCCCACAGCCTACAACCTTAATAACTCTGCTCCAGCATATTTTGAAAGGCCTCCTTCTCTTCTATCAGATGTATGTACTCACTGCAGAGCTTGTGCCAGGGCAAGCTGGATAAAGAATCAAAGCAAAATCAAGCAGAAGCAAAATAAAACAAAGAAACAAACAAAAATCTCCAGTGGGAACTCCTCCTTTTTCATATTATCAAAATCACAGAAATGCAGAATCTGCAGATTTTGAAACAGGCATTGCCATAGGCTTTATATATATATGTATGTGTATATATATATATATATATATATATATATATATATATATACACACACACATATACATATATATATATATATACCTGCCATTAAAGATTGAAAGGCAAGAGTTGTAAATTTCTTTGTGTCTGTAGGCATCAAACTGTCATAATTATATCAAGAGTCTTAGGCCTATTTTATAAGTTTAGTCCACACGCACATTTAATATGAGGATACTTTTGAAATCATAATCTAATTTTAAACACTTTAAGGAAAGGTATGCACATTCCATTTCCCATGATCTTTACTACTCCGTGTTTTGCTCTATCAGCCTTGCTCATTTTATTTACCTACTTTGTCCTCTTAGGCACTGGCATTTGAAATCCCTGCTCACCGATAACAATTTCGGTGGGTCTGGGATGATTTTTTTTTTATATATATATATGTAGTTGTAGAAGCAGATTTGTAGATTCATACACAATATAGATATTTTACTTTGAAATTTGACTTCTGCCAAGACTTTCCTTCCTTCCTCCCTTCCTTTCTTTTGCACTAACACTCTATTTCCCCTTTGAATTCCTATTCAATTAATTCTTCATGTCCTCTTGGCCAAAGGTGGATGTATGTCAGAGGAGGAAAGAGGATTTCTTGAAACTACTTTTTTGTGTAGATTTCCTAGAGATGCTTAAAAAAAGCCTGAAGAGCTGCATCTCTGACTTCCATCTGTCCCTTGGTTAAAAACTGCAAAAGGCTGAGGTTTCAAGATCCAGGAAAGAGTTAGTATGTGTGTGTGCGGTGGGAGGTGGTACATTTGAGTCAATCAGAGGATGCAATAGGCAAGTTGCTTTCCTTCTCTGAGCCTCAGTTTCTCTACCTGTAAAGTGAAAGTAATGGTGTGTCCCACAATTTTGTTTATGGGGTAAAATACCCTGTAAAGTGCCAAGAACACATTAGAAAGCCAAAACATGTAGGTTTCTACTTCCCTCTTTCTATTCTTCTCAGACACTAGAATTGAATACAGACACTGCCAGTGATATCAAAGTATATAAAAGGATTTCTGATGAGTATGTCAGAGAAAAGTGGCAATAAAAATGTACTTTGACAACAAAAGCTCCCTAAAACCAATACACAATGTCAATACCCTTATATATAAGTGCATTTCTATATATGCGCATGATATGCCACAGCTGTATATGTGTCACCGTGTGTGTGCATGCATATATGCAGCATTTGTGTGCAGATTAATATGTGCATAGGTGCATGCAGATATGGAGTATGTGTACAGGAAGAAGAGACTACGTTGCACTAGATATTTGATGGTAACCCTTATTGAGTATATTGTAACTCATGGCATATAAAATAAAGTTCCTTTATGATGTTGGTCTTATCTTCTAATTAAAATCATGGGCATGAAGCTTCTTTATACCTGCATAAAATAAGTAGTTGAATTTCTCTGCACCAGGGGAGAGATGATTTCGTTGCCCATTATGTAGCCCATCAGTACATGGTGAGAAGCAAGAGAGGACGGGTATGAAAGCCCCCTTCTTTCCCAGTCTGTTTGTCCTTGCAGACTCTGCAAGGGGCATGAATGCATCTTCTGAGGTTTTCTTAAGGGCAGCAGGGGTTGCTTTTACCAGTTGTCCCTACCCTTCACTGTGTCAAGGGAGGAGAAAGTTGTTCTGTCTATGAATAACCCAAGAGCTTTTCCCCTAGATTATTCACGCATGAATAAAATAAAAAAAAAAAAACTATACTGCATCCATTTCTCAAAAATGTGCTGGTAACTAGTAATAACTTATTTCAATGAAGCCAAAGCAAATATTTGAGAAAAAGAAAGTAAGCTTGCCTTGGAAGCTGTAAAGGAATAAAAGAGGAAAAGGACCTATGGATCTTAGTAGTTAAAGGCACTGAATTTGTTTTAAGTTTACTTTATAATATTAATGTATGCCATGGGTAAATTTTTAAAATCCTTTTATTCAATAGTTTTATTTTATAAGATATGGACATTTTTTGGGGGCTTTCCTTGGTATTTTGGGCCCTGTGATGCAGACCATGTGTAACAGTAGCCCTAACAACTGGGGGAATTACAGGCCAAGACAGGGAACATTACAGGAGGGAATAAACTCATTTGCTCATTCACCCATTCAACAAACATTAGGAACTCAAGAAAAGCTGGGTTGAGGCAGGTAATAAAGGTCAAAAGATCTGTGCTGCTACCGAAACCAAACACACACACAAGGAGGGATTGTGTCATGCTACTTTGAGAATTTTAGGATATAGGAAGATCAAAGATAAGCCATTGAATGTTCTTAATTATGAGAATGTTAGAATCAGATTTTATCATAGGATGATTATTTTGGCCACAGTATGCAAAGTGAATTGGAGGGGACAGGACTAAAGCTGCGAGATTGGTCTGGGCTGTCTCACAGAAATCCAGTACAGAGATGGTCACGTTCTGGGCTAAGACAGTTACAAGAGGTGTGGAAAGAATGGATCTGATTTTAGAGTTAATTAAGAGGTACAGTGCACAGAGCTTGGAGGCTGATTGTAGGAGTTGAATGGAAAGGTGGAGTTGGGGATGGACTAGGCTTTGGGCTTCACGTGGATGTTGGTGGAAACACTCACTGACCCAGGGAACACTAGGGGAGGAATAAGCCTTGGCTGAGGTTCACAGTGTAGCATGTTGAGTCTGAAGTGTCTCACATCCACACAGATGAAGGTCCCAGGCACCTGAGTTTTCAAGTCTGAAACTGAGAGGAGGAGACCTCAGACTGACATTTAATTTATGTGTTGTTCCCAGAAAGGTGGTAATGAAATAAAAAAAAAAAAGAAATAAGAGTGGAAGAGATTGCGGAGGAACAGTGTGTTGAGTGCAAAGAGGAGAAGTGTCAAAACCGAGGGTTGGGAAATGGTCATATACAGATAATCTGAGAGAACTGAGTATTCAAAAGAGATGGAAAGAGAAACCAGATGAGGATGGTATTTCACAAGCCCCTGGAAGAAAATGCTTCCAGAAGAATGGAATCGTCAGTGGTAACAAAGACTTCTAAGAGTTTAAGGGACAGGTCTGGGTCTTAGTGTCTATTGGATTTAAATTCTAGAAGGTCACTCACATCTCAGTGAGACCAGTGCCACTGAGGTCCTACAAGTAGAAGTCAAACTGCACAGACTGGTAGGGCTTTTAAATCCCAAGAGTTAGATGGTAATCATGCTATCACTTGTCAAGAATATGCATTATGCCAGGTGTTCAAAGCCAGTTTTGATATCGTCAGAGTCAGTTTTTGTTGAGGAAACTGAGGCCTCTAGAAGTTAAGGAACTCTCCAAGGTAACCGTATGACAGAGAAGTGCTGAGACTTGAATCTGCTGTCTCAGATGCCAAAGCCTTTCCACTACACCACTCTGTCCCTTTGGCTTGGGGATGACAAACTTTCTTGAGCACTAACATTTGTCTCCAAGGCCTTCAGGGATATGTGCTTTGGGAAATATCTGCAGAAAAGGGATCATAAAACCACTTAAATCAATGAAGCCACTAAGACAATTCAGAAAGAACAAAACTAATAGTGGGATTTTTTTCATGACTCAAGAGTGGTAAGAGCAAGGGAGCAATGGAGAGTGATGTGGAGAATTGATGGAGGGAAGACGAAGCGAAGCGGTTGTGATGTTCCCAAGGACATAAGCATAAACTCCCAGTATTTAAAAGTACATATACAAACAACAAGAATAAAAGTATTTAAAGGTAGACGTCAAAAGAAAATGAAGTCTCATTTGTTTGCAGACCTAACCTTGCACAATATTTTAGCTCAATTCAGCAATGAAGGACTCAATCAGCAAAAAGAAAAACCAAAAAAAAAAAACCAAAAAAAAAAAACCCAAAAAACAAAAACAAAAAAACTGCCAATGTTATATTTTATCCAGAGGCCCAGATGCCCCTTTCTGTGCTGTGGTACACATGTACAGAAGACTTCATATTTAGGCTTTAATTTCTTGTATTTAGTCTCTCCTACTAACTCTGTCTATAATGTCCTCTTCTCTCCTTTCTTTAGATCATGCTTCTCAGTGACCCTGAGATGGAGAGTAGCATATTGATCAGCTCAGATGAAGGGGCGACTTATCAGAAATACCGGCTCACTTTCTATATCCAGAGTCTGCTCTTTCACCCCAAGCAAGAGGACTGGGTGCTGGCCTACAGTCTGGATCAAAAGGTGAACAAATACTGTTTTCCTTCTCATCTTGTCACCCAGGTACCACCCGGTGAAAAGCACTTGTTTACTCAATCCAAATGTTGGAATGGATTCAATGACATCGCATCCTTCCCAACAAGTTGATTGTGCCTAAGCAGCTAAGTTTCTTTTCTAATTCTTTGGTAGCAAACATATGCACGCAGGTGTATTTCGTTTATTGACAATGTTGTCATTTCATGGGTTTAAGATGGTTTTATCCATGGTTTTATTCATTTGACTTTTAAAATAACCCTGTGCTGTAAGTACAAGATGTGTACTCATAATAATTTTAGAAAACAAAGGTGCAGAAAAGCAAAGGTGCTTGTTCAAACCCATCCAGCTAGTAGCTAAGGAGCCATGGGTTGGATGCATCTTGTCAGACTCCATGTCTAGACATATTCCTTCATACTGTGCTGCCTAGAATTGGAATATACCATTGTTCTCAGTTTAGCAAAGGGAGAGAAGCCTCAAACAAGTCATTTTTGTTTTTTTTCTGAAAGTACATCCAAGATGGAGTGGCCCGATAAGGCCTTCTCTTCGAGCTTCAGATCTGTATATCCAGCTGTGCACTTGAATTTGCCCCCTGCATGTCTCAGAAGCCTCTTGATTCAACACATTTCTAAAATGAACTTCTGATCTCCCACCAGCAGAGCTGGTTCTCTCCCAGTATTCTGTGTGCATTTAGTTGAACAAAGTCAGAAACCTATGAGGTATCCTTAATACTTCCTGTAGTCTGTGTTCATACTATAACCTGAACAATGTAGTTCCCAAATGTAGATCTTACCATTTGATTTCATGCCTTTGTTTACACTCCTTCAGCGTTTTCTCATTGCTAACAGAAAAAAAAAGAAAGAAAAAAGAGACACCAAAGTTCTCAATGGGATCCATTAGCACCTACTTCGTCTTGTCCCTCCTTCTCTCTCCTGACTCACTGCTATTACTTCATTTTAATGACAGCCTTTTGGTCCCCACCCCTGCTGTCCCCCTTGCTCCATTTTCTGGGCCTGGGAACATCTTCCCTAAAGTAAATCTCATCACTGTCAGATCTCAGATCCAGCACCACTATTTCAGAATGTCCTCCCCAAACTACTTGAGCATCCCCCTTGATGTTTTTTTCTCATAACACCGTGCACCTTCCTTTCAGACTACCTGCCACAGTTGAAACTGCCCAGCGATTTAATGTAAATTTGGGACCACCTGCATTTCTCACTAGATTGCAAACTCCAGGAAGGCGGTAGCAACGGTCCCTAGGACAGTGCCTTGTACTTCATAATGATCGGTGAATATGTGCTAAGCAAATTAATTACTGGGCGAATGAATAGGTACTACAGTAATGAGCTCCACTTTACAGATGATCAACTTAAGAGAAGAGACTTCCGATTATTCTCCAGCTTTATTTCTTGCTTTCTTCAGAACTGTAGTACAACGCTTGATGTCCAACTATCATGCAACAATGTTGTGGAATCAGTCATTGAAAGGAAATAGATAATTATGAGCACTATCTTGGATAGAGATGTCAACAGAATAACTTTGGTTGAAATATCATTTGCTCCCTGTTCTCTCTTGTGTCCTGAAACAGTTGATCCTCAGTATATATTTGAATATATAATTGTAAGTGTATATGTGTATGTGTGCGTGTGTGCATGTGTGTGAGATGTCACCACCTTTAAGCAATAATTTCAGAATAACCTTTATATCTCTCATTAGTGGAGCCTCATGGTGGGAACCAGGTGCTAAATTCAATCCCCTAAGGATACCCACATGACATTTGCAGAGCAAAAGCCATTGCAAATACTTGTCTTTCATGGCATCAAATGGATATTGTATGAAAGACTTAGCCAAATGTCAGGTAGTCTGTGAGTTTAGATCCTTAATATAGCCAGAAATTTTGGAGATAATGTTGAAAAATAAATAATAATTTGGGTGTTGTTGAATGGCTGCATGGTAATTTATTTAGATGAAACAGAACTCCTAAACCATGTTTTAAACTTGTGCAGAGATAAGCTAGGTTAGCGGCATCAGGAATCTCATGTCAAGAGGTTGATAAACCAAATGCAATATGTCTTGTGTGTATACAGAAGAAATATTCTTTTTCTCCAACTCTACAGCCCTGAGAACATCCACTGTATTGCTCACAAAGCACCCTTGTGGATATTATGCATTTGAGATAGTTTCGAGCTTTTTCACCTGGTAAAAATAGTAGGAAACATGGCAATAGGTGCTGATGGGTTTTCCTAATCACGCGGCACATTTCCAGGTGTATTATTCCTTAAGTTCTCTTTCTTGTTGGCTTCTTTTGTGCGAAGTGGCTGAATGTTCTTTAGGCCCATAAAGTTTCTAACTGGAGCCCTGCTGCTTTTTTAAATAAATGGTGTGAGGAGGCAGATGATGCCCTTGGCAACATTTCTAGAGATGCCATAAAACACCTTGCCCCAGTCATCTGGATTGTGGCAGAGTTTTTTCTTTATTTTGGGCTAATTTACTGGTTTAGAGTCAAGAAGAAGGATGCTACAGAGCAGCAGATGAAGATGCAGGGGCGGGTGAAATTGATAGACAAATGGCTTCTTTCAGACTGCATCTTCCTCTGATGTGTATGTATTGAGGTGCTGGTTTCTTCTAGAGAAAATGAAAAGTGCTCTTATTAAGGTAACTGCAGCATCAAAGGGAGATGTTTGTGGTGAGGAGGGAATCGATGTTTCCATTAATGTGCCTTTGATGAAATGCACTAGCAATTTCTTTAGAATCGGTAAGGCTATCTCATTATGTTGTATGTATCACAAAAGACCTAATTGAATGATATTTTAAAAGGACAATATCCAGTTGCTCTACTTTCCAAATTGCTTCCCCAAAGCTGCATGACTCTTTCCAGGAGATCTCACTGGGTAAAGGCACCGCTGGAGAATTAAGGAAACAGCTTCTGGATAGAATGAAATTGTGTCTAGAAATCAAAAGATATTATTGTGTTCACTGAGACGCTGGATGGCAGGTTGTGAATCAACTGGGAACTATGGCTACTTTGTACTGGAGAGGGCCAGGTTGTGGGTGGAAGCGATCCAAGCCTTCCAATTTCCAAAGCTGTGAAGGAGTGTGGAGCTAGGGGCAAAGGCACTTGACCTTGCTGGAGGTTCATGCCTCTCCAATTTGAATGTGTCCTGATCTAGCAAAGTCCTTGCTGTGTCCTGTTCAGTGTGACTTGGGCCTTTGACCAAGTCCTTCTATTCCAGCCTTCTTGTGAGTCCTGCCAAATCCTGTGCCATCTCCTCCTCTGCCTTACAGATTCTTCTGCCATCTTGGATTTTAATATTGACTCGTACTTAGTAAAGACAAGAGATTTTTTCTTGAGTGGAAGAATCTTGAAGATGTTTTTGGAGTTTCCATTGTGGCTCACTGGGTTAAGCTAGTGTCCTTGAGGATGTGGGTTTGATCCCTGGCCTCACTCAGTGGGTTAAGGATCTGGTGTTGCCTCAAGCTGCGGCAAAGTTGTGATGCGCCTTGGATCCCATGTTGTTGTGGCTGTGGTGTAGGCTGGCAGCTGCAACTCAGATTCAACCTCTAGCCCAGGAACTTCCATATGCTGCAGGTGAGGCCTTAAAAAAATAGAAAAGAAAAGAAAAGAAAAGGAAAGAAGGAAGGAAGGAATAAAAGAATCTTGAAGACATTTTATAGGAATATTTCAGATTTTTTAAGAAGCTAAAATAATAGGTTATGGTTGATCAAATCGGAAATAATGAAAGAAAAGCTACTCCTCTCCTCTCTTTTCAGAACCTAAGCTCTAGAACATCTTTTGAGAGCTGTGTTTTTTACCAGTTACTTAGGAGACAAGATTCTCTTTCATTTCCTTCAGGCTATTTCCTCACTGATGACTAAACAGCTCACAGTATGATGTTTTGAATTAGCTGAAGGGCTCAAAAATCTTAATGAAACTGAGAATTTTGGAAAGATTTTGAGGACATTGCAATCCTTTAAAATAGTAGGTGCTATTCCTATAGCTATAGAAAGCTGGGTGTTTAAGCATCTCTCATTTTGACAAAAGATTCTGTGTAGCTTTTAGGAAATGGGCACCTGCTTATGTATTCACAGATGTATACATCCTGGACAGGGGCCTTCTACAGAGATGAGGAGTTGAACAAAGCTGTTTTTCTGCATGTGGGGTGGAATGCAGAGCTCTCTATTATCATTTATCTTCTTGGCAAAATGAAACTTTCTAGCTGGCTTTGGCAATCAGAAAGGAGGATCTCAATGAGACTTCAGACTATTATTTCTCAGATGCTTCTCAGCTAGACTGGTCTGGAATTGCCCATAATTTCATTGTGAAAACCACCTTCTGAAAAACAAGCACACATAATGAAGGGTTGCTGTTATGGTAGTGGAGAGAGAGATAAGTGTGCGGCAGTCGGTTTTTGTTGTTGTTTGGTTTTTTTTTGGAGTTTTTTGGATCACTGGCTACCCTACAAGTTCAATAGTAGCTGACAGAGTGACAAGCTGGTTCAGAGGCTGATGCAGTTTTAAGCATGGCCACTGGAAAAAATAGGGCTTGAGGTGGAGGAGAGGGTGGTGGTTTCATGCAGGTTTTTTTCCTGATTGACCCCTACCTGAGGCTGCCACACACAAGCAGGGCACTGGTGAATTGGGAAGTCTCTGGCGTGTGGAGGGGCTGAAAATTCAAAAGGAAGTTCAAACTTGTGTTTCTGGAATGCTGGGTACAAATGAAGCTATTCCTTTCATTTATATTCTCATATAGACCCTCATATTAGAAATGTAATTGTATTCAGAGCCTCCAGGATTAGCAGGCGATAACTTTCCTCAGTAGCCATTGACAGAAACAGACTTTGTGGCTCCCACCTGGGGAAGATAAAGCTGTTGGGGATGAACTAAGGATGACCATGGTTTTGAAACATGTTCCTTATGGAATAAGAGTAAACGTGAAGGATACCTTTTATTTAAAGAAAAAACATTGCATTTTCATTAAGTCCTCTTCCATGCTTATCACATCATTTGTGCATCATTTAAGAGAAAGAAAAATCCATTCACCTAAGCTCACACTGCTCGTACAGATATCTCCTGGGCACAGTAGAAATCTGCCATCTCTATCACCATAGAAACAACAATTTCCATGAGGCCCCTTTTTCAAAGTTGAAAACAAAAACAGTGGACCCAGTAAGAATGGCCCTATTTTGTCTTAAGGAGGTGGCACAACCACCATGTCATTCAAATTTTAGCGTTAACCTATTGGAGCTGTGTTCTGAATGACAGAACTGGTTTAATGTACAATATTGACTTGCACTCAGTGAACGTGGTACAGTAAGAATCTCTAGCCAGGCAACACTGCTTGAGAGAATGTTAACTCAAAGGAACAACCTTCCCCAAATTATGGACTCCATGGCCTTCATCTTCCCAGGCTGGCTCTTTCTGTATCATGTCCCAGACTTCTGTTCCAGGGGGTTACCTTCTAGGCGTCTGTTTTGCTAACCTGACACATTTCTGTCAGGGAAAAGAACATTTGCCAAAATAATTTGTGGAAGATGCAGCATATATCTGTATCAAGAAGGGTACTGATGTACCTCTTCCCAGGATACCTTTCCCAAAACAATTATGCTCTCACAGTAGGAATTCAGGCGTGGCAAAATTTGGTGAAGGAGGTGACTGTAGCTACATGGCAAGAAGTGGAGTGACATAGCCTCCTCTGGCAGCAAACAACCGTCACTGTTGTTCCGCCACCATTTCCTACATGGAGCCATCTTGCCTTCACACACACACACTGGTCCTTTGTGCTCACACTGCTGCCCAGTGTCCCTAACTCTGATCTCTTTGCCTAATCCTGACACTAGGCTTCCAGTTTTCCAGTTGAATCCAGGAATTCTTCTGCTTATTCCTTCCTTTGCAAGCCTCTCTGGACTTAGGATGTGGTCAATCTGACTTGGCCAAACCTCCTGTCCTCCCTCCATTCTCTGCCTCCATCTCTCTCTTTTTTTTTCATGTAAAAACATCTTTGGTCTTTTCTGCTCCTTTTTAAATTTTTAAAATTTTAAAATAATTTTTCCGTTATAGCTAGTTTACAGTGTTCTGTCAATTTTCTACTGTACAGCAAGGTGACCCAGTCACACATACATATATTCATTCCTTTTTCTCACATTATTATGCTCCATCATAAGTGAACAGATATAGTTACCAATGCTATAGAGCAGTATCTCATTGTTTGTCCATTCCAAAGACAATAAGTTGCATCTATTGACCCCAAATTCCCAGCCCATCCCACTCCCTCCCCTTCCCCCTTGGCAGTCACAAGTCTGTTCTCCAAGTCCATGACTTTCTTTTCTGTGGAAATATTCATTTGTTCCATATATTAGATTCCAGATATAAGTGAAATATGGTATTTTTCTTTCTCTATCTGACTTACTTCACTTAGTATTAGAGTCTCTAGTTCTATCCATGTTTCTGCCTCCATCTTGACCATTCACCCTGGTCTAGTGGCACCTGGCCTTTTAAAGTCAGGGTCAGACTTTAAATATGTTAAATCGAAGAGTGATATACATACAGAAAAATGCACATATCATGAGCATTGAAATTTTCTTTCTTTTCTTTTTTTTTCTTTCTTTCTTTTCTTTTTTTTTTTTTTTTTTTTTTGCTTTATAGGGCTTCACCTGCAGCATATGGAAGTTAGGGGCTGAACTGGAGCTACAGGTGCCAGCCTATGCCATGTCCACAGCAACAAGGGACTCAAGCCGCAACTGTGACCTACACCACAGCTCACAGCAATGCCAGATCCATGATCCACTGATTGAGGCCAGGGAATGAACCCATATCTTCATGGATTCTAGTCGGATTCACTTCTACTGCGCCACAACAGAAACTCCATGAACATTGAATTTTCATAAACTGAATGCACCTATGGAACCAGCACCTGATCAAGAAACACAACACAACCGGCATCCCAGAATGCCCTTTGTGTAATTTTTCAGCCATTAACTCCCACCCCCAGTGGGTCCACTATTAACAGGGTCATTTTTAACTTCACTCAGATGATTTATGGTGGGCTAAACTAGTGAAGAAATAAACAGAAGAGGAATTCTTTGGAAGAAAGGTTGGCAGATAGCAAGTGAGGCATGTGACAGAGAAAACCTTTAAAAATATTGACATTAGAGAATTAGTCTAAGCCAAAGGCAAGAAAGAAGTCATTGATGTTCAGCAAGTCCAAGTAATCCAGTGATTTCATAAGGAAGCTTTCAATAGATACTCATTTAAAATTAAATAGTTTTAATTTTAAGTGTGTTCCTCCCTGTGCCATAAGGAAAATACCCAACGCTGGCAAAGTCTTGGTGAAACTCCTATCCTGAAATTGTATTGATGGTCATGCAAATGAGTTTTCCTTCCTGGAAAACATCTTGACAATGTGTATCAGATGACATATGCATATTCAAAACTTTGATCCAGTGATTCAGTTATTCACTTCTGAGACTACACCAATGGAATGATACCAAAAAGACTGAGGCGTAACAGTGTTTAGCAGAGTCATTCATAATGAGAAAATCAAATACAAATTTACAGAGACCCCAACATGAAGGTGATTTGGATAAGGGTACATAACCTAGCCGGAATATTATGCTGCTATTAAAATGGTGGCCATGATGACCTTGTAGCAACATGGATACATATCAATGCCTATTTAACACACATCTGATAATTATATATAAGTTCATGCATGATTCATATTAAATTAAGTAGTACTCTTTGAATACAAGTATGCAACAAATAAGATAAAGGAAGGAAAGAAGGAATTAAAGAGGGAAGGGGAAAAACTTAAAATCACAAAATTGAAAGAAATATTCTCATATTACCTGAATTCTCATAAGATGATGGAATTATGTTTGTGTATTTTTATACCATTTATTTTCCAAATTTTGTAATATTAGATTACTTTCATAATTGAAGACCTGAAAAGTAATCTACCTTGAATAGGCTATTTTCAGTCCTAATTATAAGGCAGTGATCTTAAAAAAGACTTTAGGAGTTCCCATTGTGTCTCAATGCATTACGAACCAGACTAGTATCCATAAGGATGTGGGTTTGATCCCTGTCCTCACTCAGTGGGTTAAGGATCTGGCATTGCTGTGAGGTGTGGTGTAGATCTCAGAGGTGACTTGGATCCCATGTCGCTATGGCTGTGGTTTAGCCTAGCAGATGAGGCTCTGATTTGACCCCTAGCATGGGAACTCCATATGTTATAGGTGTGGCCCTAATAAAAAAAAATAAATAGCCATGAGCTGTGATGTAGGTTGCAGACGTGGCTCAGACCCCGTGTTGCTGTGGCTGTGGTGTAGGCCGGCAGCTATAGCTCTGATTCGACCCCTAGCCTCGGAACCTCCATATGCCGCAAGTGCGGCCCTAGAAAAGGCAAAAAGACAATAAATAAATAATAAATAAATAAATAAATAAATAAATAAGATTTTAGGTGTGAATAAAGTCAATTTAGGTAATATCATTTCAAATCATTATTTAAATACATTTTCAAGATACAGAGTGGCGAAGAGGAAAATTTCCCTCAACTAATAATATATTGAGACTGAAGGTTCTCATTTCTTTAGCTTTACTTTTCACTCCAGTCCCTTTTGAATTACAAGACTCTAAGAATTATTTTTTTCTTCTAACCAAAAGAATTCTTGTATATAACCTCAATCTATATTATTTACAACTCCATCATAAATACAGGTTTTGTTATTTAGAAGCATCCACTATGGATAGATGTTAAGGAAGTGATTTATTCTGATAGTTTTGCAGATTAATTTTTTGGCTCTGTCCTAAAATTGAATTAGCATTTGGTTGTTTGATTTGACAAGTTGTAATGGAAACAATACTCTGGAGCCAAGAGGTGCAGACATCTGCAGTGAATTGGGGTTTGTGCCTAGTAATGCTTACACCCCCATCTTACCTTACTCAGTGTTAAACAGAGAAATCTGTGTGGGGCACTGATGTGTGTTTCTGTATACATGATTACATTGAATTCTCGTAGAATCTGCAAGGTGGATGTTGTTTACTATTTATAGGTGAGCATATGACTTTTTTATTATGAAAGTATATTTGATTTACAGTGTTTTGTCAGGTTCTGTTGTACAGCAAAGTGACCTAATCACACACATTTCCCTGTGCTGTACAGTAGGGTCCCATTGCATGTGGCTCTTGAAGGCAATACTTACTAGCTCCAGGTCACCCAGAGAGCTAGGGGCCTGACCTGTTCTATGAGCCTGGCTCAGATCTCCCAATATGACCTCCTTACTTCGGCTAGCAGATGGACAGACTTTCCACTACCTCAGGGCAGAATTCCATAGGGGCCCCTTGACACTGAACCTTAGCCCCAGAGAACACTGTAATAGTAAGACAACAAAATCAATCAGGCAGACACCAGAATTTCAGATGCATCCAGTGTTTCTTCTAGCACATCCCTCAGCTGATGGCACTTGCTGGGGCAGGACTTTGTGTAGTGGTAGTAGGTTGCAATTTGAGCAATCAACAAATTGCTGCCTGATGATAGGTCATAGGACAAATTAATTCTGCCACAGGCAGACAGTACACAGCAAAGCAGTTGAATTTTTTTCTTCAGGTTTCATTGTTTTGCTTACTTTTCCCATCCATTTTCCCCCATGTTTGGGCTAATATACAGATTATGCAAGTCTTTGCCATTCAAATAAGTAATACTATAATCTGAGTTTTTAAAGGAAGCTTATGGAGACAACATCTTTAATATGGTAATGAAGATAGAAGTTGAAATCATTTAACTTCATTTACAAACCATGAATATGTATTATGCTTTAAATGAAAAGAAGGGCTAAAACAGATATAGTGTTTGTTCAATTTGCTAAAGAGAAGACAATTTGTCAAGATTTTTTCCCTCAAAACTCAAGCAATATGCAAATGTAGGAAAATCAGACCCCCATGTTAATTCCATGGCATGATGAATATTTTTATAATCCTAATTAGTACCAGTCATTTAGTCTAGCAATTTCCCCCAATCTAGCCAATTTGAAATTAAAATAGATGCCTTGATTACAAAACTCATTAGCAAAGAAGCACCCTTCTTACTAACCAGTTCATTTAAAATGCACAAACTGAATGAAGTGTGGAACACTTGTGTTGTCAATTGGCATAAGTGAAGTGAGTCTTAATTGGAAGCATTGTGAAGTATTTGTATTGCTACATGTTTCATTGCAGTATAATATATCATTCATTAAATGTAACAAAAGCAACTTTTAAATGGTTTAATTAAGCGGAGTTGGTGTGCTTGGTAATTTTTATAAAGTCGAATGTCACAATTGTTTGCATTTGAAGTGCTGATGGGTATTAATGTCAGGAAGATGAAGTCTGACTCTGCATTTATCACTCCGATTATGTGAAGAATGGCAAGTTTAATGTGAGAGGAGAAAATTAAATTATAGAACATTGACTTCTTACTTAAAAGTACCCGCATGTATATTGTCCTTGTGCATTTGGACACGGAAGCTCCAGAAATGCCTGATTTATGGGTGGGAACGGAGGGGAACAACTGAAGCGTCGGAATGAAAAGAAGGAGAAAATAACAGTTGGAGATCTTTTTTGTAATTTCTTTTTTAATTTTCCTTTTTTAATCAAGGGAGGAAGTAGTAGGTGGAGGGAAATTCTATCCAATATATTTTCATCTACTCAAAAGAGCAATAGAGATGTGTAGCAGTGCAGATTGATGTTCTGTCTGAGCCAAAAGTGGTGGGAGTGGGAGAGGAGGGGGAAATTGGCTGCAGACCAGGGAAATACTGGAAACAGGTCTCTATAGAAGTCCTGAACGAGGGCCAGAGAGCAAGGAGTTCGGTGCTGGTTTTTCAGCAGAAGAGACTGTAGAATGAGTTGCAATAGTGGCAGGCTTGTAGGCATAAAGTATAAGCCAAGTGCAAAAGTCACTTGCCGTGGATGCTTCTTCTCTGTGTAATCCAGATGTAAGCTGTTCTTTCATATTTATGGACTGTTTCAACCCCATATCAATGAGACTGCAAAACCCAGCCATGTCACTGATTTCCATGAGAAATCTCATTTTAATCAGACACTGTGGATGACCTGCCCATATCCATTTTGTATTTCCACTCTAGTGGAAACACTCCCCCTGATTTTGTATTGCAAGATGTGCATGTTTTTGCTGGAGGACTTCCTCCAAAGCCTCTAGAGACTACTGTATCCACTTCTGTAGAAGTGCCAGGGAATTGACATGTGGGGGGCTGCCTCAGCCAATGACCAACAAAATTTGGTGTGTACCTACCATGGTTCCCTCAGTTCTCATGTGGAACAACTACTAAGGGATGTGTTTTAAACTCCCCCTCACCCCCCAAATTCCCCAATGGGGGGTGTAAACTGTAAATCCAGAGACTTAGTTGGCTCTATGACATAGCCAGCAATGGCTGTAATTTCTCTACTCCTCTACTATCTCCCAAATAAGCTACTTAGTTCCTGTCTCAGTGTCTGCTCCTGGGGGAACTCTAAAAAACAGTGACAAATATTTTGTGATTTTGGTGTGGTAGCTGAAGATTTCTGAGATCAAGGACGGGGCCACAGCCCATAGATTTCAACTCAGCTCATCTCCTTTGACATTTCTGTGTTCCTGAGTCCCTCCTGGGCTGTGCCACCCTCTGGTTGTCCTCACTGCAGCAAACTGAACAATGCCGTCTCCCCCAAAGATGTCTGTCTCTGAATTTACAGACCCGTGAATATATTTCCCTAGAGGGCAAGAGGGACTTGGTAGATGTGCTAAAGTTAAGATCTTGAGATAAGGAGGGTATCCTGGGTTGCCCATGAGTGCCTAGTGTGATCACAAGAGTTCTTATAAGAGGGGGAAGAAGAATAAGAGTTAAGAAAGGAGATGGGGCATTAGAGGCAGATGTTGGAATGATGCTCTCTGAAGATGGGGCCAAGGGGAAAGGAATGCAGGCAGCACCCGGAAGCTGGGAAAGGCAAGGAAGTGGGTTCTCTTCTCAAGCCTCCAGGATGAACACAGCCCTGCTGACACCTTGACTTTAATCCCTTGAGACTCATTTCAGACTTCTGACTTCCAGATCTGTAACATAATAAATTTGTGTTGTTTTAAGCTGCTAAGCTTATGGTAATTGTTATAATTTTGATAAGAAACTAACATACCCATTGACCTTCCCCCAGCTTCAGTGGGTCTTCTGTACCAAAGCAGGCAGAATCCTCTGCTTACCTGCACCCGCTTCTAGAAGGCCCAGGCATCCACAGCTCCAGACCTAGGCCATTTATGTCATCCAGGTCATCTAGGTCATACTTGTGACTCCCCTTTACATGATCCATGCAATTCCGAAACAAGAAGAGTTCCTCCAAAATGGAATCATGGTATATAAAAAACAAACAAACAAACAAACAAAAAACCTATTCCCCATCTGGTCAGATATTGTATTAGTTTGGTTGGTAATTCTGCCATAATAAATATCACAGAGTGGGTGGCTTCAACAGCAGAAATGTTAAGTTCCCACAATTCTGGAAGCTTGAAGTCTTAGATCAAGGTGTCAGTGGAGTTGGTCTCTTCTGAGATTTCTCTCCTTAGCTTCTAGAGAGCTGTTTTTTTTTTTTTTTTTTTTTAATAGCCACACCTGTGACATATGGAAGTTTGCAGGCTAGGGATCGAATTGAAGCTGCAGCTACCACAGCCATAGCAACTTGGGATCCGAGCCACATCTGTGACCTACACTACAGCTTGAATCAACACTGGATACTTAACCCATGGAGCGAGGGTCAGGGATTGAATCTGCATCCTCATGGATACTAGCCGGATTCCTAACCTGAGAAACCACAACAGGAATTCCCAGATAGTTGTTTTCTCTGTACCTTCATGTTATTCCCTCTGTGTTTGTGTTTGCTTCTTAATTTCCTCTTCTTATACATAGCATATTGCTTGAGGGCCCATTCTATTAACCTCGTTTTACAGTAATTGACTCTTTTAAAAACCTTTACTCAAAAGATAGTCACATTCTGATACTGGGGGATAGGAATCAACATAGGGATTTAGAGGGGCCACATTTCAGCCCATAACATGAATAAATGTACGGGTTTCTGAATGATAAAAGTCTTACTGTCTTTGGGTCTCTGCTGCCATGTGTGAGGAGAGGGTGGGAGTCCATTGTGTAGCATGACTGCTTCTCAGGCAAATGGAATAGAACTGGCCACCGAGAAGGATGTGCTGTGGGGATGGAGTGGGGAGTTAAGGAAGTAAGGGTGGGGCCTATCCCTGGAATGGAAACCAGATCCTCATGACAGTCAGGAAGGTCTCAAATTGGTCTTTGGCTTTGACCTTGGCTTATGCTAGGATATTATGGCAGGTGTAAGAGAAAACATGGTGCCCAGGCCACGGAGAACACTGGGGAATAGTTTGAAAGAAATCTCAACTAGACGCTGATTTTGATGATCATGGCTATTTGCTTCTATAAGCCAGATTTGTTTTCTTCGATATTATTTGGAGTGTTCGCTTTTTGTTCTGTCTTTGCATTTGAAAATGCCAGTAGATCTCACAGAAAGAGGTTTGGATGA
Organism: Catagonus wagneri; assembly: GCA_004024745.2. Taxonomy (NCBI): domain Eukaryota; kingdom Metazoa; phylum Chordata; class Mammalia; order Artiodactyla; family Tayassuidae; genus Catagonus; species Catagonus wagneri. The sequence continues at coordinate 24,554,972 of PVHT021183705.1, read as the reverse complement.
CCTCAACATGTTACACGTCTTCTGACAATACATCATTGACTTCCCCAGAGCTTGGAAGATAAGGTTACTTTAGCTCATAAACCATGATAGTTTGGATGCTGTCTGACTTTCTCACCCTTTCCCCAAGCCCTCTGTTCACTCATGCAGCTGGGAAATGTATCCTCTCATTTCAGCCCAAATACCTTGACACTTCCCTTTGGGAGTCCTTTTCTCCTCCTTTACCTAGTTCTCCATCTCTTTATCTTTTAAGACTCAATGCAAATATGACTTTGTAGAGGAAGTTGTCCCTAGACCAACTTATCTATGGAAACATAGATAAATTTATCTCAGCTTTTAATAAAAAAAATCTAGACAAAAAACTTTATTTCAGCATCCCACAAACCTCTTATTTTGTGGTCTTACATTTTTTTATGTGCACGAGGGGTGGAGAAGCTAAAATGTTTTTCAGTGTTTAAGATATCCAAAAGTCTTAAATTGTCCCTGGACAAGAGATAAGGAAGAGTTGAGTTAAGGTAACCTTTGTGGGATTGAAAAGGGGAAAAAACTGCAGAGTGATGGAAAAGAGAAGCAGACTTGGTGACTACATAGAAGTCACAGGAAAGAGCGATGCCTGACAGTTCTAAGGTGGCAAGAGTAGAAAGAACACCACTGATCTCATAGTTTGATTGCCCGCAAACATATCTAGGGCCGGGGGCCATGCCCACAGTGCATTTCTTCCCTGACAAAGAAGACACTTGATTCTCCAACACACTGTGCGGGAGAGGGAGGCCCTAATAAGCATTGCTGCCAAGATGTAGCACAGAGGGGACAATGACCTTCTTTTGTGATCCCTTTTCCCTTTAGCTGCCTTTCTGACGTTTTGCCCCATGCCTCCCTTGGCGGCTCTGAACGCTGGAGGCTGCAGCCAGCAGTGTTGTCTGGGCAAGTTATTGAAACAAGGATTTTTAGAATGGAGACTTTTTAATTTGAAGCACTTGGTAGCGATACCAAGGGTTATAATCCAGAAGCTTGGTAATAGGCAGCTAGGGAATGATTAGGAAAAAAATATATATATATTAACTTTTCTTTCTTCAAATATTGTTGTCCTCGTATTGGACTTGAATGTTTTCATAATGAAGATGCTGAAAGGCAACTGGGAAATCTACTCTCCCCTGTTTATGTCAGGCATGGATGGTCTCTGAAACTGTTTCACCCAGAGGCTCCAGCTCCTGAAGGAACCTTTCAAGTTTCACCAGTAGATCATTACTCTTGTTCTAATTTGTCTACCATTAGAGTTATTTAACCTCTTTCCCTTTTTGATGCTGAAGACACCAGTTTCATAATCAGGTAAAAAGCTGATATTATTTATTTAATCACCATTACAGGTATCACAATATCATTATGAAAAATTCAAGTCCAATACGAGGACAACAATATTCATTACAAATAACTGAAAAGTATGCCATGATTTTGTCTTTTTTCCTTTGTAACTTATGAACAGATATAAGAGCCTAACAAATTCTAACAAAGACTCATGTTTTAAAATCTCAAAATATTTTTTTTTCTAAAAATGACTATTGACAAAATAAATGGGAAAATGAAGGAAAACGTAGACAGCAAAAACCATCTCTTACTTTTTAGTGTTTTTAATTAAAGGTGTCAACAACCTGCTCTTTATTTCCTAGATCCCAGGTCAAAGATACCATATTCAACAGGTACTTATTGAACACTTAACTGTGTACCAGGACCTCGGGATGCGGTGATGAAGGCTACTGATACTATCTCTGCTGTCATAGAAAGAGAAACATTGATCAAATGAGTAATTGATGGCAATGATGATAAGTCTACAAAATAGGGTTCTAGGTATTGAACCTTTGCCATGAGCAATTTTACTGTAGGCAGTTTTGGTGCATAACTAATTGGCCAGAAGACGATTTTGCTGTTAAAGGTAAAATAATGAAAGGAAGATAAAAGAGGAACATTATAAAAGGCATGATGAAACATGGGTACGTCCTTTCTCAAAGTCCATCGTTAAGGATTCAAGATCTAATGTTGGACCTAAATTCTTCACAATATAAAAAAATCTGCTTTGCATCTCTTCAGGTTTCCGTGGAAGGCAAACAAAAGGAGGAAAGATGCTGCTATTTCTTATCAATATATGTAACATATGTAACTGGTAGAACATATCTGGACTTCATTTAAATATCCTTTCACATGCTTAGTCCTTATATTTCATCAAGCCATCAAAACCAGGTTCTGTACTAAATACCAAAATTCTATCTATGTCATGTTTTCATCAAATAGCAAAAATTTGTCACCATTTTTAGGAAGCTAACTCATTGGGGAGCATGTAATCATTTCTTTTTGGAAAATAGGAGGAGCTTGATTCTTCTTTTTATTGCCTCCAACTTCTCATGTTGTGTGATAAATTTGGTAGAGATGACATGAGTGAACAAGCTGTTGTGTCTAAATCCGTCAAAGACTGTAATTAAAGCTCTCAATGCCTGTTGTGAATTACAAGCCACTTCTATTATATTTGCCATAGATTGGTAAACTTTTGGTTTCGACGGGTGTTGGGGGGGGGGTTACTTGGCTCCCTGAGGGATTTTCAGACTGCTTCATTATCATTTTGTGTGCTATCTGGCTTTACAGTCTCCTGTTTCAACTTCCAGTAACTTTCCTTATTACCATATTTTCTGTCAAGTCTCTATCCAGAGTTGTTATCAACCACCGTTTTAAGACTGCTACATCTACTCATCATTATATAAATCATATGAGTTCTAAAATTTATATAATATAAAAATGGGAGTAGTAGTGTGTCAGTGTTGAAGTGAAACCAAATTGTCAACCAGCTGAAACCAAACTGTCACCCAGTTATTTTATCTTGTATGGCAAAATTGCTTCAAGGCTAATTAGTTGTAGTGAAATTGCTTGCCCCAAAGATGTTTGTGACGAAAATACCAAGCATGACAAAACAGAACTATAGATTATCACAAGAGCCTATTTAGGGAGAAGGTCTGACCTAGCTTCAAAATTGTTTGATATAACATTTGAAGAGTTCTGTCTCAAAGATACATGTATTGAAGACCTAAGGAACTCTCTTGGAGTTAAATAGTTTTAGTTGCTCATCAACGTTATTTGAAATAGGACTAAGGTCACTCTACGAGTTGCCTTCAGATTTTTATAAACAACTTTATTGCGGTATAATTGACATTCAATAACTGTACGTATTAAAGTGTACTAATTTGATAAGTTTGGATGTTAATACACCCATGCAGTCATAACTAGAGTCAAGACAATGAGCATATCCACCACCCTCTTGTATTCCTTTGTAATTCCTCCCTCCCATTCTTCTCATCCCCTCAAGGTATTCACAGTTGGGGATTTGCTGGCAGTAACTCTAGGTTACTTTGCATTCTCTAGAACTTTACATAAAAGGAACTAACTACACAATATGTACTGTTTTTGCATGGCATATTTCTCGTATAATATTTTGAGATCCATCCATGTAGTTGCATGTATCAATAGTTTTTTTTTTTTTTTGAGAGAGTGTTCCACTGTATGGATATATCAAAAATAGTTTACCCATTTACCTATTAATGGATTAATCTAGGTTTCAGCTGTTACACATAAAGCTGCTATGACCATTCCTGCACATGTTTTTGTGTAGATATATGCTTTTATTTTCCTTAGACAAATACTTAATAGTGCAATGACTGGATCGTAAGGTAGATGTAGCTTCAGATTTTTGAGAAAATACCAAACATTTTTCCAAATGCCATTTTACATTTCCAACAGCAGTACATGAGAGTTACTGTTGTTCCACATCCTCACCGACACTTATTATAGTTAGTTTTAAATTAATTATATTGAAATATAGTTGACATACAGTATTACATTAGTTCAGGTATAGTACATAATGATTTGACTTCTGCATACATTATGAAATGATCACCATGATAAGTTTAGTTATATTATTACTGACCATATTCCTTATGCTGTATATTATATCCCTGTGACTTATTTATTATGTAACTGGGGGTTTGTACCTCTTAATCTCCTTTAATTATTTTGCCCACTGCATCACCCTGTCTTTAGCAACCATTCATTTGTTCTATCTATGAATCTGTTTTCCTTTTATTTTTTTTTTGATTTTACATATAAGTGGGGGACATGCAGTGTTTGTCTTTCCCTGAGTTATTTCACTTAGCATAATATCCTTTAGATCCAAGGGGCAATATTTCAATTTTTCATGGCTAAGAAATACTCCTTTGTGTGTGTGTGTGTGTGTGTGTGTGGTGTGTGTGTGTGTGTGTGTGTGTGTGTGTGTGTGTGTGTGTCTGTCTTCATTATCCTTTCATCTGTCAATGGACATTTACATTGCTTCCATAGCTTGCCTATTTTAAGTAATGCTGCAGTGAACATTAGAGTGCATCTATCGTTTTTCAGATTATTGCTTTGTTCTTTTTTTGTTTTTGAGTAAATACCCAGGAGTGAAGTGGCTGGATCATATGGCAGTTCTATTTGTAATGTTTTGAGGACCCTCCATACTGTTTTCCACAGTGGCTGCATCAATTTATAATTCTACCAACACTGCATGAGGGTTCCCTTTTCACCACATCCTCACCAACACTTGTTATTTATCCCTTTGATGATTTGTGTATTTTACAAATATTGAGTCTTCTGATTCATGAAAACATTAATTCTATTTATTTTGAGTTTAATTTAACTTAGCATGTTTTATATTGTTTTAGTTTAGAGTTAACTCTTTGGTCAGATTTATCCCTGAGCATCTCATAAATATGATTTGTAAATGATATTTTAAAAACTCAAGTTTTTGATTCTTTGTTGGTAATTTATAGTACAAGTAGAAAGAAAAACCAGTAGGGATATAGATGGACTGGACAACACAATCAGCTAACTTGATCTAACTGATATTGATAGAACACTTCAAGCAACAAAACATAATACGCATTCTTCTCAAATGCATATAGAACATTTACCAAGACTGCCCATACTCTGGTCCTTTGTGACTGGGTACAGTTATTGTAATACTTCACCTGTAAAATAGATCTATTTTAACTAGTTTCAGAAAATTTTGAAAATTACCTAATATAAGAGAAAGTGTTTTGAAGCCATTAGAGAGACTTTGAGAGACAAGAATTAATACTAGAAAAAAAAAAACCCTTAAGATTCAATTGTTGCTTTAAAATGTCAAGTTAGTAGAAATGAGAGTACAAACTTCTGCCCTCACATCTCACTGAAGAGGTAAAAGTAAATATTTCAGGAATTCAGTGAAAGATCCAGCCAGGAAGAAGAAAAACATGGCTTTGGGGGGAGGATGGTTCCTGGAAAAAGTATCGAATTAGCACACAGAGAAGATATTCTAGGCAATGCAGAAGCCTGAGTAAACTTGTGCTGGTGGAGAAAAGGAGGTATAGCTAAGTGTTGCAAGTAGTTTAGTTTGACTGAAGCACAGAGTGTGTGAAGGATAATAGATGAGAATTAGTCCAGGGTCAGCCACTGAGGGACCTTTGGGTGTAAGTCTGCTACAGAGTGTGTGCTTTATTATGCGAAGATTGGAAATTCTTCCCTTTCTTGTTAACATACTTCATTTGGAAGCTGGGAACTGTCTAAATGAAAATAACAAAGGCTATTTGAGTAAGTCATTTCTTTGCCATAAACTATTCAAAACCTAAAGGTGATCTTTAGCATTGCCTTTCATTAACCTCACGTGCGTGGACTTCAGATTTGCTTCAGAATTTAGAATGCAAACTTTTCTGTCCAACTCTCTTTGTCACGGTCTGAGACTTGGGCTTTCTATGAAGAATCTTATCCCAGTTAAGAAATCCAGTCTTGATCAGGCAAGGACCCGACTTAGCCCTTTGTGGATGCGTCTTATCTCTCAGAGAAGAAGGTGCATCCAGGATTGTGGGTGGGAGAGATGTGTATGTGTGCTTTTTATTTTCTGAGGACTGTCCCCTCAGGGATTGTCTCTACAGTGATTAAAACCTGGGACATACAGTGTAGGTTGTCCTGATCCTTTCTGCAGTGTCTGTTTCATGTGTACAACATCTTGGCTCTGAAATACGACCCTGATTTACTCATGCCAGCCCTTACTTCTCCATTCTCCAAATCTTTGCTGAGGACTTGAAGGGTTTTAGTAACTGCGTACAGTGCTTTTGTAGATACGATAATGAATCACACTTTTCTGAAGTAGCTCAGTCTGGTGAGAGGGAAAAAGTAATGAACTGTTGATCACGCATATTGATATCAGAGCCTCAGAAATGACTAATGGCTTTCAGAGAATACCAGCAGGGAAGGGTCTTTAGAGAGTACACAAAATTAAGGGAGTGAGCTGGCCCTTGAAGGATGAAGAGGATTTCATCAAAGAAAGAAACCTACTGGGGTTCTTAGGTGCTCAATACACACTTGGTGACAGGTCAGCTTTAGAGAAAGGCTCAGTTAAGTCAATACTTTAGGGCACATTTCATAGTTAATATGCAGCTGAAAGTAGACACATAGTATAGGCTCTGGAGAGAACCGGACTTGTACTTAAAAGGCCTGGATTTATAATCTTTTATAATCTCTTTTATCCAGATGTGTGACCTGTGGTGGATGGTTTAACATCTCTGAACTTGCTTCTGTTTGTGTAGAATGAGAATAATGATGGAAAGCTCGCGGCTGTGTTATTGGAGTCCTATAGGAGAAGGATTCTTAGCTGTGCTAATTATTTTTTTTTAAATGTGAGATCTCTGCTGGGCATAAACCAGTTTTACCCCCTGTGGGACCCCACAATTGAGCAGGTGACACTGATTTTCACATGCTCTGGCCTCTGATTGGCTGAGCTAACTCAGATTCCTTTCTCCTTCTTGCCAGAGATTTTATTTTTCTGTTTACTTATTTTGTGTTTTCTAAAAATTTCTTTTGCTACCTTGAATTTTAACTTTTCTAGGGCTTCAGGGAATATTTTATCTGGGAAGAAATTATCTCCCAAGATACCTCGAGTTTTCAGTTTCCTTGATGCCTAGTTGTACAGACTCAAAACTAGAAAGGCCAGAGGACTTTGGCAAAGCAGACCACCTGGGTAATAGCCGGCTAGGACCGTATATCATTGAGAACATTTTCCCAGCAGAAAATCATCAGGCCGTGATTAATATGGAGTGTGGACGTCTGTGGCTGGACTATTCTTGCTCATTAAGTCATAAGCTGGGATTCTGATTCTATTTGCAATGCATCAGGGCCCATGTTATCTAATTACAACGTTGAAGACAGCGGTGCTTAGATTATTCAGCTGTTTCTCTTTCTCATGGAAATATAGACAGAGGAGGACAGTGATGACAACATGTGAACGCTGACGTTTTTTAGCATTTCAGTTGTGCCAGTGTCACTTGGTGGTGTTCCTTTGCATTGCTTGTGTGCATGTAAGTACTCATCCTCTGTTATGAAACTGGAAAAGGAGAGAGGTTCAAAAATACATTTATTATCATTTAGTTAATTCAATTTATTTTGTTTTTATTAATGCTTCTAGGTACGGAATTCATTTATATAGTCTCATTGGGAAATATTCTTGTAATTGTGTTTGCTTCTGCTTTTAACCTTCTCTATTTTTTATCTTCTTAGTCTGTTCTTATAGAACCTGTGAGCTGGACAGGTCTTTAATCGAACTCCAAAATCCTTTGTATATTAGCTCTGACAGCAACCGCGGAGCCTCTGTTTACACACTTCCAGTTTCAGGGAGCTCAGCTCCTCAAAGTAACCATTTCTGGTTTTTGGATAATTCTAATCATTAGCTAAGACCTTACCACATTAAAATAACATCAGCTTCCTTTAGTCTTCTACATATTGGTAATAATTTCTCTTTTTGCAGTACTTCATTCAAACACTGTTTTCTGAAGCCCATAAATCCTCTCTCTATGTATATTAAAACCCTTCAATAGGTGACATAGCCTTAGTACCTGTCCTGTTACTTGTGTTTACTACAGGATGAACATCTCTTGCTCTTTGAGATAACTTCTAAAAAACACTGAACTACAGCATTCTTGTGTGTGGGGGGTGCAGGAAGCTTCATGCCCCAGAGGTTCAACTCTTGGCCTTTAAAGTACACACACACAGGTCTGTTCTCCCTGTCTGTGAGGAGGGGGAAGGAAGTGGAACGGACAGGGAGTTAGGTGTTGGTAGATGCCAGTTATTACATTTAAAAATGGATAAACGATGAGGTCCTGCTGTACAGCACAAGGAATTATATCCAATCTCTTCGGATAGAACATGATGGAAGATGGTATGAGAAAAAGCATGCATATGTCTGTATGACTAGGTCACTATGCTGTACAGCAGAAAGTGGCATAACATTGTAAATCAACTATACTTTAATAAAAATAAAATTTAAAAAAAGTGCACCCACAGTTTGAAAGGATGCTTTATGCTCCCCAACCCTGGGTTCAAGTTGAGTTTCAGCCTGTTAGAGTCCACAAGTGGAGCTGGAGTTTCCTCAGTGGCTCCCTACCCAATCCCACAATCTCTTTCTCTCATACTTTTTCCCACATGGCGATGGATTAGCTTTCCCATCTGCCACCTCTGGTTTGGTTCCTGGTCCTCCATTGTCCCCCCAAACTCTTGTTCCATTTTTGGCAATGGTGGATGAATCAATACAGTGGTAGCATAAAGCACAGTCTTCTCAAAGCTCAGCTCCAGTCATGCCCTCTTCTACTAAATGAATGAATGAAGAGAATATAGCAAAACCAAAAATAAATGTCCTACATAAAGAGACCAGAACAGACTTCTGGAACCATTCTTTAGGATATAGAAGAAAAGACAGTGGGAAGTCAGGACACTTTAACACCTAATATACTCAACATTGTGCCAAATGTTTTTCTTATGCTAATTTTAATATTCCAGCTTCTTTCTGATTCATTCATTAAATTCAAACCTCACAGTGGTTTATTTGTGTGTGTCAGGGCAAGTGGGTAGGGGTTAGGGGGTATGTATGTGTTTTAAGTATTATTTGTCTTCATAGGGAGTCATCTTTATGCTTTCTTACAAGGTTTCCTGTAAAATATCCCTCATGGATTTCATTTACTTCTGTTTGAGCCCTAGGTGTATCAGTGGCTATGGATATGTATCCAGGTCATATAAATGCAGGTCATGAATGCTGGTTATATGAATTCAAACTCTAGACCTATAATGGTAGCTATCCTGAGATTTCGATTCCTTTTGGGTGACTATTCCCACACCACCCTAATCCAAGGCTCTCATCAGAAGGTAACTTGTTATTGCCTGTCCAGACACTGGCTAATGTATTTTGAGGCTCTGTGTCATGTCTAGTAGCAATTTAGATTTTATATATAGGGTATTTCCAGCTATTTACCTTGTAGGACCTAAAGACTTCTGTTTTCCTTGGGTAGATCTTAGAACCCACTCTCAGTTCCCAGAGCTTATATTGAGTTCACAAATACCATAGATCATGACTGAATGAGCCCCTGATTAACCCTTTGTGTTTTTTGGCTTTTTGTCATTTTAGGGCCACACCTGTGGCATATGGATGTTCCCAGGCTAGGGGTCTAATCGGAACTGCAGCTGCCGCCTCCACCACAGTCACAGCAACACGGGATCCGAGCCACGTCTGCGACCTGTACCACAGCTCACGGCAATGCCAGATCCTTAACCCACTGAGCAAGGCCAGGGATTGAACCTGCAACCTCATGGTTCCTGGTCGGATTCATTTCCACTGCACCACGACAGGAATTCCCTGTTTTGTTCTTTGCTCTTAGGGCTGCCCCTGGGACATATGGAAGTTCCCAGGCTAGGGGTCTAATCAGAGCTGCAGCTGCTGGCCTACGTCACAGCCACAGCAATGCAGGATCCAAGCCACATCTGAGACCTACACCACAGCTTGTGGCAACGCCAGATCCTTAACCCACTGAGTGAGGCCAGGGATCGAACCTGAATCCTCATGGATACTAATCAGGTTTGTAACCCACTGAGCCCCAACAGTAACTCCTTTGGGTTTGAGTTTTCAGTTTGATTTTGACACATAGGAATTTCCTTCTAAGCTTGGAAACTATTTAAGATTCTGAGTTTTATTTTATTTATCCTGTCAGAAGTTTTGTTAGGAGATGGAGTCCCATTCAGTTGTGGCCTATTTCTCCTAAATAATCTTCAAACTGACCTTATGAGATAGGTAAAATTACCTTGATTTTATGGCTAATGGTATCAAGGTTTAGGTTGGTGAGGTAAGTTTTCAGAGGCCACACGGCCCATAAGTGGGAGAACAGAGATAAACAGCATCCAGCAAAGGTGACAAAGGAAGAATGTTCCTGGAAGTAGGAAGAATGTTCCTGGAAGTAAGAAGTAATTCAGAAATGAGCAATGTCAAACGGAAGGAGAGAGGTTCAAGTTTTAGTCAAGAATCAAAAGCTGTTAAAGGGGTAAAATCTTTGGGTTTGGTAATTTTGAGAAAAGAACATATTGCATCTAAGTGATCCTTTGATGTGTGCCTAGAGGGCAGGACTCTGCTGTCCTGTCCTTCCTTTAGCACACTTGCAGATAGGTGCGTAAGTGCTTTCTGATGGTGACAGTGATTATCCAAAATTTTCCTGGAAATTGCACTTCCCATTTGAAAAATTATGCAAAGCTATGGGAACCGGTCCAGCTTTATGCTCACCCTTTGAATACACGTTTTTCTTTGAAAAGTTGCCTGTGGAACCCTCCTCAGGGGAAAAATATTGAAAGGAAGGATGGGTTAGTGACAGGCCAATTAGAGGAGGTGGTTTCAAAGAGAGGCAGAACATTCTTGAACAAGTACAACACATTGAGCATTGTGTTAAGCTCTGCCTACTCAGCGTCCCTTTCAACCCTTTGGAGGCAGGCTCTGTTGTTCCCATTTTAACAGTAAGGCAGTTAAGGTTTTAGAGCATCAGTGTGGCTCAAGGTACTGGACGTAGAAGTGACAGAGCTGGGATTCAGACAGAGGCTGGTCCGATATCCATGGTGAGGCATCTTCATTCTCCAGGTCCCAGAATGAGATCTGTTTAAGCAGTTCTTGAAATTCCGCTGGGCCCAGAGAGGGTTGTGACCACTGGAATCAAAATGAGAGATCATTGTGTTCCAAATTTTCTTCCAGACACTAGCCGGATGCCCAGGTGAGAACCAGGTGACAAGTGATTCGGGACATTGATGGCCTCTTAATCTGGCCCACTTGTCTCTCTGTAAGAGCAGACAAAAGCTAAACGGCTGCAAGCTGAGGAAGGGGTGTCTGCATCATGACAGAGGAAGGCAGACATGGAGATCTGCCTTGATTCACCTGGAGCCCCTTTTCACTAACTGAGTTCATTTATATATTCCTTCATTTTATAGACATTTGTGAGTTCATCTTAGTTGTATAACTCTTTATGGAGAACAGGCTTGTGAAGGCAGTAACATCAGAGTGACGAGAATAAGGGTTTATATCCTAGAGAGTGAGCTGAGTGCCTGGCATATGTCAGGCAGTGAGCTAGGGGATAAACACTGCAAAGCGTATGAGGGAGTGAAGAGGTAAGCTGTCCATTACAGTAACTGTTAGCCATGTGTGGCTATAAACTAAATTAATTACAAATAAATAAGATAAACATTCCCTTCCTCAGCTGCACAAGCCACATTTCAAGTTCTCTGTAGCCACATGCATCTAGTACCCAGGTACTGATTTGCACAGCTAGAGCCCGTTTCTACCACTACCAGATGTGCTACTGAACAGCATCAGTAAGGGGGAACCTTGGCTCTGGAATCAGCAGGCCTGGCTCTATCCTTTAGCAGCTGCATGTCTGTGGGTGTTTTCTTGAGCACATCAAAATAAAACTCTCTGCCTGTTTTTCCTTGTGTCTAAAAAACACGGAACGTAATGAACAACAAAATAGGGAACATCTTACAGGACACTCACTATGTTTCAGGCATCACAGTAACTGCTTTATTTGCTTATTAATTAATTTTATGGCCACCCTATTAGTTAAAAAGTCCTACAGCCCTTTAATGGAGCTGGATGTGAAACCGGAATCTGGAATTAGCACTCTCAATTTTGACTATAATTCCTAACAAGAGCATCAGTTCTATAGTGATGCTGGAGTTTTAACCGTGGACATCTTAGCATCTGCCTGGTATAGGGTGAGAGCTGACAAAATGTTAATTATTATTATTCTGGCCTTTGAGGAAGTTACAAAAAACTCTTAATTTTTATTCTCTTTAAGGATCTGGGAAACGTGGATGCCTTGTTCCTTTTATGAGTGGAAAAGAGCAGAATACAGCAGGAAAAAGATTAGTGGAGACAGAACCTTACCCCTTGCTATCCTGCACCTTGGACATGTCGCTGCCCTTCTCTATTTTACTTGTCTTCATGTGGGGGTTGGACTAGAATGTCCCCGGACTCTGTTTCCTTTCCCAAATTCTCTAATTCCATGATAAATGGGGCCTAATTTGCATTGCACAATTGCAAGTCATGTATAAATATTAGCTTATGCAACTGGTTAATCACTTAACATCAGATAAATGTGCAGAGCAAGGTGTTAATATGTTTACATAAACTGTACAAACCACTTCGCCATTAATTGTGCTTACCCAGCATCCTAGCAGGAGTGTGTGGAGGCAGGAGCTTAGGGTGGGTGCCTGTCCCCCCTCATTTTCCTTCTGACCAGACTCTGACTGATGCCTTGGGCTCTCTCCCGAGCACTTGGGAACTGGGGTTTGGAAAATGTTTATGCAAAAAGTGCAGCCTCCCAGACTGGAGGTGCACAGCCTTATTTCTGTCTTCAGACAGCCTGAGTTCCTCCCCAGCACTTCATTTCTCATCTAGTCACGGGAAAGCCAGGACTTACTGCTCGTTTACATCTGGATGTCAAACCCTCTTCTTTCTTCCTTTTTTCCTTTCTTCCTTTCCTTCTTTCTCCCTTCCTTCCTTCCTTTCTTTTTTCCCCATCTCTAAATTTTACCGCAGGAAATCCAAGACAATTTCAGGGCAGTTATGGGAAATTTTTCAGGTGTGATACAGATTCTCTAGGTTTTTGTTTCATTGATTTTTATGGGGCTGTGGATGGCTGTAAAATCAGAGCAGGCACAGTAAAGAGGTCTGCCTGACAGCCTGGCCTCTGCGGGAAGACAGGAGGGGCTGGGGTCAGAGCAGGATGGCCCCAAGGTGAAGGGATACACTTTGACCTTGTATCAGCCATGGTCCAGGCCTTGAGGAGGAGGTTGGGCTGGCTAGATTTCCGGTGAGACCTGAGGGAAAGGACATCTTTCAGAGGGACATGCAAGATTAAGGGAAGCAGCATTGCAAGGCACTGGGAGCCAGCAGTATCAGGAAGCAGCAGTAGGAAGCGTCAAGACCCCAGGGTTTGAAGGAGCAAGCACTCCATGAATTCCCCAGTGAACTAAAGTGGTTGGGGCAAAACTGGACTGCCTCAGTTGAAGTCCTAGGAGAGGGAACCCCTGCCACAAATGTGAGGCACGGCAGGGGGACAAGAAGTTGGAAAGACAAGTCCTAACCTTTCTATCCTCTCACCTGCCTAGCTCCTGCCTGCACCTGCCTTTGGCTGAACCACCTGGAAGGTGAGGGAGCCAGGTGGGCGGAGGCAGTCCTCGTGGGTGAGCCCTGTGGGGGCAGGCATAGAACAGGACAGGGAAAGACAGAAAATAGCTGCAGACAAGTAGGGACTGGCATAGACAGATGTGGACAGCTGTGAAGAGTGTGAACATGAGGTAGTGAGAGGGTGGAGAACCTGGGGAGAGGTGGCGGAGGGAACTGGTGATGTGAGGTTCAAGTTTTTCCAAGTCTCCCCACTTCTTCCATTTGTAATAAACTGCTTTCTAAACAGATCAGCACCAAACACTAATGGAATTATTACTATATATGGGCAGCTGGGAAAGGCCATCTGCTTTGAATTAGATAGACTTGCATTTTCTTTTCTTTCATTTTCTTTTACTTTGTTTTCTTTATTTAAACTGAAGTATGGTTGACTTATAAGACTGTGTTTGTTTCAGGTTACAGCACAGTGATTCAATTAGATAGATAGACAGATAGATATAGATTCTTTTTCAGATTCCTTTCCCTTACTGGTTATTACAAAATATTCAGTATACTTCCTTGTGCTATACAGTAGGTCGTTGTTGGTTATCTATTTTAATGTGTATATGTATGTTCTTTTAAATCCTGGTATAGTTGCTTATTAGCAGGGTGGCCTTCAAATAGTTACTGAACCTTCTCATCCTCAGTTTTCATGTCTGTAAAATAGGACTAATCCTATAAACATCCCAGTATTGCTATTAAATTGGAATTAGATAATGAACGTAGGACACCTAGCATTAATTCAACAATTGCACCCTGGGATGAATGGCATTAGCTCTTGCAAACAGCTAGCCAAAAGTCCAGCTAAAGGTAGATATTCGTTGTACACATGTAAACAAATGTGGAATGATACAGATTGTCATAAGTAATTATATTAATAAAGAAATGTATGCACAGGTTCATACCCAAAGTGTTGAGAAGGCAAAGGCCAGTGTGATAAGTGGAAGGATGCTTGTAGTGGGGATCAAGGAAGTCCTTTCTGAGGAATCAGTACAAAGGCTGAGATTTGGAGGATGAATGAGTAGAAGGAAGAAAATACGTGGCAGATGGAATTCTGTTCTCTTTGTGTCTTCTCTCTCAGAGGCTGCTCCTTCTCAGAAACCTTTTGTGGTTCTGCCTCATCTATCTGACCTCTCCAGATACCGAAGAGCCTTTGAACCCGATTCTTGGACCTCTTCCCGTCGCTGGCCTCTCTCGTTCCCTTTATGATCTCATCCAGGCTTGTGGTTTTAAATACCATTTATTTGTCCTAATTATTTGTTCAGGTCTCTTTTCTATACTCGAGATTTGTTCATCTCCAGCTGCCTACTTGACCTCTCAATGCGGATATTTCATAATTATGCCAAATAATTTTAAATTAAACACCTGGTTGCTATGAAATCCCCTTCACAAATTTGCTTCTCTCCCTGTTTCCTTCCAGTTTTTCACATCAATACTTTGGAGTCTTGACTCTTCTTTTTATTTCATACTCTACCCTACCATCCGTCCCCAAGCAAATCATCTTGGCTTTATTTATTTTTTATTTTTATTTTTGCTTTTTTAGGGTTGGCATATCGAGGTTTCCAGGCTAGGGGTTGAATGGGAGCTGCAGCTTGCTGGCCTGCGCCACATATTGAGGCAACACAGGATCCGAGCTGGGTTTGTGACTTTTACCACAGCTCATGGCAATGCTGGATTCTTAACCCACTGAGCGAGGCCAGGGATCAAACCCAAATCCTCATGGATACTAGTCAGATTTATTTCTGCTGTGTCACAACAGGAATGTATTGGCTTTATTTTTTTAAAACACATCCAGGAGTTCCCATTGAGGCTTAGCAGGTTAAGGACGCAGTGTTGTCTATGTGAGGACACAGGTTCAATCCCTGACCTCACTCAGTGGGTTAAGGATCCAGCATTGTATCAAGATGTGGTGTAGGTCGCAGATGTGGCTTATTATCTGGTGTTGTCGTGGCTGCGACGTAGGCTGGCAGCTTCAGCTGTGACGGATCCCTAGCCTGGGAACTTCCATATGCCACAGATGTGGCCATAAAATGAATGAATGAATGAGTAAATAAATACTCATGTTGAATCCAAACACCCCTCCTCCAGCTCTCCAGTCTGGTGCATGTCCCCAAGGTCCCTCATTCATGTGGATTATTGTAACAACCTCTTCCTCTCTTTTCTACCTACCATCAGTTCTCTATAAGGCACCCACAGTGATCTAATAAAATATAACTGTTATGTCATCTGTGATTTAAAATTTCCAAAGAATACAAAAAGGCTAATTCAGAAAGTTATATGCACCCCATGTTCAGACAGCATTATTTACAGTAGCCTATATATGGAAACAACCTAAGTGCCCATCAATGATGAATGGGAAAAGAAGATATGTGTGTATATACACCCTATGGAATACTACTCGGGCATGAAAAAAGATGAACTCCTGCTATTTGTGATAACATGGATGGACCTTAAGGGTATTATGCTATGTGAAGAAAGTCAGATGAGAAATACCATATGATTTCACTCATATATGGAAAATAACAAACAAAATAAATGCACACACTAAATCAAACAAAAACAAACACATCGATGCAGAGATCAGAATAGTTACCACAGGCAAAAGGGTGGGTAGGCTGGGTGGGGGAGGGTGAAATGGTTAAAGGGGATCAAACTGTATGGTGACCATGGAAACTAAATTTTCAGTGCTGGGCATGCTATAGGGTATACAGAATTAGCAATATAATATCGTACACATCAAATATATATAATGTTAGAGGCCAACGTTACTTCATCAAAATTAAATAAAAAAAATCTCTGACAGATCCCACCTGACTCAGAGGAAAAACCCCGAGTCTCTTCCATGGCTCAGGGAATCACATATACTCTTCCCTGTGTGCTTGCCTCCCACTGCCCTGGCCTCATCTCCCACCACTGCTCCGTAGGCTCTCAGAGCCCCCTCCCCCCAGGCTCCTGTTGCCAAGCACAGTCCTGTCTCAGTCCTCTTCTCCTGCACTGTACGGGATGCAGGCTGTCCAGCTGGCTAGGGCTCTCACTGCCTGCAAGTTTCAGCTCAAATATCATCTGTTTAAAAGTGCCTTCCCCAACCACCCTATGTAAATTCAACTTCTTTCTGACCCACTTCCATTTATACAACATTATTTTTCTTCCTAATAAGTTGTTACCATCCAGCATGTTGATTTTTACATAGCCTGTCAGACACCCACTAGAACTGGAGCTCGAGGAAGGCAGGGACTCAGTCTCTTTTGTCACAGGTTGTGTCTTCAGTATCCCAAACAAGGCCTGGCAGGTGCCCTAGACTTACCTTCTGACCAACTTGATGAGTGAATGTGAGAATGTCCTAGCACAGGATCTTCACTCTAAGAGGTCTTAGCCTTGAAAGCTTATTCCTCCAGGAAGAAAGCCAAGTTACCCTAGTCTAGCATCGTTGGTTCCCATTCATCCTGAAGTCCTAACTAATGGTTGGGATTTTTAACTTATATTTATTAGGAATCTACTTTCTATATAGGCTCTGGCAGTGTTCTCTCTATGGCAAGACAGGTTTGATCTCCAGCCTGGGAAGTGGGTTAAAGATCCATTGTTGCTGCAGCTGTCATGTAGGTCACAGCTGCAGCTCGGATTCTATCCCTGGCCTGGGAATTTCCATATGCTGTAGGTGTAGCCATTAAAAAAAAAATCTTACATTGGGAATCTCATTTGAATTTTATAACACTTTAGAAAAGTACTATTGCTATACCTACTTTGGCCACTCCTCCAAAGAAGGAAAGAAAGAAATAAGATGAGATGGAAGCCTAGAGAGTATAACCAACTTTGCCGAGGTGAGTGTTTGGGAATTTGTGAGATTGAGGGCAGTGAGTGAGGAAGCAAAGCTGGATTCAAAACTACCTGCCTGTCTCAGTGCCCTAATTGCAGACCATGTTTTCTGAACCAAATAAAAAGTCAAGGCATAAGATTCATTCACAGCAGGAATGGTGATTAAAATGATTGTTCCATTGGTTGTCTATTTATAGAAGTGCACCACTGGGTACCAGGCAGGGTTGGCTAAGCTAGACATAAAATACTAAGCAACCCTTGGCATGGGCTTTGCACTCAAGAGCTAAGAAGGTAGAAGGACATACATTTGAAATCGAAATAGCAGCTGGAAATCCCAAAGTGTGGAATGTGGTCTCCACATTCCAGGGAGAAAATCTCTTTGGGTTGTGTCACAGAGAAGGAGATACTTGTGGTTGGCCTGAAAGATGGGAAAAAGAAATGGTGTAGTTGAAGAGGAATGGGGGAGAAAGAATAGAAAAAATCACTGGAGAAGCATGATTCTGGTTACATAGTTTGGTTTTTGGTTAGCAAATTCTCACTCAGCTTAAGTACCTCCAAAGAAGCCTATTTGATCTCTCACTGGTGGTCTCAGGTTCCTTTCAGTTTTTTTTTTTTTTTTTTGCACAGGCTTATCTCCATTTTAGCATCCACCACTTCATATGATAACCACCTTTATTTATTTATTTATTTATTTATTTATTTATTTATTTATTTATTTTTGCACAGTCTGTGCGTACAGTGGAGAAGACACCTTGTCTCTTTGTGAATCCCCAGTGCCCAGCACATAGTAAATACCCAGCATTCAGTTCTTGAGCAAAGGTCTGCGCTTCCCTGATGTCTAGTAGAAATTCCCCATGAAAGGATTTTCTTCTTCCTGTGAACAGTCCTGATCAAGGAAATATATTCAAGCCTGGCAAAACTTAAAGGCTGTTAACACCATTACGGGTGCATCTATCTCTCTGATGTGGCTTTAAACTAGCTTTGGTGTATGATTATGGTTTTTGTTGCATTTGAGTCATCAGAAGATGCTGGTGGTGAGATACTTCATAGCCAGCGTGATTTTAGAGGATGCTGTCCATCCTACTGAGTGTTACTGACAGAACAGTGTAAGTGGATTTGAGAAGGTAGCACTGCGTAAAGTTTTGACTGCACAGATTTTTCTTCTCTTTTTGCCTTGAACTCGAAGGGGGATTATGAACATAGAGACATGTTGTTTTATATTCTCAGGTCTAACACATTTTTATAGAACACCTGCTGTATACAGATATTTTGCTAAGTGATTCTGTGTGCTTTTTATCACACAATTACCTGGTGAGTTGGTAATTTCTTTCCATTTGGAAATTGAAGAATTAAAAATGGGTCATAGAGAAGTATGTGATCTGTTACTCTCCTGAGAGCTAGTGATTGCCAGAGTCAAAATGAGAAACTGATTATATTAGGAGAATCTGGAAAAGAAAGCAGAGCTTTAATTGTGGAAGGTCAGATTCAAGAAGCAGAAAAACATACTATAAATGTCAAAGTTTTTAATGCCACTGGCAGTAAACAATAAATGCTGAGGTACACCCTAAGATGTGTTATTTAGGGTCTCTGCCCTCAAGAAACTCATAATCCAAATGGAGAGAACAAGTAGTTAAGGAGGTACAATAATTGCCCCCAAAAGAAGAACGAAAGGATAGACCTGCTTTCTTGTAACAATGGCAATGGGGTAGCATGTCATTATGGAAATGTATACATGCATCTTGAGCAGGCCTGAGAGAGCTCATGACGAAATGAAAACCATGGATCTACTGGGATTATTGACTAATAATTAATTTTTAAAACTATGATCTTTTTGTGATAACATTTTTTTCTCAGTATGTGTGAGCAAAAAAAAAAAAAAAATAACAGTGATGCTGAAGGAAATGGTAGCTCTTTTTCATGGCATCACAGAGCCCTAGTCTAGGAAGAAAACCAAGCATCCTTCCCAATGATCCTGAAAGGAGACCCCTTCTCCTCCGGTCTCTCACTTCTCAATTTATGAAAGCATATTTAAGAGACTGTCGGAATTTAAGAATTAAAGGGATGTTGAATTATCCCCTCTCTTTACAGATGGAGAGATTAAAACACAGAGAGGTTCCAGGATTTGCACCAAAATCAGTCATAACTCATGACAGAGTCAGAACAGAGACCTCACTGCCAGCTCTGGGGTGGAAAGAGAACTGCCTCGGGTTTCTAATGTGTCTCTACTGTTTTCTGTGTTACTTGGGTACCTCACCTATCCTGTGCCTCTTAGTTCCTAAGTCAGTACGAGCAGCAACAACACTTCACAAGCCCCTGAAGAGGAGTTCTCTGTAAACCATAAAGTCACATGAATGGGAAGGAATGTTAATAATTCTGCTCCCTTATTCAGTCTTTTGAAGATGGTGGGGGATTTCTAGCATCTGCCCTTGCTCTGCCTGCTTCTTTGTCTCAAGTTAGAGGATACTCTCTGGGTGAGCCAACAAGATGCACCAAACAAGGTTTTTAGAAAGAAACCTTGTTTTCGTTTTCAGATGAGACCCATTCATAGAGGGCCTATCAGCATACTGGGCCACTAACCCTGAAGATTATCTACCTCTTAGAATAGCAGAACATCAGGGAACTATAGCTTTAAGCTGCACTCTCCCTTATGTGTGTTTCCACTGCATTGCCCTAGCTACTCTTGCATTCAATAAACATGAGGAATTTCACTGTAATAGCAACCAATGCACCCAGACACACACTTTAATTAAAGGAATACATCACACAATAAAACACATTTAAATGAAAAATCTGTTCTATCGGAAGTACACTTTCTATTTTTTTTTCTCTTTCTGTGGTACTTTTCTGATGTTTAAACACTTCTAAGAGAACAGGAAGGGGAGGCTAGGATCAGGGTGAGAGTCTCCACGGAGATGCTGGGGGTTATGGCCGCCTTGGCCCAGACATAGTGTTAGCTAAACCTTGTGTAGTGACAAGGGGCACAAACAACATTTTGTGTGGCCACATAGTTACTGAGATGGGCAAGCAGCACTGGTGCACGCAGAAGAAGAGGAGTGAGGGCTGCAAAACAGGGAAGGACAAGTTAGAGAAAATCAGCATAGTTCAGAGTTGACAGCACACCTAGTAGATGTCTGGCCTGCTGACTCTATGACTGTATTGTTCTTTGAAAAGTGAGCTAAAGAGCCATCTGTTTCTTCCTGTGCCAGTTATAGTAGTTTTTTTTCCTTATCAAGTGTATTGAGAAATAATTTATGTATAATAAACCACATTCATTTAAAGTATGCAGTTCAATAAGGTTTGACAGTCATAAACTCCTGCGAAACCATTTCCAAGATGCAGAATATTTCCAAAGCCTCCGCCAAAGATTTCTCATGACCCTTTGTAGTCAATCCCCCCCACCCCTTCACCTCTGGCCCAAGGCCAGCACTACTCTGCTTTTTACCACTGTAGATTAGCTTGCGTCTTATACAAATGGGGTCATACAAAGCATGCTTCTTCTGTGTGCCTAGTTTCTATCACCAAGCAGAAGGATCTCCAGCTTCCTTTATGCTATGCATATCAGTAATACATTCCCTTCTGCTGCTTTCTATTGATTACGGTATCTTAATGTTAACATGATTCATATATCTTTAAATGGCTGTTCCCTCTGGTTCCATACCTGGGAAACTCTCCATGCCTACCTGAGCTGAGGTCATTTGTCTTCACATTTGAGGAGTGTCTATACCTCCCTTCATTTCAGTTTCCTTTCCTCTTTCCATCAATACTCATGGCACATTGACCATGTCCCAGGCACCTCTAAAGGCACCTGGGTACATTAAGAAATAAACAACCCAAATGTCCATCGACAGATGACTGGATTAGGAAGATGTGGTATATATACACGATGGAATACTATTCAGCCATAAAAAAGGATAAAATAATGTCATTTGCAGCAACATGGATGGAATTAGAGACCCTCATACTGAGTGAAGCAAGTCAGAAGGAGAAAGACAGATGTCATTTGAAATCTCTTATAACTGGAGTCTAAAACACTACACAAATGAACATCTCAACAGAAAAGAAAATCACGAACTTGGGGAACAGACTTGTGGTTGCCAAGGGGGCGGGGGAGGGG
>PVHT021183705.1:24514248-24525274 GCA_004024745.2 Catagonus wagneri | reverse complement strand
AATGATGGCCATTCTGACTGGTGTGAGGTGGTATCTCATGGTAGTTTTGATTTGCATTTCTCTAATTATCAGAGATGTTGAGCATTTTTTCATGTGCTTGTTGGCCATCTGTTTATCTTCTTTGGAGAAATGTCTATTCAGTTCCATTGCCCATTTTTCAATGGGGTTGTTGGTTTTTTTGCAGTTGAGCTGTATCAGTCGTTTGTATATTTTAGAGATTAAGCTCTTGTCAGTTGTGTCATTTGAAATTTTTAACCATGACTTTGACGCATTGCTAGAAATACCATTATGTCTCCTTTAAAGATTAAGTTTTGCTTGTTCTCTTGTGCTAGTAATATTTATTTTTCCTGCCACTTCTGGGTAATTATCAAATTATTTGTTGTAATGAAGGGGAATTTCTTTAGAGAGCCATCTACTTTTTCTTGTCTCTGCATGAAATGGTTGCACTGTTGGGGTATGTGAAGCCAGAGGAGGGTGGGGTAGTCCACCACAAAGGCAGTCTCAGTGGCAGTGGCAGAAAGGCCCTACCTGGGACAGGCAAGCCTGTTTAACTGATTCACGGGGTTCCACGAGGCAATCAAACAATAGGAAAGTCATTTCCTGCTTCCCACTGGTATCAAGCAAATAAAGAGCCTTTGAATGTTCAAGGGTAGAAAAGAGGATCAGTTAACCAAAAAGGCTGGCTGGATCAGCCAGGAAATAAGAGGTTCCTAAGTATTATAATCTGCTAGTTAAAGCATGAACTTTTAGATTGCATGTCCAGTCTAAAAAAACGGAGGAAGAAGTCATGGGCTTTATGGCTATTATTATTATTATCATTATTATTATCATCATCTTCATTACTGTTGCTTTTGAGGATAGAACTACAGAGCAAATTAAGAAGAAGTTGTTAACACATAGAATATTGCTCAATAAATGCTGTATTTAAAAAAAATGATAGCTCTCCTTAATTTCTCTTGTCTCACAAGGATGGATCCTTCTTTGTTAGGCTCCACTTGTCATCTCCTTCAAATTTGTTCACTCTTTCATTGAGTTTGGCATGCACTTTTTTCCTATATGAAATCACGATGTCCCTGATTAGCAGGAGCTGCACTGAGATCATTTTTTTTTTTTTATATTCCCTGCAGTGCCCTATAAAAATGTCCGTAGCCAAAGCACAGTGAACCAACCCTCAAGAACCGGACTTTTGTATGAAAGTATTCACTGGCTAATGTAGCCTACAGAATACATGCCTCTCTATGGACTTAGTTTTTGTATGATGCAGTGTTACCCATGGCTATATGTTGTATATATAGAGTAAGGAATGTTTTGGTTGGAAGTGATGAAAATCCCATCTCAAAGGGGAATCTGTGAGTTAAGTAGGTGTGACATTCAAGGGAACACATGGTTTCAAGCATGATTGACTCTAAGGGCTCAAAGCATGCCAGCAGTGCTCTCTTTTCCTGCATCTTTCAGCTTTTTTTTTTTTTTTATTTTATCTTTGGTCTCAAGAAATTTTCTCTGCAGAGTGGCAAGATGGCTGCTAGCCACTCCAAGTCTCTTGCCCTCATCTCTTACAAGGCTGATGGAAAGAGAGCTGCTTTAATAGGAATTCTCGAGATTGGCTCCAGTTGCTTCTGATTGTGCCACAGGCCCACCCCTAAACTCATCACCAAAGGCCTCTGTAGTTGGCTTAGGCCTAGCTCATGTCCTGACCCTGACATTAAGGTGAGAGGGGGAATAGTTCCACATATTCTTATGAACTAGTTGGAGGACAAGGAATCCTGGCGAAGTTCAGGGTTACTGTAAAACAACACAGAGTGGGAAAGCGATGGAAACATCTTATGTTTATAAACATGGATCTGGCATTTTTCTCAACTACTTTTTTAAGGTTATCATGTATGAGGCTTTGTTGTCCTCTTTTATACGTTCTAATTTTAAAACAAAATATACAGTTATGATATAATACAGACTCAACACAGTTGGGCTGAATTGCTTCCCTTGGTAGAGTCTAGAAGAAGATATAGCTGTTCCTCTAAACTTTCCCTTTACTAATTATACATACATCCTCCAAACTCAGTTTCTTTCTCTGTCTTAAACTTATGTCCATGAGGGGCCCTAAGGAAGTATTAAAATCTTCCACCTCATCTGCCAAACTCCAACCTATTTTTTTTTTCTTGTCTTTGCTAGTTCAATAAATGACCAGCCCATTCTTTCTGTCACTTAAGTTTGGGACTTCCCTCCTCCCCTGTCATCCATGTTGAAATTATTATATCATACTGTCTTCATTGCCTTCACTTCCTCTCTATTCCAACTGTTACCACCTCAGCTTTGGTCTTTATTTCACAACACCAGTAGCTTCCTAATTCTTCAGGTGATCCTCTGTGTCTTTGCCTTTTAAGCTTCCTATACACGGACACAAGTTAAAATTCCTTTAGAGTAATATATTTGATCATTCTTTAGAAGTCATCTCTCATTTTATAGAGATAAAACTGAAGAGAGATTACGATAACCGTTGAGTGTCATGAGGTCAGTTTGCAGTTTCTATAGGATGTTGTATGTCCTTCCCACACAGAAGAATAAACAGTTGTTCTCCATTGCTCGTACTTTGAATTAGCATTTGTATCTTCTGTTCTATATTGCACCTACTGTTTCTACTTCTCCCCTTCATATACTTCATGTTCTAGACACATGTGGGTTGTGTTCATCTCTATAAACCTTTGTTGTCCTGCCTCTTTCCTTCCCTTCTCTTCTTTTACCTTTCCAACCCACATGTTAATGTACTTCCATAACCAGATGCCATTCTTCCAAGTACTTCCTGTAATCATGCAACAAAAAGTGGTCACACTCCTTCTAAGGCTTGATGTTCCTTCTTCCTTTCATCTAATACTAAAGGTAGCTGTTTCTCAAGCATGTACTGTATGCCACATCATATGTCGAGCACTTATTCTACCTTGCTCATAGATGTCCACTCCTATGTTGTATCTATGAACCATATTGGAGTTAATCTGTCTTATCTTCTTTTTTAATCTTCCAGAACTCAGAATAATACCCAGTATGCAGAAGACAAGCAATAGGCATTTGTTGAATGGGTAGAAGAGTGAATGAATGAAGGAATGCACTTATTTCTGAATTAAAGACCAACTTGTTGCAGGGGTCCATTATTCCTGGCAAATGTGGCAGATGAACTTTCTGTTCTATATCAGGAGGTTACTGTTTAATGCATTCCTTTTTCTTTCTTTTTCTTCCCTTAATTTTACAGAAGCACCAACAACTTATACATTTGAATGGCTAGAAGGTCTAAGAGCTCCAATAGTTTATGACTTCAATTAACTCAAGTGACTAACCAGAGTCAAATGTGTTCTGTTAGAAAACCCAATGTTATGTTTCAAAGACCTCATATCCATAGTCTTGTTGCTATATCAGGAAGCTTTCTGGATCTATTATTAGAATCCACGGAGTTGTCCACACTTACTTGTCACTGGCTGTTTGGAATATGGGTTTTATTCTTTATAGAATTAGAATCGTTTAAGGCAAGAGCTTCATTAATATTGCCCATATAATAGTTTCTTCCAAATGAACTTGCCCACAGTTTAATGACTCTTCCTTTTTCTCAGGGTGAAATACAAGGTTTGTAACCAGAGAATTCAATTTTTACAGTTTTTAATCATAAATGCATCCTCCTCTGATGATTCTGTCTGCAAACCCTATGCCCCATGTTTATCTCAGATGTACATTAAGAATGGGCAGATCATAGAAATGACAGTTTTGGGGAGTTCCCTGGTGGCTCAGTGGGTTAGGGGCTGATGTCACTGCTGTGACTGTCATTAATATTGTGGTATGGGTTCAATCCCTGGCCTGGGAACTTCCACACGCCACAGGCATGCACCCCCCCAAAAAAAGTAATAGCAGTTTTGGACTGTAGTAAATTGGTGTGGACATGCCCTGCCTAAAGATATTCCAATTCATTAAAAAGTTATTTTAGTAGGGCAGTTTCCACTGTGGCTTAGCAAGTTAGGAGCCTGGCTAGTATACATAAGGATGCAGGTTCGATTCCTGGCCTTCGTTAGTGGGTTAAAGGATCTGGTGTTACTGTAAGAGCTGCGGTATAGGTCACAGACATGGCTTGAATCCCACATTGCTGTGGCTGTGGTGTACACTGGCAGTTGCAGCTCCAATCAGACCCTTAGCCTGGGAACTTCCGTATGCCACAGGTGCAGCACTGAATTTTTTAAAGTTATTTTAATAAACCAAAGCCACTCTCCCTTTTCCCAACCCCCCTACCCTACACAGAATAATAAAATCTAGATTTGAATTACAGAGTTGAGACTCATGCGCCAATAAAAGGGGGAGCACCCTATCTTCTCCTTTGTACTCACCTTCTTTATGCTATCCTGTCATTGTACCATTGCTTATGGATGACTTTCGGTCCTTCCTCAAGGGCTACTAGCTCATATATCAGCCAGTTATAAAGGATCTTCCTTGTCTGAGCTCCCATGACACTCATCATCTGTACCTCCATTGCCCCTGACACGTAATGTCTAACATGGTAGTAGTTACAAGCAACACCCTCTGCTAGGAGATCACATGCTACTAGTGTGTAGGACATGTATCTTAGACATCAACATGCAGAAAGTGCATCACACAAAGCCTTGTCATTGCTAGATTCTCAGATGACACCCAGTAGCTGGTGTTTGATGCATCAGCGTGTGTGTACACTTAAATAGAGTTAACCAACCAGTTGAATGAATATCTCTTTGTGCTATCTTATGGACCTTAAGCACTCTTTTTGTTTTTCCATCTGAATCCTGACATATTCCCATTTTAATAATGGATAATTCTAAAAAGTAGTAATTGTAATAATGTTCCCTGAGATGGGATAATTTCAGGTGACTCACTGGGCATATCTCTAAACACACACTGGATGACATAAAATGTGCCTTTGTGGATTTGCCCTCAGTAGTATTAGCAAGCATCAGGCTTTTGTTTGATGAATTTTTCATAGTGTCCCTGATCTGCTTTAGAGATTACAGTTAAGAAAGGGGAATGTTGGGAGACATTTTGAATTTTATAATTTACTGGTCCCGGCTCTGTTTACAAGCTGTTTAGTTTTAGCAAACCAACAAATAAACAAACGAAAGCCAATTCTCCCACGTAAAGGCCTGGATGAAATTTAAAATGCATATTGCTAAGTGAAAGAAGCCAGTTTGTATAAGCTATATAACATATGATTCCAACTAAATGTAGTTCTGGAAAAGGCAAAACTATAGAGAGAGTAAAAATATCAGTGGTTACCCGTGTCTCAGGGGAAAGGAGTGATGAATAGGTGGAGAACAGGGTGTTTTTAAGGGCTGTGAAACTCTTGTGTGTTATACTATAGTGGTGGACACATCATTCCTCCTGCATTTGCCAAAACTCACAGAGTGAACACAAAGAATACAAACAATGGATTTTCGTTAATAATCTGTCAATATTGGCTTGTCACTTCTCACAGGTGTACCACCCTAATGCAAGATGTTAATAATATTAGGGAAGAGAGAGGCTGTCTGCGAAATCTGTCTGTACTTTTCACCTGTTTTTCTGTAAACCTGAAACTGCCCCTCAAAATCAAATCTATTCATTAAAAAGTCGAATTTAAATAATTGACATTAAAACATATTCCAGTTGTCAGGACATGACCTCTTAGATTAATTTTACCCTGAAAACCATTTTGGAAATCCTATTATGTTGGAGAAAGGCCATTACAGGGATGACTGTGGTTCAGTGGACGGAAAGTACAATTGGAAGCCAAAAATGGGGTTAATTTCCTTGAGCACTTTTGGCCAAACCTAGAGCTTTTAAAACAGTTATTTCTAGGATGCCGTGCAGATCATTATGTCTGTAGTAAAAAACAAACAAAAAACAAGAAACAAACAAAACTTTAGAAGAGACAGGATTAAAAAAAAAAATTGGAACATCTATGGGAAGGTAGTCCAAGAGTGACTTTGTATTCAATATGTTCCTTGTTCTATCAACCAATGGCACATGTCAAAATTTCCTCTCTCCCCTGATCCTAAGCTCACTCCCAATAAAAGAAATGGGATAAGCTATTCCCACAAACTCTCCTGTTGGGTGAAACACTTTTGTGGAGTTCTTACCAATTTCAAGTCGACAGAATAAAAATGAAACCAAAGCTAATAGATTAAATGGGTCTATTTGTTTCTATTTCAGTTATTGGTTTCATTTTTTTTTTATTATCACTGTGAGTAAACAAGGGCTACAAATAGAAGCACATATGCAGATTTATCTTTTTAATCTCCCAATTCCTGTCTGCTGGCTGCTGTTCCTGAAATTGCTTGGCCCATATCAGAGGCTGCCACTAAGCTCCCAGCCAGAAGAAAGAGCAGAGTTCCCACTGTTGGCTGGAGAGAGGAGAGTGGTGGTGGAGCCACTTTTCTGACTTAGGAAAACAGCTCCTGGTCTTCCCATCTTTGGCACTGATGGATTGAGTCTCTGTTTTGGGAGCTGCAGCTTTTTTTGTGTGCCTGGGGCTGTCGGCAGAAAGCTGTTTGAGTCGGAGGCTGTGTACCGTGCCATCTTGGCAGTTTTGTATTTTCAGCATTTCATCAATGCAAGGAGTAAGATAAATTGTAATTGAGACTGCCTTTCTATAAATCATGCCATGGAGAGTGAGCACATCCAAATGATAGGTCCAATAGGAACTTCTGTCCTCCTCCTGGGGGCAGTGGTGGGGGTGGTGTTGGAAAATCAGTCTAAAGCATCTGTGTAGTTGCTGAACAATGTAGTGAGGAAGAAATAGGAAATAAAGTCCAAGTTTCCTGGTGGAGTTATGAATGCTGGACAGGAATAGAATGTAAGGGTTGAATAACAAGAAATTATCAAACCATAAAATCCAGCTGGAAATGGGAGGATAAGCTCACAGGCAGAGTGGCTTCCATGCACTTACTTGGGCAGAAAGGGAACTGGGAAGCTAGCCTCCCCATTCCAGCCTAATATTTTTATTTTTATGATTTTACTCCATCCTGGTGACACTGTTGGAAGTTAGTATTCTTGTTACAATAGCGTTCACATCAAAAAGAAAACAAGATGGCAGAAGGGGGCATCTGTATCTACCTGGGCTTCACACTCTTTATGTGATAAGCAGTAGCACGCAACTGAACTCTGGGTGAATAGCCCCTCCTGTGTCTTTGTGGGTGCTCTTCCTGGTTTTTCTCAGAGGACTGCACACACTTTCTTGTCCTTGTATTTACAGACACGGCTGAGAATGCATTTGATTGTAGTCATTCGCTATTCTTTGGGTATGAAACACTGATATTGGCGGGTTGAGGGGTCACTTTACAGTTAGACAAAGATTTAATAAGCCCACCTTATGATTACTGGCCTCAAAGTGGACTTCGACATTGATCCTAGGGACCCTCTTGGCCCTGAAATGTGAAGTTTTCATGAAATAGGATGGAATTGGGGCGATGGAAATGGAGAAGAGGGAATCATGTTTTTACCTGACCTTACCCATGCCTTGCTTAATTTGTGCTTGAAGGAATATGAGTTTTGCCTTGTTTGCCCCGGAGACCTTCAATGGCTCTGAAACCCACTCATGTTTTCCCCCAAACCGCCACTGGACTGGAGCAACAACTCCGGACATGTATCTAGAAAAGATGCGGCCAAGGAGTGTGTATAAATGCGTGTATGTGTGTGAACAACCTGCTAAAGGATTAAACAGAGGCTTTTTTTTTTTTTTTTTAAACAGAGGCATTTTCTGAAAGAACTTTCAGACAGACCGACTGTGTAACCAAACTGGGTCCATGTGCCTGGTAACACTCAGCTATTTTAGGGTCAGAGACCTCGCTTTGCGAGTATACCGATTGCGCAGGTTTTATCTTCTCTTTGTTTATTTCCCTCTTGGATTTCTACAGTAAGTTCTTTTGAAAATCCTGGCCTCTACCAGCTGCTCCAAGGGGACTAAGGGAGGGGATTGTGTCTTATTTTTCAGGTTCCTCTCTGTCACTGCTGGGACCAGAGAGAAAGGTAGAAACAAATTCAGAGAAAAAGAATATCTTGCCTTCAGCAGGGATTTTCCTCAAGAGAGCTCTTTTTTCCTTGCTCAAACCCTTGGAGGAGTGCATGTTTCCTTTGTTTGTGGAGGCAGTTCCCTTGCTTGAGGACTTGTACTTTTGCGGGTCTTTCTCCCCAAGAGTTGCTCTTGGTTACACATTAAAAGCAACAAGCAGAGCGACAAATAAGGTCAGCGGGAGAAAGGGTGAATGTGGGGATGAAGGTCCTGACTGCCGGCGGCTGTCCTCTGAGCCAGGAGACATTTATGTGCCATTTGATGTCACGGTGCCTATGGGTCTGGCCTACCTTCTCGTAAGCCTTTTCCCTGGTAGCAGTTTTATCATGAGCTGAGCTAAAAACTCTTGCCTGTATTTATGAGACCAGCAGAATTATTCTTTCTTTGGAGAAATTGTAATTCCTACAGATTAGGATTTTGGGATCTCCCTCTATATTCTTTCTGTGTTGTGCTGGGCATTGCCTGACATTCTCTGGCTTCAGAACCTGTAGTGGAAAAAAAATAATCATCTGTTTACTTATCTGTTCCTCCATTAGATTTCAAGCTCCTCCATGGCAACTGTGTTTTGTTTCTGCCCATCTCTAATACTTAGCAGAACATACACAAAGGTAATTTATACATATTGAATGAGTACCTATCATCCTTTTATAATTGTCTATCTTACTTGTCACACACACACACACACACCAAAAAAATCCAAATAATAAGTTAATATATACAACCTTGACACCCTACAAACTCTTTCCTTTCCCAGATTTGAATAATAGTAAATGACATCCCTTTCTACAGGCTCAAAATCTTGGAATTGTCTTTTTTTTTTTTAAATCAAACTCAACTCCAGTACAGCAGCAAACTTTGTCATTTCTGCCTTCACTATATATCCAAATATGATCCATTCTCTCATCTCCCTCCAGTACCCAGTTGAAGAGTCCAAAATCTTTGAGCTATCTGTGATTCATCCTTCACTCAGAACTCACAGTCCTCCATCACCAAGTCTTATTGGCATTATCTCCAGAATATTTTACAAGTCCCTCCACCATCCCAACTCTGCCACTCACCTGCTAGTGGAAGTCAAAGCCCCTCTCTCCTGGACCACCACCATTATCTCTTCTCTGTGGTCCTCCACTTCCTGATAGTGGTCTTTAAAAAACCTCAATTACATTGTGGCATAATTATCCTTAAATGCCTCCATATGATTCCATCTTGCATAGAAGACCAAGATCCTATCAAGGGCAGACATGCCTCGTACATGAAGTCCTCTCTGTTTTCTCTCTAACTTCATCTCCAAAGCTTCTGTCTCTTGCCACTGCTCCAGCTACACTGGTCTGGAGTGTTCCTCTAACTCACTCATGGCCACTTCAGGGCCTTAACCCTTGTCTTCTTCCATCCTAGGTCACTCTTCCCATGTTCGCATCACCTGCTCTTTCATTTCATTCAGGTCTCTGCTACAATGTTATCCATTCAGAGAGGTCTTCCCTGACCATCTTCAATAGTCATTGCTTGTCTGGATTTATCTCCTACCTTGCTTTGATTTTCCTCTTAGCATTTATCTTTGCATTGCATTGTAGAGCTGATCTTCATTCTGTGTGAATTCTTCATTATGTGAAATTCTGCAAATTTACTTAGTCGCTAAAATTTACTTATCCCCCCAAATCAGTACTCAGAATGTACTGAGTGGCAAAAATTTCAGTCCCGTGATGTGTATGTTCCCAGAAGAGACTGAACAGGACTATACTCTGTCTTCCTATTTGAGCTCTCAGACTATAAGTGACATCCTTTTCGTGGTTTGTTTTGTGCCATGGATTTCTGTATTTTTGTGCTTCTCTTTGGTAGTTTCACCATTTAAAATGCCCCCATACATAGTGCTGAGGAGCTGTACTCTGTTCCTAAGTACAAAAGGGTGCTGACCCCTCACTTCATGGACTTTACATGGTCGTAGGAAAAACTGCCAACACTCAAATAAAAATATTAAGAAAACTATATATATTTATATATATACACACATATACATATATTTTTTTTTCAGCAACTGTGTTTTCTATTATCCTGTTCTCTGCTATATCCTTAGAATATAGTACCATGCCTTGTTCATGGAAAGTGTTCATTAAATTACTGAGTGATTAAATGGATGAAAATAATTAGTGAAATATTGTCAAGTATGTCTACAGCAGAAAAACCTGACAAAAAATGATTTCAGTCTGCCAGACATTTTTGTTTTAGTAGGCACTGTGCTGTCCCTAATCTTACCATTGCCCTGCGTGGAAGGTTTTCTTAGAACCTCCCTACCCTGGCCCTCAAGGTGGCCTGCCTAAGCTCACATTGTGGTCTGGCTCAAAGGATCCATGTTTACATGTTGTGAATCTTGGCTTATGTGGTTACTGAGGACATGGGCCATGGAATCAGACAATCTCATTTGAATCTGACCTTGACAATTACTCTGCATTTTCAGACAAGTGACTTAATCTTCTCTAGTGTTGTTTTCTCTTCTATAAGATGATGATAACCAGAGTTCTTCTACAGGGTGACTATAGGGCTTCCATGTGGTGATGCAAACCAATTAACCAAGTTCCTGACACACAATAAGTACTTGTTAGACATTAGTTGTTGTTGTTATTTTCTTTGGGTTCCTGATGTTGGAGACACAGGTAAATGGTACAGGTAACCAAGCCAGGAGGCACTCAGTATAAAATTCCTATTAGGACCCCTTAACCTATACTAAAGATCAAGATTGGCACCTAAGAGCAGTGGTTGGCAAACTTTCTGTAAAGGACTGAATATTAAGTTTTTTTTTTTTTTTTTTTTTTTTTTGCCTTTTGTCATTTTATGGCCGCGGGTTTATGGCCGCACCCGCGGCATGTGGAGGTTCCCAGGCTAGGGGTCTAATCGGAGCTGTGGCCACTGGCCTGCGCCGCAGCCACAGCAACGCAGGATCCGAGCCGCGTCTGCAACCTACACCACAGCTCACGGCAACGCCGGACC
>PVHT021183705.1:24495689-24514148 GCA_004024745.2 Catagonus wagneri | reverse complement strand
AGCCACGACGGGAACTCCATGAATATTAAGTATTTTAATAGGCTTTGCCAGCCATATGATTTCTATTGCAACGCTCAACACTGAACATGAGAGTACGGCTAGGTTCCAATCAAGTTTTCTTTACAAAAACGGGTGGATCATATTTTGCCAACCTCTGCTTTAGATCATAGTACTCAACCCTGTCTACACATTAGTATTACATGGGTAGCTTTAAAATACATATGCCTAGGTAGTCTGTTCCCAGAGATTTTGATTTAAGTTTTCTAAGGTGGGGCCCAGGCACCAGTACTGTTTTGCACATTTAGGCAACTGTAATGCGGAGTTGAGAACCACTGATTTGGGTCACTAAAGCCAGGAACAGAAGAACATCAGAGCAATTGCTGTCTTCCTGTTCCTCACTCCATTTTAGAACCTAGGGATCAGCACTTTCTGTACACTTTGGGGGTTGGCTAGGATGCAGTAAGTCCTCTTTGCTTAATGCACAGAGCATATGACTTTTGGATCTAGAGGGAAGTCTAATTATCTGTGTAATAAATGCATTGTACTTTCAGGGAACACAGTCCAGCTGTTGTGCATTTTAGCAGAGGCTATGCCATTTACTATTTAATTGTGTTCCAGCGTTGGCAGTTGGACAGAATAGTTTTGAGTGTAAACAGTCTGCCCATCTCTTTTTCCAAGGCTCTGGTTTCTGTGATGGACCTACGAATGGGTTTCTCAGGAGCTAAAAGGTGTCTGATTTAAGGACAAGTTACTCTTCTCTAATAGGCCCTAGAGCAGCTGTGACACTCCCACTTCTAAGGAGCTGCAGATATTCAGCTGGCCATCACCTACCTGTGATGGAAGTAGAGACTGACTGAAAAAAGGGCTGATGCATATAGTTATAAATCTCCAAGCTTCCTTAAGAGTGATCTAGAACAGAAGTTCCCATTGTGGCTCAGTACGTTATGAACCTGACATAGTGTCCATAAGGATATGGGTTCAATCCCTAGCCTCCTTCAGTGGGTTAAGGATCCAGCATTGCCCCAAGCTGTGGCATAGGTTGCAGATGTGGCTCGGATCCAGTATTGCCATGGCTGTGGCATAGGCCTGCAGCTGCATCTCTGACTGGACCCCTAGCCTGGACATAAAAAGAAAAAGAAAGAATGGTATGGACATAAAAAGAAAAAAAAGAAAAAGAAAAAAAGAAATTATCTATAGCAGAGTGTCTCAATGTGTGGTTCTTCTGCATTAGAATCATCTGATATCTTGTTAAAATGCACATTTCTGGATTCCACCCTTGGACCCCTGAATCAGAATTTCTGGAGGGGGACTTGGAATATACATTTTTAAAAAGGCATCTGAATAACTTTAGAATTTGAGAGCCACTATTGTGAAGAAAGCCCTTTCATACTTACATAAGAAGACAGAGACTGAGGAATTTGAAGTTAGATCATTGATAGAAATAAGGCTTGTATCTAAGGTCTGTGTACCAGCAAGATAATGATGTGTAACCAACTCTCCCTAAACTTAGAAGCTTACAACAGTGAACATGCATTATTGTTCACGACGCTGTGAATTTATTAGGTGATTTTTCTGACCTCAAGCTAGATTTATTCATGTTTCTATGGTCAACTGTGGTTGAATTGGTAGCTGTGCTGATCTTGGCTAGCACATTCTTCTAGGTAGAGCTCAGCTGGCTGTATGCTTGTCTGAGATGGATGTAAACTGGGTTGTCTTCCATGTGGTCCTTTATCTTTCGGCAGTCTAGCACAGGTTCATTCAGCCAGGGTGACAGCATCCTGAAAGACTGGAAGTGTCCAAAGCTTCTTAGGGGCTATACTCAGAACTGGAACAGTTTCACCTTCTCTGTACTCTGATGCCTAAACAAGGAGGTAAGGAAATGAATTCTAGCTCTTGAAGGGAAGAGCTGAAGGTCCTTTTGCAAAGATCTTAGACAGAAAGAGACTAAATCAGTTCAGCACAGCTGCCACACAGAGTCCTGGCCTTTCCAACAACATTTGAGAACCTTTGAAAAAAGATTTCTCTTCCAGCTTTTACAAATATTTTGGGAACATCAGTAGTGAATATTCCCTTGGGTTCTGCTCCTAGGATTACTGCTTTTGGATTAAGAATCAAAAATCATATATCTAAAGGGACCTAGGAACTCATTGACTTAAACCCCATCTGACACTTTAATTTCCTGATGGTATCAGCTTAATCAAAGTGCTCATCCATTTTCTACTTAAACACATCCCGTGACTCCCTGGAGAACTTGTTGCCATATGAGACAGCTTATTCCAGCCTCAGTGAGTTCTTTCCATTAGAATATCATTTATCATGTCAAGCTAACATTTACTTCTGCTGGATCACCTCTTGGTCCTGCTTCTGCCTTTTGATGCAGCAGAAGACAGTTTCATTGTCCTTCCACTGGACCACTTTTTCCAATATTTGAAAATTGTTATATACTTATTTGCTCATTGGTCTGTTTCCTGTGCTACAACCCCAAGTTTTGTCAACTTTTCTAGGTTATAGTGTGACTTCTGTTACAATTCAGTTTGTTTCCTTGATTACACTCATTTTTTTTTTCAATGGCAGCAGATGTTTTGGAATGAACACTGGCTTGAGAATCATAAGTCTTTGAATTTGCTTTGGGATCTTGAACAAGTTCATTATACCCACGAGGCCTCCATTTTCTCCTCTAGGAAGTATGAACATAAACCCTTGGTTTCAGTGTTTATTTTGAGTCAAACTGTATACAGAAATACCTGTCAGGGTCAGAGCCTCTTATTTTTCTGCAAGAATAAACTTCGAAGTACACACTATTTTTTATTCCTTTAATACTTGACTTTGAATGAACTCAGATTTTCTGGCCATATATTAATACTAAAATCATGAGCATGTTTAACTAGTTCACCTGGAGTTATGTTTCGAATGGTGTTTCATATGGTAGATAAAGACTTCATTTCTTCCAAATTGAAGGTGAGTATTATTGTCTTGATACTTAAAGGTAGCAATTTAAATTAAATACATGACCTAAAACTAGAAAAAAACTAAGTTTTTCCACCTATTTTTAGACACAAGTTTTGGGGAATAAAAAACAAATTTGAACTTGGAGAAGAGTTAATGGCAAACTGAATGCAGTGAAAAGGTCAGGAAAGTAGGTGATAAAGTGGATATTAATAGTAGGATGTGATGTGAAATAAAAACCGTGAAGGAGAGAGAACACAGGTATGGGGTGGGGGGTGGTCAGAACAAATAAAGTCAACTTATAGAGTTTTAGCAACATTTGTGTTCAAAGGCTATTGCTTAATATGAGATGTTTCTGAATTGCAATGCGTAAAGATGAATAGAATCTGATTGCAAAGGAAAATGATCAAGAGAGTAGGACTGCGGAGATAAAAGAATGGATTTTGGTAAATACTATGTGACTTGTTTTTAAGATTGTCTTATGTGACTACTAGCTTAGAAGATACTCTTCGGCATAAAAGAGGATAAAATGAATTGTGAAAATGACTTGTAAATAAAAGTGTTGCATAGATTCAAGGTGCAGTGTCCTTCATGCAGGGTGTAGCCCAAGGAGCCGTTATTCCTATGTGGTTATGTTAACTTGTTTTTCTTTCAAAATCAAGCAGTTAACAAAAAAAGACAGTACAGCACAGTAGCAAGAGTACTGAGGTGAGTCAGGACCCTGGGTTTTAATTCAAGTTCCACAGCTGATTAGCTGTGTGACACTAGGCAAGTCCCACAGGTTTTCTGGGCCTTAGATTAAATGTGTGTAAAAATAATTGTCCAGATTACCTCCAAGAACATGCTCAGCTATAAAATTTGTTATTCTCTGATTCTTTGGGAAGCTCAGTAGGATTTCTTACAGGGGAATCAAGGTTTCAGATGAGATTTCTCTCAATCAGGAGCCTGTAATCTATTTGAAGAGATTACCTGAAGTTTTGATGCATAAGGGAACAAATGACCAGATCAGCAGTTGGATGAGTTAAATAAAAGCAATTGGAGAGCTTCTAGGAAAAACCTGTTACTAGAGTCTGGTGGACACTGGCTGTAAAAAATGTCTGAGAAAGGAGATTCTATCCATAGGATATTTTTTCCCTTCTCTCCAACTTCTTATAGTGATGGGTTTTATGAATTTCCTTTTAAGAGTAGATCCTCAGTTTTCCTCTTGTACTCTTACTGTCTCTTTTGGCCAAGTGTGGCTTCATGGACGGGAGACAGTTTGAGCTAATTTTGAAAGAGGGGCAGAATTTAAACAAACTTGGGAAAGGATGAGGCCTTCCCAAGGAAGGAACAGAAATTTAAAAGGCTTGAAAAGGAATAACCATGTATTCATTCAGGACATATTTATTGAGCATCTGTTGTCCCAGATCTGGCACTCTGTCAAGCACTTGGGACTATTAATGTAGTGATGAGATCCTACTGTAGAGCACAGGGAACTATATCCAGTCTCTTGGAATAGAACATTACTGAAGATAATATGAGAAAAAGAATATATATATATATATATATATATATATATATGTATATATATAACTGGATCACTAGTCAGTTTCACTGTTCTGCAGAAATGGACACAATACTCAAAATCAATTATACTCTAATAAAAATAAAACAAAATAATGTTTCCCCCACTAATTAGAAAGGAAGATAGACCTCAATCATGTAATTGCACAAATATATACTTTCGTACTTTGGTGAAAGTTGTGAAATAAGAGGACAGGGAGCCATGGAAGCAGTTGGCAGGTGGACCTGGTGCTCTCTGGGGCAGGAAGTGATCAATAGGGCTTCCCTTAGGAAGGGGTATTTCTGCTGATACCTGACATGCAAGTAGCAGTTGAGTACATGAATGGAAAGAGGAAGGAGTGCAGAGTGGAAGAAGGACATTTTAGGCAGACAGGACAGTGTGTGCAGAAGCCCAGGGCCTAGAAATGTCTTGGCATGTTTGAGAAGCCAAAAGAAGGCCAGTGTGGCTGGAACTTGGAAAATAAGGGGGATGGAGAGGATCCTGGAGGAAAAGGCAAGCAGAAATGAGCACGGTGCCACCCCTTTGACAGAGTGTAAACACTAATATCGTTATGAGCCAGTTTCTCTCTGCTGGGTCGGAGGAAAGCATCTACACTGTGGATTGCACATTTGGGAGAATGGAGGCAAGCATCCTCTATGCTTTGTGTTCTCCAGTGACTCATCGGTACCTCTCACAGGGAGTTGAACACTGACTTAGGAAATAGAAAGCTTTGCTTATCCAAATATACAGACGGCCCCTGAAATTGGAGGTAGTCAGGTAGATAAGCCTGAGGAATCATACAAAAGTCACGGCAAAAATGAGGCTTGCTGTGTTAGCAGCCAGGGTGTAATGGAATCGCTTTTTTTGCAGTGTATCATCACCAGAACTCCATGTCTTCCTCTCCCTTGGTCATATACTTAAACAACTCCCCTGCCTAAGTGTGTTCCTCACATCAGGTTCAGGGTCCCGGTTGTCATAGACACCAAGAAATGATCACAGGCTCTCTTGCAGTCACCCTATACAAAACACACTTGAGACAGTTAAATGTCACCCCCATCAGCACCTAGTCCCTAATTATGCGTCAGACATTTTTTGTGTCACTTCCCCACCTTCAAATTGGGACTCAAACATGCACCCCCAGGGGGAAGTGGTGTAAAGAAAATATGAGAGACATAGAGTGTCATTATGGAGGGGTCACTTCCTTTGAAGATTTGTGAAGAAATTCATTTTTTAAAAATCCTAAGCACAGATATATAGTAGATGACAAAATATCCCTAGAATTTTAAGGTGATAATTAAAGACTTGAAAATGTTTGTCCTTATTCAGGCTGCTTAAGGTCATAACTCCAGATTCCTAACGGGAAGCTCTATTCCCTTTGGCTATTAGAGATGTTTTGATGAAAAACTTGGATGCACATTGAGTCTTAAACTGTTTATAGGATATTCTGTGCTTTTGTTGCCAACCTCTTAGAGTAATGAATTTATGAACTTGCTTTTTAAAAATAGTCCTTCATTTTTGGTGTTG
Source organism: Catagonus wagneri (assembly GCA_004024745.2). Taxonomy (NCBI): domain Eukaryota; kingdom Metazoa; phylum Chordata; class Mammalia; order Artiodactyla; family Tayassuidae; genus Catagonus; species Catagonus wagneri. Next base: position 24,508,135 of record PVHT021183705.1, on the reverse strand, counting down.
TAATCTTACCTCTTTTTGGTTTCATGGGAGGATGTTTTGTTTTGAAATTTGATGAATAAGTGTGTATCTACCTACAGTTTTCTGCTTTTATAACTTCCACTCTCACAGCCCATCTTTGAATTTCATTTTATCTTCACACCCATGTTCCTGTGGACTTTTTTTTTTTTTCTCTCTCTCTCTTTTTTTAAAGAGCCGCACTTGTGGCCTATGGAAGTTCCCAGGCTAGGGGTTGAATCAGAGCTGCAACTTCTGTCGTATACCATAACCACAGTAACTCAGGATCCGAGCTGTGTCTACAACCTACACCATAGCTCGCAGAAATGCCAGATCCTCAACCCACTGAGCAAGGCCAGGGATTGAACAGGGTCAGATCCTTATGGATACTGGTCAGATTTGTTATCACTGAGCCATGTGGGGAACTGCTAGATTTCTCCTCTTCCTCTTGAATCCTTTAGATAACCTGTTCATATCCTTTTCCATCTCTGCTCTTTCTCCTTTGAGATGTGGCAGTTAGATCAGTGTACACTGATCCATAGCCAAATGAACTGTATTTTTGTAGGAGGATGAGATAATGTTTGTTTTATTTCCAGCATCTTCCCTAATGTCCAGAAATCATCACCTTTCCTAGCTACAATATTTTTTTTTTTTGGGGGGGGGGGAGATTTATCCTTCAGTCCAGCTCCTACTCATCCATTCTGACTCAGCTTATGGCCCAGTGCCAAGCCTGGCAGAACTGACCACTCCCTCCTTCACCTTCTGCCAGCCCTCCCCTGCTTCCATTGGCAGGGGCCACCTTGTCTTGTCCTGCCCTTACCTGCTGACACGTTTGTGTTCTCATCTAAGTTTTCAGTTTCTGGAGATCAGGGAACCTTGTGCTATTCACCTTTGTGTCATCATACCTGGCACTGAGCTCAGCACATGCTAGTGCCCAATTAGCATTAAATAGATTGAGTGAAATAGTTTGACTTAATTGACTACAGAGAGTATTAAAAATCATTTTGAGATTGTTCACTCGGTGACATCCAATGTCAAAGAATAAAGAAGCCTAATATAAGCAGATACATCTTGTAATCTGGACTTTTGGAAATGGAATGTGAGGGACTTCAAAGTAAGGTTGTATAAAATATAGGACACAATTCAATTTGAATTTCAGATAAATGACAACATTTTAAAAATATAGGCTTATCCTTCATGTTACATGGGATATATATGCACAATTTTTTTTTAATATGAAATTCAAAGCATTGGGCATTCTATTCTGTATTTGTATTTGTTAAATCTGGCAGTTATTCCAGAGTCATATAATCTCACTTTTTCCTTCAGTCAGTTGTAGGTCTACACTAAAGTTCAGTTGCAAATTGGTGGTCCTCAAGCAGTACCTGGCTACCTGGATTAAGACATATCTTACTTGCCCTGCAGTATGAATGTATATATAAAATTGGTCTTTTTAGGGCTGTACCTGCTGCATATGGAAGTTCCCAGGCTAGGGGTCAAATTGGAGCTGTAGCTGCTGGCCTACACTACAACCACAACAATGTAGGATCTGAGCTTCATCTGCGGCCTACACCACAGCTCATGGATAACGTTGGGTTTATTACCACTGAGCCACAACAGGAACTCCATAAATTTAAAATTCTTTGACAAAAATGTAAAATATGGTGATTTCCCGTAAACATTTGAATTTTCAGACAACCTTAAAAATCATAAAGCATGATCACACTTGGATCAACACTCCTGTTCAACTAAGGAATAGCTAAGCCATTTTTTAGATGGAGCATGAGCTTCCTGGATACCCTGTTTCTCCCTAGTGTTGTGGAGAAATGTCATGTTCTAAATATTATCACGTTTGCACCGTGTTTTTCTTAGATTTAAGAAAAAAGTGAAACATTCTTTGAACTTACAACTTTATCAAAAGCAGGAAAATAAAAGATTGACCTAGAGTTTCAAATGTTTCAACAAAAAATGGGAAAAAAAATCATGTTGGATAAGTAAAGAAACTCTTAGTGCATTAAGTGCCAGCAAAGTGAACCTCTATCTAAAGAATTGCAAATAACAGTACTGTTTTTTTTATACCTCCCTCATGTATTCATACAAGGAACTTGACACCATTTGAGTTCTTGATATCCATTAGAGTGGCAGATCCCTGAGGGCAGAGCCTTTTTGTGTTTTTGGTTCACTGATGTGTCCTAAACCCATGGAACAGTGCCTGGTTCTTAGAGACATTTGATCAGTCTTTTTTAAATGAAGGAATGAGTGATATAAGCCATCTGAGAGAGACTGAAAACCTTTGTGGCTAGAAATCTTCAAGAAGATTGTTGGCAAATGGTGGCATCTCCAATAGAATGCCATGACTGGGTGAATGCCTACTTCTTTTTTTATAAATACTTTCATGGTGTAAATACCTTATATCTTCTGATGACAAAGCAAAATGGTTGCTGAAGACAGAAGTTCTTATCTATGTCCCCAGAGCTTAAAGGGACATTGGGTGGAATTGTTTCCCCTGCTTATCAAGAAAAGAGTTCTTTGGAGAATATCTGAGAAAGGAACCAGAAGCACATGTTGGAAAAGGAATGTTTGTTGCTAAGTGAGCCTGGTTGCTCTCCTGCCTACCGTAACCCATGAGATTCTCCCTGAAGCCCAGACAAGAAGTAGCCCAGCCAAAGCCTCCCACATTTTCTGGCTACCAAGGAAATAGGTACAGAGACCTTCCTATTTTGAGTAGGAACCAGCCTTATTTTATTTGAAAGACAAAGACCAGTGTGGCCACACAAAATTCAGTAGGATACTACCTAAACTCCATAGGTTTTGAGAAAAAAAAATCATACGGTTATACACTAAGGTTGAATTTGCCTACAGTGTAGAGTTTTTATATAAATATATTTCAAACCATCCTTCCCTCTGCATGGAAGGTTGGCTGGCTCTAGGGAATCTGGCTGGCACACCAAAAGCTACTGTAAAATGTATATTTTGTAGCCGCTTCTGGTTATGTCTGGTTACCACCATATGGTCATTATGAATTCACATTTATTCTTAGAAAATATCCTTAGGGGTGTGATGAAGATGCACAGGGCAGATAAATACAGGCAAATGGAAGTTTGACTTTCCACCACAAATTCAACAGTCTGGTCCTAAGCAAGACTTCTAGCTTTACAACTCAATGACTAGGAGTGGAGACAAGAAAACAACAGAGAAATATAGCAAGATCTGTCATTATTACTCCTGCTGGTAGATGTGAGATGTCTATATTAGTTCATAGGGCTTTTATAACAAAGCCACAGACTGGATGTTTTGGAACAATAGAAATCCATTGTGCTATAATTTTGGAGGCCAGAGGTCCAAAACTGAGATGTTAGCAGGACTATGCTCCCTCAGAAACCTATAGGGGAGTCTTTGTTTCTTCCTAGATTTTGATGATTTCCAGCAGTCTTCATAGCCTTTGACTTGTAGATACAACACTGTAATGCTCTGTCTTCTTCATCTGGTCTTCCTTTTGGATATCTTTACATTGCCTTCCCTCTGTGCCTACCCACCTATATGTCCACATTTCCCCTTATGAGGATATCAGTCATCCTGGATTAGGACTCATCCTGACCTCACTTTTATATCTGCAAGGACCTTATTTTCCAAATAGGGTCACAATCTGAGATACTGGGGATTAGGACTTCAACATATCTCTCTTTTATTGGGTGGGGTGGGGGTGGGGAATGGGACACAGTTCAACCCGTAACCTCCTAATGTAATCATATTATTCTTTGAACTTAAACTTTCCAGGTACAATTGGTTGTTCTTCCTGTGGAATAGTACATTGATTAAATTGCCTCTTTAGTTTTTCAGCTATCAGATGGTTTTCCCTGGCAGGCTGATGTAATTAGGGAACTAATAACTGAATCAATAAGGAAAAGAGCATGCTCTTTCATATTTTCCAGCTGTTCCAATGATTCAGTTAGGGCTCTGCGTGTATGTGTTGCTACTGAATACGTGCTTGTTAAGAGAGATGAGAACATGACATATAGCGAAAGAAGGGAGAGAAGAGGATCTGACTTGTTCCCCGGTAAAAGTCCAAGAATGACGTCCTTGCAGTGAAGGGCCATCATAAGACACGATACAGAGGGAAACATAGTCTCATGTGTAACTTTGTGTGAACAAAAAATGCTTCAAAATGCTTATTGCTTGAAAAATACATTTTAATATTGCATGAGACACTTTGGGTTGAAGCCATGCAGTACTATATAAGCACCATGTGAGCTAACACATTGCCTGTCCAAGGAAAGATTCACCGCTATCCGTGATAACCTCTGTGAAATACTATTGTGTCAAAAATCCCATGATGCTTTGTTTAATTCCAGTTCCCTAATGAAAAACTTAGAATTTCAATTCTTAACCTTTTAAAAGATAGATAGATAATGTATACATTATTAATAGAAAATTATTATAAAAATATAGGTGGAATAATGCATAACTTTGCACCATTATTGAAATATTATATATATATATATATATAATGAAGAAATCTGAAAATGATGAGGAGCTTTCAAAAAGTATATAAATTACTCATTGTTCTACAATTCAGAGATAACCCTCTTAACATTGTGGCATATTATCTCCTAATATATTTCAAGTTATGCAATATTTAAAAAAATTAACTTCAATATCTACATATTTTGTAGCATTTTTAATGTCTAGAGTAATGTTAAATAGCTTTGGTTTATCTGCTAGTTTTTTAAATTTTATTGAAGTACAGTTGATTTACAAGGTTGAGATAATTTCTGCTGTACAAAAAAGTGATTCAGTTATACATAAACACATATCCATTATCTTTCAGATTCTTTTCACACTTAGGTTATCAGAGAATATTGGGTAGAATTCTCTGTGCTATATATTAGGTACCTGTTGGCTAATCATTTTATACCTCAGTATGCATATGCCAATCCCAAACCACCATTCAACTCCCTCTCTACCCATCCTCTTTGTAACATTTTCAAATAAATTGCATATAATGAACATTTTCATATCATGAAATAATCTTCTAACACTTTCCATTGAATGATTGCCTATGTGTTTTGTTTCTATTTCAATGTTAGAGATTTCATTTTTTAAGTTACTAATACGTGTTCACAATAATTCTTAAAAATCCTGATAACCCAAAGAAGTAAATACCAATTGCCCACCTGTTACCATTGCAGAGATAGTTAGTATTAATATTATGACCTGCATTGCATGGCAGTATGATCATCTGAATTTCTATCTTCTGATGGTCATGGTATTTTTAACCTTTGTAATGCCAACACTCAGTTCAATGCCTGAAGAATAGTCATTTTTTAATACACTTTTAGTGAATGAGTGAATGAATGAATGAAGAGGATGCAAAGATCCAGCTTGTGGGAGATAAAACATTTGTTTCAGACTCAGCAACTTACTGTAGATTGAGAGACAAGGTGGCTCACCCAAGGCCCTTAATGAATAGGAGTCTGCTCTTCCTGTTCATCTGAATCAGCCTCCAGGCAGAGAATTCAATTAATTTTTTTCCCAGCAATCAAACAGAAGAGCTGAAAAAGCAAAACCAGAGACAGGAGAGACAGGAAATGAAACAGGCTGGGATGATGAGATCGACAGCTGAGCTCTTGCTCTTTCTGTTGGGAAGAACATGGGATGAGAGGAGCCATGCTTCTCCGAAGAGCACACCTGAGCAGGAGCTGCAGTGCATGGCACTCTGCCACCACCAGGATCCTCCAGGATGGAAGGTCTCATGATTTCCCCAGAGGACTGAGACTCTGTTGGTGTCACTGTGACCCCCAGGGTTTTTCCCTGACCTGTCACTAGAGTTTGCAGCAGAGGAAGTCATAATCTTTCTGGGTTTTATTTGATGGAATTTGGGACTCTGTTTGCTCTGACTAGAATCTGACAGACGTCTGATAGTTTTGGCTTGTGAAGGTTCCAACCAAAGTCTCTTCTATATTTAATTAGGAAACATCTGTCTTAATTCTGAGCATTTATCTATCAGACACCTGCCATGGGAAAAAGAGTGACCCAGTTCTCGAAATCCTGCATGGAATACTCCGTCCTTGAAATAAAATATGTCGATATATTCTTTCCAACGGATTGATCTGATCCTCACAAACCCTCTCCTTCCTCCCAAGCCCCTCTCCAATATATAAATATACATATGGATAGATATAAAACATCCACATATAGATGGCTGGGTAAGGAAACGGGTAGACAGACAACTGCCACCTGCTTTCAGCCAGTGACAATAATCACATCCCTCCTTTTTCTTAAAGTCCTCCCAATAAGCCAAGCTCAAGACATTGACCATATTAATTGACACCATTCTTCTTATTGTCCCTTCTACTCAGTCCATGCCACCTATTTCCAAAGGCCTAGCTTCAGATATATTTATCCAGGAAGCTTAATTTACCCATTTTTAGCCTAGTTTATTTTTCCCATCTCTCACCTTTTAGCGCCTTAGCCTTTGCCCCATTTTCATTTATTACATGCTGTGCCTGTATGTATATTTGAGGGTCAGATTGTAGTTACCCTTTTGGCTTCCTGAAGAATTGAATGTGGCTCTGTGCACCCTGTCATTTAATGGTGTAGAGCTAATTCTGTTTTATTCATTAAGGTGGTGAGTAAAGAAAGAGACTGATGGCAATGGAAGAATAGTTTTGCCTTTTTTTTTTTCCTTGTGTGCAGAGCTGTGCACACATAGTGGTTGGTACTTTCTCATGGAGTGAGAGGTGAGTGCCCGGTTTGTGTAAATATTGTGAATCTTGGTGGTATTGGTGTGGTTTAGATAAATCATGATGGACCTCCTAGTTTTCCACATGGTTGCTTTGTAGAACCAAGCATTATTATCTTTATAAAATGGAAATGCTAATGTATCTCCTTAACTATCTTATAGGCTATTTTAAAATATATATGTATTTATATCTTAAATATATGTGTATACATATATATAATATATATATATATAAATCTCTCTCTCTCTCTCTCTCTCTCTCTCTCTCTCTGTATATATATATATATCCACAACCACACACACATATCTGTTATTTACTGGGCAAAAGAGATTTTAAAAAATGCAGTTCCTGGTGCCAATGTTCAATAAATATTTGCTGAATTAAACTGAAATGACAATATACTTCCTCAAGCCCCACCCACAAAGCCTTTTTGAGATTACCAGAAGTTTATGCAAAAATTATTTCTGTGGGCATTGTAAGATTATGCACTCATAACTTACAGATGGAAATGTTACCTGGGTATGGGTGCACTTGAGAACACTCTGGGTAAGCAGCTCTTGGGGGTGTGATTCTGGGAGTGTCCTCCCCTGATCTCATTTTTAGAAAGCTGCAGACCACCTGCTTCTCTCTCGCTTAGTTTCCCCACTTGTAAAAGTTTGTGGAAAAAAATTAAACTCAATGGCATTCTCATTATAAACCAGGTATCATGATTCCGTGGAAAGAAAGGTGAGCTAGGACATCAGAAAACCTACATCCTAGTTCATTTGACCCAAACATAACTTCTTCAAGATTGAGTCTCATGAACTGTAAAAGCTAAGATTCGTGTGTTCTCCTGTTTTATGCCAGGCATTGTATAGCCACTGACACACAAAGCTGAGTAAAGCATGATCTCCACCCCTCTTATAAATTATAGTCTAGTGTGGGAGGAGGTGTGCTAACCAGTAATGGCTAAATGAATGGCTTCATGAATGCAGATAGTAATGGCACTGTAGAGGGAGCAGTTAACTGTGTCTGGCTGGATCAGAGAATGCTTGAGAGTAGGGGTTTACATTAATAATAATTGATTAATAACTGTCTTGCCTTCCCCTCAGTGTCCTTGTAAAGCTGAAATGTATGTGAAAGAACAACATAGTCAAATAATAATGATAATGATGACAATATAGCTATTATTCCATTATCCTTAGATTCAGATATTTTACTTCTAGGTATTCAATTAAAAATAAAACCCTGAACTCCTGGCTGGTCTCTACAGAGATGCTGCATTTTCCCTTGTGTGTTACAAAGGGTCAGACTGCATTCATAAAATAAGAGAATGTGGAATCTGATTCAGTTGGCCTTGCAGAGGGTTCTTTTTTATTTTTTTCAAAGTCCCAGGGCTCTTCTGTTTTTGTTTTTTGTTTTTTTTTTCTTTTTTCTCATTCTGTGGAGTTGCTTCCATCATTACCTGCTAGGTTTAATTATTGATTTATGCAATAGATAATGAGGTGAACACTTAATATATGTATTCAAGGAGTATAAATACAATTAAATAATCAGACAAATCTGAACGACATACCTGCATTTTACCCCATGGTAAGTGCTCGGTGGAAACAGATGATGAGTGCAGTGCATTGAGAAGGAAGAATAGTGAGTGGGCTAAAGGTCAGAGATGGCCCTGCATGGATGGGTAATTTTTACTCAGCCACAGGAGTGGTCTTATCCTTGCCATTTTACAAAGATGTGGGAGTGTGAATGAGTCTGGTGTCTTTAGTGGCATTGAAGAGCCATGCCATTTATATTATATATAGGAAGAGTAAGAGATAAAGCTGAAAGGGCACACTGTTTTGCATACACTATTGTATCAGGTGTCACCTGAAAAGCATTTTTACATGTGTCTTATTTTTTTTTTTCTTGAAAGCAGAATCCACCTCTTCCTTATTTTCATACCCACCAGAGTGACTTTCATGTAAGGGTTTTTCTTTTTTTTCTTATATATTTTTTTATATAATGATTTTTATTTTTTTTTCATTATAGCTGGTTTACAGTGTTCTGTCAATTTTCTACTGTACAGCATGGTGACCCAGTTACACATACATGTATAGATTCTTTTTTTCTCACATTATCATGCACCATCATAAGTGACTAGACATAGTTCTCAATGCTACACAGAAGGATCTCATTCCTTATCCATTCCAAAGACAACAGTCTGAATCTATTAACCCCAAGTTCCCAATCCATCCCACTCGCTCCCCCTCCCCCTTGGCAACCACCAGTCTATTCTCCAAGTCCATGATTTTCAATAATATATTTTTAAATAAGTGTTGCTGAATTGTTTTACATTAGCTAAAGGCTTTGCAGAATTTAAATAAAAAGGAGGAGTTCACACTGTGGCTCAGTGGGTTGAGAACCTGACCTAGCCTCCATGAGGTTGTGGGTTTGATTCCTGGCCTCTCCTCGTGGCTTAAGGATACAGTGTTGCCCTGCAACTGCAGCTTGGAATCAAACCCTAGCCTAGGAACTTCCTTATGCCTCAGGTGCAGCTGGAAAAAAAGGAAGATGTAATTTTACTAAAAGCTTTGCTCCCAAGGGAGAGACATGGATGGCCTCAGAAATGATTTCAACACTCAGCTCAAAAGCATCAGTTGATTGCCTATATATTGAGGTAGAAGACACCATGTTAAGTATGGCACAGTCATAGTCATACATTTGTATCTGAACAGAATGGATGCCTTATTGAGGGCATTGGGCTCACTGTTGGGTTGGGATGTTCTTCTCCAGGGGGATGGCACATGTATTCTGTTCAACAGCGTCCCTTGATGCTTATGCTCTCCTCACTTCATTGTTTTGCAGCTCTACAGCTCCATGGACTTTGGGAGACGGTGGCAACTCATGCATGAACGCATCACACCCAACAGGTTTTACTGGTAAGCCCCTTTTGCAGACTCACCACCCCCTTGGATAAGGAATTATCAGACAACATAGCACTCTGGACACATCCCTGGACATCTTCAGAATTTAAGTCACGTGTGTCCTAGCCCTTTGCTAATCCAAGTTTGGTTTATGGACCAGCAGCATCAGCAGTGCCTGGAAACTTATTAGAAAGGCAGAATCTCAGGCCCCAGTAAGACTTACTGAGCAGCACTCTGCATGTAACATGATCCCTGGTGATGTAATGTGTCCCTTAAAGTGAGAAGCACTGGGCTGGAGAGCTCCATGAGAGGGTCATGACCATCCTTGCTATGTTCTAATCTCTCTTCTTTTTGGAAAAAGTAGATATTTTATGAACCTATTCTAAAAAGCAGTACTTTCCTAAAATGTACTCCAAAGAACACTAGGTCCACACGGTGCTTGTCCTTCCATAGTCAATTCTATGGTCAAATAATTTTAGCTGATGGTTACCCAACTCTACCCTCCTGGAGACTCAGGATTCACATTAAGATATTAAAGACTCTGGAGAAACCTGGCGTGAAGGAAGCTGCCAAACATGAAGTCAGATTCCCAGACTCATTTCAGTCCAGAATTCCTTTCTCACATCACACCTGATAAATCCTTCAGAATGACTCCCATGGAGCAATTTTGAAAAATCTTTTTAAAGAGTGAAGGCATTTCGGATGGAAAATTAACCTTTCCCCCTAGTTGGGAAGTATTGTCATTAGCTGGTATTTTTAAAATATGTGCTTACTGCTGTTGGTTGTAACAAGGTAAACCTGGTTTAGTGTAATTTTACCTTTTACTCTTCCTTGCTGGAACATAAAAACTCTTCTTCCTTGTATTTTGCTTTCATTTCAGTGGAAGCGATGGCCAAGTATGAGTAGGGATATCTGTAGGAAGCCTGAACCAAAGTGTATAAAATGCTTAATTATATGTTTGATTAAAAACAGAAACAAAATTAGCAGTGCTTGAAAATAGTACCTATTCCATGCTCATATTAAATGCCTTAGTTCAATCCCCTTAAAAAGTCATGAGCTGGCCATTTATGCCCTCCACAAGGTAGGTGCAGGGTGTGCATTGTGGGGTTGATGTACATTTATATGCATTCTTGTACATATACACATCCATACAACATCTTTGGAAGCAGCAGTTTCACCCAGACCCCTCCTGCACCTACAAAAACTATGTCCAGAATTAAAACAGTGATTGCTGAAGCACAATGTGAAAATCAATCATGTCTTGTTATATATACACAGAGTCCTGGGAGAGGAGAGGGAATTGGGAGTGTTGCTTTTGCCTCAATACCTGGACTATCCCCAATTATTTTTCCTTTTTCAGGCCAACTATTATTTGGTCTGTAACTATTATTACAAGAATTATTTGGTCTGTATTTAGAATTATTAAGATTTTTTTTTTTACAATAGAGTAAGGCAGAAAAAGAAATATTTGTTTTTCTGATGTCCTGGCTATATAATCACAGCCTTTGTCTCAGCTAAGATGGACCAGTTTCTTGGTGTGCCATCACTTAGAAATCCCTCATAAAGAAAAAGAAAAGCAAAAACAAAAACCAGATCCCTCTGCTATTTCTAGAACAAACTATTGATGATAAGGCCGTTGGCTGCTTAGGAAGTCAAGTTGATGGAGAAAGAATGTATAATAGATTGGATAAGCCTTGTCATAGTTTTGGAAGGAAATTAAATTAAGTAGATGAAGGACAGTGTTTTCCTATGTTTTGCAAAGAGCAAGAAGAGAATGTTCCAGCTGCTGTCTGCCTTCTGCTTTCCTTTGTGTAAAAAGAATAAATCCCCAGGTGCTGATAATTGTGTTTCATTTCTTCTTCACTCTCTGCTCCTTTCATATATGCCCCCATGGGGAAATGTAAAAGTTAGTGCCTGTGCTGGCCGGCCAAGTGGTAGCTGAAAATTCCAATTTTGTAATTATCACTTCTCTGTTTCTGATGTATAATTGCCATGATTATTCTTTTCGGTGTCATAGGAGTTGCAGAGAAAGAGCTCATTTCACACAGGCCATTTTTTTCTTCCAATGACAGAATCCATGACTGTCAAAAATTCCAAACCACTTATGTTGAAGAGACATGGCTTGTATGGGTTTGGAGTGGAAATATCGACTCAGCACCTCCTTGAGGAAAGACAAAGTACGTTTCTCAGGGTGCTGAGTACAATTTTGGCTGAGACAGGGCCTCTCCGAGCTCTGGTTTCCTCATCTATATAATGGGAACAATATTCTTCTTCTCTGTTTCAGAAGGTTATGGCAAAGACCAGATGCAATCCTTTCAGAATTGGACTCTTGGCAATTTCATTTTTCCCTTTCAGTTTTTAATTTGTAAATTATGCCTTAGATACTAGATTTATTAGTAGTTGTGAAGAGCATGGTGCACAACTGATTTGTCATTTCTCTGGGATGCAATTTTGAATCCCATGCTGGGTGAGACTGTTTTCCTGTGAACATTGGATAATATTGAGTGGGTCTAATTTACTGCTGAGAATCCACATCTCAATGTAACTTTATTGTCCTCACTCTTTCTTGACTCATGATTCTTCTGACGCACGGTGAAAACAAATCAACATCAAAAAGCCCTAGGAGTTCCCTTCGTGGCTCAGTGGTTAACGAATCCGACTAAGAACCATGAGGTTGCGGGTTCGATCCCTGGCCTTGCTCAGTGGGTTAAGGATCCGGCGTTGCCGTGAGCTGTGGTGTAGGTCGCAGACGCGGCTCGGATCCCGCGTTGCTGTGGCTGTGGCGAAGGCCAACAGCTACAGCTCCTGTTAGACCCCTAGC
>PVHT021183705.1:24484336-24494689 GCA_004024745.2 Catagonus wagneri | reverse complement strand
CCCTGGCCTTGCTCAGTGGGTTAAGGATCCGGCGTTGCCGTGAGCTGTGGTGTAGGTCGCAGACGCGGCTCGGATCCCGCGTTGCTGTGGCTGTGGCGAAGGCCAACAGCTACAGCTCCTGTTAGACCCCTAGCCTGGGAACCTCCATATGCCGCGGGTGCGGCTCTACATAAAGGCAAAAAGACAAAAAAAAAAAAAAAAAGCCCTAAAACTGCTTCTTTGGGAGGGGTTATTCAGGATGATATGGCAGTGGTGACTGTGGGGAAACACGGGAGAGAAAATAGCCATATCAAAAGCAAGACATTGAAATGAAAGACTTTTATGTTATGGTGTGTAGACAAACAGAGTGAATATGCAATCCAGACAAAATATTGTCCAAATATTGTTATCTATAATTTGGAGACATTCAAACATCTAGGGATAGACACTCATGAATGTTAGTTGTCTTTTCCGAGGCCGCCTTTAGTTGGTGGAAAGTAGCAGCCTAGAGGAGATCTGTGGAGAAGAGCACTGTAATTCAGAAATGATTTCTGACAAGGGTAGGGGAGAAGAATCAGTTGTCTAGAGAGATTATAACTATAATCAATGGCTTTGAAAATGCACTGGAGATTGTAAGGGGCTACCACTGTTATCCATTTCCTCCTTAGTGCCCCACAGTGCCTGGGGGTTAGAAAGGGCAGGGGGCATGATATTCATTAGCATTAATAATCAAACTTCATCTAGAGATAAAATTTTCTTTATGACTTCCAGATGTTCCAATGCCATCAAGAGAGGTCTCCTAGGAATTTTACACTCTGGAGTGACTCAGCCATCATGCTCATGACCCAACAATTAGACTGACATGACAACTCTTTCAGTTGTGACCCTTTCGCTCATTTGATACCTGGTTGACAGGCAGATTACCAGACTTGTCTTATGCTCCCATTCATTACCCCAACTACTGTAGTGATTTTTAGTTTGCAGGGACATCACAAAAGTGGATAACTATCCTAATGTTAATACTTCTGTATTAACAGAGCTATATTCTGTATTGGCAGAGCTATCATAGGGAAAAGCAGTTTTTTGTTTTGTTTTGTTTCAATATCCTACTGAGCTTCAAATTAATAGTTCTTCTTCCCTTCCATTAGGAGAAATTTAACAGGCATGCACATTCTGCTGTGGGAAGATTATTTTCATCGCACATCCAATATAAATACATGTTATGGTTCACAGCTTTGCTTCTATGGTCTCTCACCCTACGTGAGAGTTTGCCCTCTTCCAGCATCTTTTTCAAGGAGGGCACAGGCATCCTAGGCCTTGCTGAATTCTTGTGTAACTGGACTAGCCCCTAGGTGACTCTGATCTCTAATAGCATTTACCTGTATAGTATGATGAAAGAGAGAAAGAATGTATCCAATATTTCTTAATTACTAACTTTCCCTTAATTATTCTCTCTTCTGAAAGATTGGGGTGCATTTGTTCCTCTTCTTTGCCTCTTCTCATTGTAGGAGAGTGTTTTGATAAAGTAATATACCCTAAGATTTTAAACTCTTACCCCTTTTCTGGGATATCTGGGTTGCAAAATTGACTGGTCTTTAGAATTAAAAAAAAAAAAAAACTATAGGAAGTCGATAGATGTAGAACAACTTCTAGATCAGCCTGCTATAGGGTGTTCAAGGAGAGGGTCCTTTGTGGACAGCCCTTTTGTGCTGTTACAGTGCTAGTTGCAGGCTGAAGAATGGCTGGTGTGTAGGGATAACCATGGTGGGCTCTATGTCTCCCTCATCATTTGACTAAGGTTGGCTTACTCATTATAGATTTCTAGTGATGATTGTCCCAGCTGCTTCTCTTATCTTTCATAAAGGTCACGAGGGAAGATAGGAAGAATGGAAAATCAACACATGTCCCTCCTGGTGTGTGTAGATAGGAGGTCCAAGGAAAATAGTTTGTAAAGGAGAAAGGGAGGATATGGACTAAAAAGTCCTTTCATTATAATATTTTCCTTCCAGTCTTTCATTGTTCTTGTTTTTCCTAGTCTCTTTTTTTGGATGAATATACTCTTTTATATGTAGCTTAAACATGTTACATGTGAATTTCTATAATCTACCTTCTCCCCTCTTAATGTTTTATCACAACAGTTTTTATGTCGTAAAAATTTTATAGCCATCATCTTAATTGTCTATGCAACACTTTACTATGTAAAGATACATACTTTATTGCTGTATTATATTTTTATTAGAAATTGGAAATGTTCATATTTTTCATTTTTATAAATAGTTCATTTAATATTTTATGCTTATTTCCTTACTATCTAGGATTGTTTTCTTGGACCAGTGTCCTAGTTGGCCCATTGAGAAAATTATGTTTCTCCCCCAGTCTCAACAGAGTGTCACATTCAAGTGTCACATACAAATTTAACACGAAAAGTATTTTAGAGCAGTGTAGTTTTTTACTGAACCTTTCCTTGAAAGGACTTGCAAAGAAGCATCATATCACACAGTCAATGGTGAGTCTTTATAAAACCGCTTGGTCCATATTTATCTCTTCAAAATCCTGATCATCTTAGACAATCATTACTTTCTCATCTATCCTTTCCCTTTCCATTGGCTCTAAAACTATTCTCAGCCACAGGGTTGTCCACAGCACCTCCCCCTCCAAAGTACCTCTCCATCCTTACACACCTTCCCAACTAAGAATCATAAGCTTTTCTTATAGAGAATAATTTACCCTCTATCCTTTGCCTCTCCATCTATCACTCTTACACCACTCCCAGAAATCCATAAATGTTTTTGCACATCCTTTAGAACATATAGGAAGGGAAATAGTGATTGTTAGGGTTGAATAGTTTTGTTTATATCACCACTAAAAGGAGAATAATTACTTTAAAATATATACATTTGTGGATCTTTAATCCCTGTCAGAAAATATCAATTGTGTGCTACTTGTATATTCCCACCTAAAACATATGCAGATATGAATCTATTTATAGTTAATACTTCCTTCCTTGTAGGGGCAGGCAGCCTCCAAAATTGCCCCTAGTCAGCCCTATTTCTGGAGACCACGCCACTGTGTAGTCCTCTTCCTTTGAATTTTGGGCTGCATTGAGTGACTTGCTTCTAGCGATTAGAATGTGGCAGAGGTGAGGAGATGTCACTTCAGAGATTCAGTGACAAAAGGACAGTGGTTTTTGTCTTAGGTGAATTCTCATGATTGCTTTGTGAACTGCTTTTTGGAAAGGCCCACGTGACAAGAAACTGAATGAGGTTATAGTCAGTAGTCAGTGAGGAACTGAGCCTCATTCTGACAGTTAAATTACAAGGAGGAACAGATGAATCCTGCCAAAAATCACGTGCCAGAGCTTGGAAAAAGATCCTTCTGCAGTCAGACCTTCAGATGAGACTGCAGCCCTGGCCAGCACATCGACTGAATCCATATGAAAGCCCTTGAGACAGAGGTACCGAGTTGATTCATGCCCAGATTCCTGACATGTAGAAACAGAAAGACAATAAATATTTGTTGTTTTTAGCTGCTAATATTTCTAGTCAGGTTGTCAACTTGTTTCATTCTATTCCATTTTAATCTGTTTTATATTTTAAGGGCAGGATTTTGCTTTCTGTGAATACTTTTTATTCCCCCTGTGAGAGTGTTTGTGTGTGTATGTGTATACATGAGCCAAGTGTGAACATTCCCACTCATTTCACTTACAAAATTTCCATATATCTGAAACCTGGACTTACACATTTCAGCCTAGTAGCAGCTGTGAGTGTGGAAGACACTGGGCAGAAAAGCTGGAGGTAAAAATAGGGCATGATTACCTTAAATTAATGTGGCTGGACAAACCTCCTTACACCTTTACTTCAACTGAAGCTCTGTAGATCTCATGTATTCTTTAATATATTTTATGTTTTACTTCAAGGATAGGCTCCTAAACTATGGTTCCTGAAGGACTACATGGTGAGTCATCCTTAGGCTGTTAATACATTATCCATGACAGGGTTAAGGAATACTCAGAATGGCTAGAGATTTTTCCTGGAAAATCAAGTTCCTTTCAAATAAAGTTAACATTATGGGCTGCATTTTTGAAGCTCTCTCTAACTCTGCATCTACAATATTGCGAACACAGTCATTTGCCATCTCAAATGATGGGATTTAGGCATCGACTTGATAGAAGGGATCCGATTTAGAGGCCCTTTGCAAACTAGAGTATGCCACAAATAATATTTAATTCAACTCTCCCTTACATTTTTTAAATGATGCAGCAATTTAAAAATACATTACATTCAATATAATACGTTTAAGGTCATGAGGGGAGATGTGAAAGCTCAGCTTTCAAGCAGAAATCAGTTTCTACTTTGCTGCTAGAGGCCACTTAAATGCTGCATTTCTAGTTATATCTTGGCCTTGAAAGAGTTATCATAACCCTAAGAACAAATGGAGTGCTCAGAAACTACACATGGTAGTCAGTGCCCTAGAGAAGGCAGAACACTCAGCTCTTTGGATGAAATCAAGAGGTGCTGGACTCATGCGGTACTTATGCTTACCATGTATAAGTTCTACGAAGGAGGGAAAATGATGCAATGTATGTAGTTGTAGACTTAATGAAGTCTTTACTGGAAGAGAAAGTATCATATTTGACCCAGCCTTGGGAAATCTGAAGATTTCTTTGTTAAACGGAGACTTCAAAGATAGCTACATCCACTCTCCTCATCCAGTGTAAGAAACATTCTAAGATTCAAGTGGAAATGGATTCCTCCTTCTTTCCCCTACTTTTTGGCTGTTTTTTCAGCAATTAGAGACAGAGGACTTTCAACTGCTTATTCTGCCCAGATGATTATGTGGCAGACATGAGTAATAGTCTTTCAGCACAGAGAGAGGATAATCTCACTAATACATTTTCAGAGGGGAGAAAATTTGGTTCTTTTCACAGTGGGTGAGATTTCAGATGGCTATTGTCCTTTGAGGAGGGGTCAGGAGACTCATGCAGAATAAAGCGTCTTGACTGCTCTTGTCTTCTTTGTAACTCAGAATGCCCATTTATGGCTTGCTCCCTACTTGAAGAAGTGAGGACAGTGATAGCAGTGGGCAGGGTTTAGCAGCCTTGAGCAGGGAATCTAAGATTAGAAGGCCTAGAGAAAGAAGAGGAATAGCCCAAGGGCAAATCATCCACCAGAAGGCTCAGAGGCTGTTCAACATGCAGGGTTGCAGGTGGCAGAATCAGTCTTTTTCTCGCTGAGGACATCTCAGAATGCCCTGCTCCACGCTGGGAAAAGAGTGTATATTAGTCTGCTTAGGCTGCCATAACAAACTGCCATAGGCTGGGTGGCTTCAGCAACAGAAATGTATTTTCTCCCGCTTCTGGAGGCTGGAGATCTGAGATCAGGGTGCCAGCATGGTTGGTTTCTGGAGTGAACTCTCTTTCTGGCTTGTGGGCTTCTACCTTCTTGCTATGTCCTCACATGGTGAAGAGCTTTATAGTGTTTCTCTTATAAGGATGCTACTCCCATCATGAGGATTCTACACTTGTCTAAATCTAATTACCCCCTCCAAGGGTCTCATTCCCAAATACCTCACCTTGGGGGATAGGGCTTCAGTGTGTAAATCAGTGGGGGACACAACTCAGCCCTTAGCAAGATGTAAAACATGGAAGACTTTGAGAAGAAATGTAAACTTCCCAGAGAGTGTCTTACCCAAGAGAGTCCTAGAGTGGAAATGTCTCAGGCTTGTAGGACAAGATAGAGGGGCAATGCCAAAACTACAAAAATAATTTTTAAAAGACATAAACCCTATTTAGATACTTTATTTCTGTTTGCAAATTCAATGCAAGCTTATTGTAGACATTTTAGGAAACGCAGGGCAATAATAAGAACATAGTTATCTTCTAATTTCACTGCCCAGAAAATACCACTTAAAAAAATCAAGTCCTTCTTCATAGACTTTCCCCCCTATTATAATATAGTATAGTTTTCAACATATTTGTTTTTAATAACAATTGAGGTTATGTGGTTTTTCAAGTTTTGCATCTTTTAAAAACATAGTCGAACATTTTCCTGTACCGTTCTCTTCACTCTCTAAACATAATTTAAAAAAATTTGCATTGTATTCTAATTGGTGGCTATATAATAATTTAATCACCTTTTATTATTTAACATTGATCTTACTTCTGAACTTTCACTATAAAGGAAGTCTTTGGAATATTATTTTGAAAACCTTTAAGTAATTATTTTTAAAGGTGTGATTACTATAAGTTTTAAGGATAGATTACCAAAACAATACATATAAATATTATGCCAAGTTGTTCTCTGGAAAGTTTATAACAATTTCCGCTTCAACTAGTAAAATACCACTTCACCACACCTCATAAAAATTTAATTTAAAAAAGTAACCTAATTTAATATGCAAAAATGGATTTCCCTTGTTTTAATTTGCATTTCTTATCAGATCGGTGAGTTTAGACATGTTTTAATATATTTATTAGCCATTGTATTTCTTTTATGTGACCATCTGTTTTTGCTTCTCTTTTATTATGAGTTTTTTAATGTGGTCTCTCATTTTTTTTCAGTATTGTCTCCAGTTTGTTCTCTGGATTTTAATTGTCTTATGTCATCAAACATACTTTTTGCTTTAAAAATTATCAAATCTTTTTATTTTTCTTGTTATACTGTCTTCTATTATTTTATATTTAGATTGTGCCCTCAGTCTGTGATCATGCAAATATGAGCTAAAGTTTTCTGATTTTTAATGCTTCTTTATTATATAGTATATGTAACATACATTATATATATTAGATTATATATGGCATTAAAAACTCTGCATTCTCCTAATTATGTTTCAGAAATCTCATATTGATAGTTGCCTGTTTTATCTTGAGACTAGATTATAATTGAATCATTTTAATAATTTAATAGTTTTACCCATACTGAGGGGTATTTTTTTAAGGATTTGTAGGATTTCTATTTTTCAATAAAATAAAGTCCAATGAACATATTCGCACTTAATTCTGTGCCCATAGTTCTGACTGTTTCCTCTGGTGGTTTCCTGCAGGAGAAACTCTGGTCAGAAGTTAGGGACCTTTGAGGTTGGCAGGTTCATAGCATTTATCAGCAGCTTTTATTCTCTTGGCTTGGTCAGTTCTCTGTTCCCTGAGCCAGACCACCCTGTGTTTAATTATTGTTTATAACATAACACTGTGCCTGGTTGGGCAAGTCTCTCCTGCAAAACATAAGAGAACAAAAATAAATCCTCTCCTTTTTTTCCCAAAATATCCTTGGCTTATCTTACTAATTTATCTATCCAAATAAATTTGCAATCACTTTGTTATGTTTCAAAATTTCCCATTACCCTCTGCTTATAAAGGAACTAAGGAAACTATTGATTAGAATTGCAGCAAAGCTCTAAATTCATTTGGCAAGAACTGAATGTTTTTCAATATCCATTTTTCTTTTATGGCCATGTGGTTTGTTCTCCTTATAGACTATTTCTTTGTTTTCCTCCATAAAATTGTGTAGTTTCTTTATATTAGGCTTAAATATTTCTAATTAATTTTATATCTAGGAATTTTCACTTTGGGTGCTATTGGAAGTAAAGATAAGGTGTATCTATAATTTGCCCACATGCATTTATAATTGGTGCCCTAAGATTCTTTATATTATAAAGAGATTTTTTTAAAGTGATTAGGAGAATGGGATCTAACTAGAGATTCACTCCCATAGGGGGCTTGGGGATTTAAAGGAGAAGAGCTGTGCACTTAATAGCTGTATGATATTGGGCAATTGTACTTAATTAGCTGATGTCCTTTCTGACTGATGAAGCATCAGTGTACCCTGCCATTCCCTTCAGCCTTCTCATCTTAGCACATAGTAAGTATTTAATGAATATTAGATATAAAATTAATAATAAAATAACTTATGAGAGGATAATTGGAAAAATGACTACCCTCATTAATTTGGTGGCAAATAGCTCTTAGTATCTCTTTGAAACTAAGCAAGTTGGTTGCATTTGCATATTTTTTTTTTCTCTACTTTCAAATCCCATTCATTACCTAATTGTCAGTGTTTGTATTTCTGGCCTGTTTTGCAGTTATTAGCACATGCCTTATTATTATACTTGTTAAAATTATTTTTAGGGAAAAATATTTCTAGCTTGATGTTAATAAAATTCATAAAACCATAAGCTAAAGATCGTCTGTATCAGATCATGTGTGCCTTAACAGATGTGATACAAATGTTGCGACAAATTCATGCAGATTGCCAAGGGAGCATGGCCAGAAATGGGAAGCACCAGAAGAATATTAGAGAAAATGTCATGATTGCTCAGCAGCTGAAGGGCCCAGGTTAGCATCATATGCCAGGTGAAGGCTTCTTGGAGGAGATGAGATTGAAGAACCTTGGATAATGGGTTGACTTGGCAAGTAAGAAAGGGTGACAGGCTTTTCTGGAGGGCTGGCTAATTAGAACAAAGCTGAAGTTCTGGTATATTTGGAGAGCAGTTGCTAGAATAGGGTTTCTCAACCTCAACATTTTTGACATTATGGTCTGGGTAATTATCCTGTGCATTGTAACAGGTTTAGCTGAATCCCTGGTGTCTCCTCCATAAACGGTCATAGAACTCCTCTATTTGTGAAAATCAGAAATGTCTCTAATATTCAGATTTTGCCAAATTATTCTCTGAGGGCACCTCCTCCCCCCATTAAGCACCACTGTGCTAGGAAAATAGGATTTTCATTGAGGGACAGTGAGAAATGAAGCTTGGAATGTAGACTGGATTCAGATGGTAAGGGCTTCAAACATGAGGTAAGCGGTTTAGGCATGTCTCTGGGTAATGGAGGGCATTCATCTCTGTGTAGGGGAATGACATGATGGTCGTGTTTTATGAAGATTTATGAACATTTGGTACTTTCCTTGAGGTACTTAAGTGCATTCCCTGCAACTCTCTCTCAATAGATAAGCTAATGATTTTTTTCAAGACAGATGCAAATCTTCTAAAGTATCTCTCTCTCAAGTGCCATTTTCCAAGGAAAAATTACGGAACTGTGGACTTTCAAAAATGTATGCCTACATCTATTTAAAAAAATCCATTCCTGTTTATAGTTTGATTGATATAACAGCCTTAAAATTTTTTATTAAACTAGGATTTAATTGGAGTTCCTGTCATGGCTCAGCGGTAATGAACCCAACCAGTATCCATGAGGACACGGGTTTGATCCCTGGCATTGCACAGTGGGTTAAGGATTCAGCATTGCTGTGAGCTGTGCTGTAGGTCAGAGACATGGTTTGGATCCTGCATTGCTATGGCGGAGGCGTAGGCCAGCAGCTACAGCTCTGATTGGACCCCTAACCTGGGAACTTCCATGTGCCATGGGTGAGGCCCTAAAAAGACAAAAAAAACAAACAAACTAGGATTTAATAATTTTAATACACATTTTTTATTTTCTCTTGCCCTCTTCTGATTCTTTGCACACGTGAAAGTAATTTCTCAAAAAAGCATAGTTGTATTATGTCACCCCATCTATGTTTCTTTTTTCACATTTACCTAATCTAAACAATTTTTTCTGTGTGGGTATAGTATTTATCAAGATCACTTTCATGGCAGAATATACCACTGAATTGACATACTCTTCTTGTATACTAAAGAATTATGGGGAAGTTAGAGCAGAAAGGACCCTGAAAAATGATCTGGTCTAGTGATTTCCCTACTAGTGCTCTTGGAAGGTCTATGGGGATTCTAATAAATTGTCCCAGGGACTACCTGTTCCACAGAGAAGCCTTAGGGGTGCTTAGTGATGAGGTCTTTGACCCTCTCATTTTTGATTCAGCCAGAACTACTCAGCTTCTTAATGTTTTATATATTAGGCTTCTGCATAAGATTTGTTTTGAAGATGAAAGACCGTTCACCAACAAAACAAATGAAAATGTTTATAAAATCATCAATCTAGATTGGGCCTTTCATTTTATACAAGCTACATACTGGTATGACTGTCTTCAGGTTATCCTTCCATAGTGCTTACCATACCCTGAAGTGTCCGATTCCATAGTGTAGATATTTCTTCTGTGGTTAAAGTCTTGCCGAAGAACCTAAGCCATTGTGCTAATGAGGATACTACCTGTGATCCTCTGCTCTGTCAAGGGCTTCACCGTGTTTTGGTGAGAAAATAAATGTCCACACTCACACGGAAATGATTTTGTCCTGTTAAGTGATGATCCATAGAGCCAGGTGTGAGAGAGCGTGAAAAACTAGGGTGACTGGACTGGAGGAAATTCATCCTTTGTTTTACTTGGTGGCAAAGGGCACTGAGGATCATTCAGTCACACCATAGCTCGTTTTATTCTCAAAGGGATGCTTCAAATAGGAAACTCCTTTATTTTTTTTTTTTTTTTT